>JAJMHM010000009.1:172975-323285 GCA_030566045.1 Geotrichum geniculatum | reverse complement strand
CTTTCAACGGGAGCAGCGCTTTCAACGGGAGCAGCGCTTGCAACAGGAGCAGAGCTCTCAACGGGAGCAGCACTTTCAACGGGAGCAGCGCTTTCAACGGGAGCAACGCTTTCTACAGGAGCGTTGCCAGCAGATGTGTTCTCAGTAGTAGAGCTTTCATTGGAATAATCTCCATGGGAAGAGCTTTCGCTGCCAGATGAACCTCCGGTTGTAGATTCATTGGTAGAAGAGGTTTCAGATGAACTTTCAGCAGGAGCAGAGCTTGCAACAGGAGCAGAGCTTGCAACAGGAGCGCTTTCAGCAGAAGAGTGCTCAGAAGTAGAACCTTCATTAGAAGCCTCTTTGTTGGCGGATGATGAAGTAGAACCTCCAGTTGAAGAGCCTCCAGTTGAAGAACCTCCAGTTGAAGAGCCTCCAGTTGAAGAACCTCCAGTTGAAGAGCCTCCAGTTGAGGAACCTCCAGTTGAAGAACCGTCGCTTCCAGTTGAACCTCCAGTTGAAGATTCATTGGTAGAGGAACTTTCAGAAGAAGTTTCAGCAGGAGCAGAGCTTGCAACAGGAGCAGAGCTCTCAACGGGAGCAGCGCTTTCAACGGGAGCAGCGCTTTCAACGGGAGCAGCGCTTTCAACGGGAGCAGCGCTTGCAACAAGAGCAGCGCTTTCAACGGGAGCAGCGCTTTCAACGGGAGCAGCGCTTTCTACAGGAGCGTTGCCAGCAGATGTGTTCTCAGTAGTAGAGCTTTCATTGGAATAATCTCCATGGGAAGAGCCTTCACTGCCAGATGAACCTCCGGTTGTAGATTCATTGGTAGAGGAACTTTCAGAAGAACTTTCAGCAGGAGCAGAGCTTGCAACAGGAGCAGAGCTTTCAACGGGAGCAGCGCTTTCAACGGGAGCAGCGCTTTCAACGGGAGCAGCGCTTGCAACAGGAGCAGCGCTTTCAACGGGAGCAGCGCTTTCAACGGGAGCAGCGCTTTTTACAGGAGCGTTGCCAGCAGATGTGTTCTCAGTAGTAGAGCTTTCATTGGAATAATCTCCATGGGAAGAGCCTTCACTGCCAGATGAACCTCCGGTTGTAGATTCATTAGTAGAAGAGGTTTCAGATGAACTTTCAGCAGGAGCAGCGCTTGCAACAGGAGCAGCGCTTTCAACGGGAGCAGCGCTTTCTACAGGAGCGTTGCCAGCAGATGTGTTCTCAGTAGTAGAGCTTTCATTGGAATAATCTCCATGTGAAGAGCTTTCGCTGCCAGATGAACCTCCGGTTGTAGATTCATTGGTAGAGGAACTTTCAGAAGAACTTTCAGCAGGAGCAGAGCTTGCAACAGGAGCAGAGCTTTCAACGGGAGCAGCGCTTTCAACGGGAGCAGCGCTTTCAACGGGAGCAGCGCTTTCAACGGGAGCAGCGCTTGCAACAGGAGCAGCGCTTTCAACGGGAGCAGCGCTTTTTACAGGAGCGTTGCCAGCAGATGTGTTCTCAGTAGTAGAGCTTTCATTGGAATAATCTCCATGGGAAGAGCCTTCACTGCCAGATGAACCTCCGGTTGTAGATTCATTAGTAGAAGAGGTTTCAGATGAACTTTCAGCAGGAGCAGCGCTTTCAACAGGAGCGGAGCTTGCAACGGGAGCAGCGCTTTCAACAGGAGCGGAGCTTGCAACGGGAGCAGCGCTTTCAACAGAAGTGTTGCTAGTTGAAGAACTTTCATTAGAAGAGCCTTCACTAGCTGAGTTTCCATTGGAACCATTTTCATTTGATGCTTCAGATTCAGAGCCAGTTTCATTTTCGGCAGTGGGATTATGTTCATTATTATTAGATGGACTCTCGCCAGCGCCAGCGCTGGCAGCAGAGTTGGCATCAGAACTGGCGCCAGAGTTACCATCAGCACCAGATTCAGCATTGGCAGCCGAGTTGGCATCAGCACTGGCGCCAGAGTTACCATCAGCACCAGATTCAGCATTGGCAGCCGAGTTGGCATCAGCACTGGCGCCAGAGTTACCACCAGCACCAGATTCAGCATTGGCAGCTGAGTTGGCATCAGCACTGGCGCCAGAGTTACCATCAGCACCAGATTCAGCATTGGCAGCCGAGTTGGCATCAGCACTGGCGCCAGAGTTACCATAAGCACCAGATTCGGCACCAGCGCTGGACCAGGTTGGAGCATTATCTTGAGTGTTTTCAGCTTCATTGGAAGATTCAGAATTATGTACAGTAGAATCAGATGTAGGGAGCTGAGAGACATCAGAGTGTTCAGAAGTACCTGCTTCGTTACCTTGATTTTCAGTAGACGAACCTGATTGCTCTTGACCGGTAGTTTCTTCAGTATTGCTAGGTAGTTGAGAATCAGTATTTTGTTCTACTGCATCCTGACCATTTGAACTGTCCATCCCAGAACTTCCAGAGTCCCCTAAACTTGAAGAATCTCCTAAACTTGAAGAGTCTCCAGAACTTCCAGAGTCTCCCAAACTAGAAGAATCTCCCAAACTTGAAGAGTCTCCTAAACTCGAAGAATCTCCTAAACTTGAAGAATCTCCTAAACTTGAAGAATCTCCTAAACTTGAAGAGTCTCCTAAGCTTGAAGAGTCTCCTAAGCTCGAAGAGTCTCCTAAGCTCGAAGAGTCTCCTAAGCTCGAAGAGTCTCCTAATCCTCCACTTCCACCAGAGAGATCGCTGCTTCCCAAATCACTCATGCCACTAGAAAGCCCAGATCCTAAAGAGTCTCCACCAGACAAACCACTAGATCCAAGAGAGTCTCCGCCAGAAAACCCTCCAGATCCCAAAGAATCTCCACCTGAGAACCCTCCGCTATCAAAACCTGGACGGCGAGGATATAAGAAAGCACCATTTATCAAGTGCACGTATGACGAAGCAATGGTAAGAACTGCGATTGATAACTTCATTTTTTACCACCGAGTTAAGTATTTACAAGTTGGATAAAAGTGAATTGATTTGTTTGCGAGTATTCAATATTTCGTGGAAAATACTGTGCCTTATATACCTTGCTGGAATTGATAGTTCTCTCAAGTTTAACAACCATCAACTAACCATCTACAACTTCAATTACCATCGAAACATGGGTGGAAAATCTATAAAAATCACAAAACGACTATCAATTTCACTTCTATAAGTTAGATGAGCGGACGTTGAAACATAGATCTGATGAATATGTGGGTATTAGCAGCATCGGGATTTCCTTAAATTTAAGTTGAAATATAAGCTGACAAAAAAGTACGGTAGACTTGACTTATACTTTACCATAAATTCTGATACTAGGAACTGTAGAATATTTTATTCCAAGACTTTCTAGATAACTTTTGGCCCTTGCTGTTTTACGCTTGGGCTCATCACATTTGGTTTCTGGAATTAATCTATTTGACGATCAGAATAAATTTTGTGCATGTCTCACTAAATTCGCTCTACTCTAAACTTCTAAAGACCCTTTATTATGTTTAGTTCCTGAACTCGAGGCGATTCTTACCGGGCTGAAGCTCAAATATAGCATTGTGTTTGGAACGCAAAAAACTGTAATTCACCAACATAGGTACACCAATAATTTCATCAAGTATCAACGCAACTCATAACTCTTTAATCATATCATGAATTAAAAGGAGAAACCAATTTTCCCATTAATAGGAGAAACCAAATTTTCCATGAATTAATAGGAGAAACCAAATTTTTCGCAACCAGGAACCCGAATCTATCACGCAGTAATAAATCCTAAAGTTTTAACAGTAATTTTTAAATGAAATTGTACAATACTACAACGAATACCTCTGTTAACTAGAGCACACCTATCGTTACTCTAGGATAAATAAACAATAACTTGAAACGAGCGGATTTTGCAAGTATTATTTAAACACAGACGATCGCTAAAGTCACCGCAGATCCCGTATCTATGCTCATCAATCTTGGGTTTGAACGTTGTGAGACCCGTTGCCTTCGAGAACCAAGCTCCCGGAAATTGCTAGCAGAAATCCTCAAAGCTTTGCAGAGTTCAAACGGTATTTTGACTATCATCTGAATACTTGTCTCGCAATGTTTTCGTTTATTGCTTCTTGATTTTCCTTGATTCACCTGGCCTGTCCGTATTCATATAACGAAATCACAAATATAAAACAAGTTAGTGTCATTATTAAGGACTTACATAATAATCTAAAGGTGAGTTCCAAGTACACCACCTGGAAAAAAGAGTAGGAAAATTTTTTTCACACCTTTGAAATCCCAACCACTCCACGATAGATACAGACGAGGTTTCCAGATCATCTAGTCACCGTTAACAACAGTGTTTAGGGAGCTTTAAAGCAATAATGACCAATTCGTTCTTCTACGTCCCCAGACCTTCTCTCAACGCTGGAATCGCGGGAGCATATCCTTCGAACGTTGTTGTTCAGGTCCAAGCAGTTTTTCAAATCTTAGACCACGCTCTACATAACAGCAATGCTCCTCAGCGTGTTATTGGTACGCTTCTTGGAGTTCGATCTGACGATGGTTCAGAAATTGAAGTTAGAAGCACCTATGCCATTCCTCACAATGAAACCAACGATGAAATGACTGTTGATCTCGACTATTTGAAGTCAATGTACGCTTTACACAGAAGGGCATATCCTAAAGACGTGATTGTTGGCTGGTATGCTACTTCTAACGAAATCAATAACTTGTCTGCTCTGATGCACTCTTACTACATCAATTTGGAGGGTGTAGCACCATTCCCTCCTATTCATATGACTGTTCCAACCTATACTGAGTCTGCCGCCGACTTGTCTGTCAATACATTCGTGAGTTCTCCTGTTGGAGACTCAGAAAACACCAAGGGATCTTTCTTTTTCGTTCCAGTCCCTAACGAAATCAGATACTCAGAAGCTGAAACCTCAGGTTTGGTTACATTCTCAAAGGTCCAAGATTCCCCAGAACGTACTATTTCTTTGACGTCTGATATCAGAGCACTGGAGGAATCTGTTGTTGAGGTTCTTGAAATGCTTGAAAGAGTGTCTACTTATGTCTCTAATGTCATTACTGGTAAATCACAAGGCTCTGCTGCAATCGGTAAATTCCTATTGAAAAACCTTTCTTTGGTTCCTTCTGTTTCACCTGAAAACCTCGAAAAGTTGTTCAATTCTCATTTACAAGATGTTCTTATGGTTGTTTACTTAGCAAATACCGTCAAGACTCAATTACAATTATCTAGCAAACTGACTCCTATTGTTTAAATGTATTCTATATATCCAAAACCATTTATTTTTATGAGTTCTAAAGTATCAAAATCGTTTTTTATGGGTCTGAAGTATTAAAGCCATTTTCAAGTCAAGTACATTTATTTTCAAGTCAGGTACATTCATGAGTTCCAAGATTTTACAAAGAATTGAGACCAATTCTCAAATTTAATTATAATATATTGAATATAAAATGAATAAATATAGCTAAGTAATCCCTCCAAACAATGGGCTTATAGCACCGATATTGACTAATTCATCAATTAGATCAGTAGCACCTAAGTCATCCAATTCATCCATATATGATGCTTCACGTTGACGTGACTGAATACTCGATTTCTCAATATTATGTTTGCGACGTTTTCTAAACTGCTTGGGAAGCGTTTGGGTTGGTGTCATTAGGGTTTTAGTAGATGCTGATGAAAGGTCGTTAGTAAAGTCATGATGATGAATAGAGCTGTTTCTTCGGTTGACAAACTGCATGCCTCTATTCCTAAATGCAGATAATGGGATATCACGATTGAGACCTAGATAGATGGGATCTTCCTCTAAATTTGTATAGTCGTCATCGTCATCTAGCTCACTAGTGTAGATGAAGTCATCTAGGGCAAGTTCACTGAGCTCTGAATCACTCTTACCGTCGGCAGCATCAGTTGCACTAACTAATGAATTTTCTCGTGATCTCTTGAGAGTGTCTTTTTCTATACCAGGAGTCAAACTGTTGGCTGCTTCACCATTGGGAGTTTGTGAGACAGACTGCTGCCGAAGAGTTCTAGTAGTAAGCCCATCGATAATCCCATAAGGCCGCTCAATGGGCATAACCCATGAACCCAATAGCGGAGGTCGTGATATATTATTTGATGAAGATAGAATTTCTGTCGGTCGAGACTTATTTCTTGACGTCGATTTAGGTATTGTCTCATCTTCATCTGTAGAATCTCCAGAGGCTTTTTCAACCAGGACCCCAGCATCTATATCGGTAACCTTATTTTCAATGCAATCGTCTTCTTCAGCAGATTCTTCTCCCGAAGTAAAAAAATAATTCCATAGATATGTATCATCTTCGTCTGAATACTGGGTCGTCAAAGGAATGGCAGAAGTGAGATTCTTAGCAGCATCAGGCTGAGTATTTTGAATCTCGAGAAAAGTGTCGTGATCAAATGAAATATCAGACTCAAACTCATCGTCGTCTGAAATATAACCTACTTTAATGTGCCCCTCGAGATCACCACTTCTTTTGACTTCTTCCAGGATGGCGCGCTCTTCAGTTTCTTCAATTGCATGCTCATCGTCTGCTTCATCATCATCATAATCAAAGAGCTCTTGGGATTTGCTTTCATCTTCCTCTTCGTCGTCCTCGTCCTCGTCATCTTCGTCATCAGACACGTCCGAGACATCAGAATCATCTTCAGACAGGACAGCCAACAGATTTTCATCATTATAGATACCTTCACTGTCGGACTCTTCAGGCACGGTTTCAGGGACTCTGGCACGGGGAAACGTTGTTTTTTCGTCCAGATCACAATCAACGATGGAAGATCTTCTTCTTTTCGATTTAGCCTGACGGAGGGCCTTGATTTCTGATTCACTCAAGTCACTGTTGTCACTAGAGAATGCACTGTCACCACTATTATTTTTTTTCTTGTAGCTTGCTTGCGGTAATTTGGGAGGAAGATCTAATCTTTGAGGTGCTGGAATGACGAGCTTTTTAGGCGGCTTCACTCCATTCTTCTTAGGCTTTTGAGTTTCATTAGAACTTTCATTAGACGAGTCAGATTCATAGTCGTCTTTTTCATCTTCATCTTCGTCATCTTCGTCATCATCTTCATCATCTTCATCGTCGTCGTCTTCATCGTTATGGTCGTCTTCTTCATTGCCATCCAGACTATTTTCCAAGTCGCTGTGGCCTAAGATGCTTTGGTCTTCCTCTTTAATGCGATCTTCATCGTCTTCTTCATCGTTGCTCAGCACTTCATCAGAGGTCAACGAGACGTGATCGTTATCGAATTGAGTATTGGCAGCTTCGTCTTCGTCCTCGGAAATGGTAAAACTCTGCACATCGTCATCATGTTCATCATAGCCAGCTTGATCTAGATCGTTGTGCAGAGGTTTTGAGAGAGACTTGCTGAAGGTGGATTTGTAGCTCTTTTGTTTGTGGAAGTTGATTTTCCCTCCGCCGATTTTGCCAGCAGAGTGGAAGGGTTCTTCCTCGTCCTCATCGTCGTCTTCGGTGATGGCGAAGTCGTCGTCGCTGTTGAAGAAGTTTTGTGCTGGTTTGTAGCTATCCAGCCTTTTTCCAGCAGACTTTTGGAAGGTTTGTTCAGGTTTTTGGAACGTTTGTTCAGGTTTTGGTTGATTTTGGTTCTGGTTCTGGTTCTGATTCTGGTTTTGGTTCTGGTTTTGGTTCTGGTTCTGGTTCTGGTTCTTGTTCTGTTGCTGTAGGCTCTGTTGGCTCTGTTGGCTCTGTTGGCTTTGATGCTGGGGTGAGCTACTGGTCATTGTTGTAGAAATGGCCATTCAGCTGTGATTGTATAAAATTTGGTATCGTAGAAAAGCGGTTGAAAAATTGAACAATGGTAGCAGATAGTCTAAGATATTATGCTTGGGTTCAGAATATAATACGGTTTACAAGATGTTGACATGATGGTTCGTGAGAGTAAAGTCGACCGAAAAAGAGCTTGAAAGAGCTGGAAAATTTTTTTGGCTGGACAAGATCTGGGGATGGGAGGAAACAAGAAAATTACTGGGAGCCAGGAGTAGCAAAAGATTCCAGATCCATGTAGATTGTTAGCGTAGTACCAAAGAGCCCCTACCCTGGTTCATACTGAGAGCAAAAAGTTTTGAAGCGAGCTAGCACGGGCTGTTGTATTTAGCACGGGATGGTATTTTTATTTCAGTGGTATTTCAGTGGTATTTCTAATTGAGGTGGTGTTTCTGTGGTATTTCTGTTGTATATCTGTGGTGACTCTGTGGTGATTCTGTGGTAATTCTGTGGTGATTCTGTGGTGATTCTGTGGTGATTCTGTGCTAACTCTGGTGACTCTGTGCTAACCCTGTGGTGATTCTGTGCTAACTCTGTGGTGACCATGTAATATTTCTTTGCTAACTCTGTGCCACCTCTGTGCTAACTTTTCTAGCTCAGACCATTCCAGCCTACAACGAAGATCCAAGATCTCCACTACACCTCACCACATCACCACCTCATATCACCACCTCACCACCTAACCATGGAACAACCCCTACGAACCACTCTGAAAATTGACAGATTCTAGACTCAAGAAAGTGGCCTGTTGAACAACTTTGGAACAAAAAAATCGGCTTATTTTTTTACCTTCTCACAGAATCAGCCTCGAAAAAGTACACGGCTGGATCCGTATAAATGCCTGGCCTTCCCTTCTTTTGACGATACTCCGAAACCATCTGGCTATTCTCATATCGCGATGGGTCTTGTTCGCTCGTTTGAAACGTTCTTGTGTGAACAGCTTCCGCCCTTATGCGCCTGGGTTCTAAACGCCCCTTTGGCCATATCAATCCCGCTCACCGCGTCAATCGTGCTACTGCTCACCGTCCTCTTCACCGTCCTGAAACAAACCGTGCTGAAAAACCCAAATAGAGCGCCCATGGTGTTCCACTTGTTCCCTTGGATAGGCTCAACCATCCAATATGGCTCGCGCCCGTACGAGTTCTTCAGAGAAAACCAGCTCAAGTATGGCGACGTCTTCTCGTTCGTTATGTGTGGCCGGGTCATGACTGTCTGCTTGGGCCCGAAAGGTCAAGAGTTCATGTTCAACAGTAAGCTCCAAGATGTCTCAGCTGAAGAAGCGTATTCCCACTTGACGACTCCAATCTTTGGTGAAGGAGTCGTCTACGACTGTCCCAACTCAAAACTGGTCCAGCAGAAGAAGTTTGCAAAGGCCGCCTTGTCAAAGGATGCCTTCATCTCGTACGTCCCGAAAATCGTCGAGGAAGTCTACAAGTACTTCAACTCCTCGGAGTACTACTACGGTGCTGCTGCTAACGCTGCTGCTAAGACTACCAGCGGCGTTGCTCCAGTACTGCAGTCTCAGTCTCAATTGACCATCTTCACCGCCTCGAGAACTCTGCTGGGCGACGAAGTAAGATCAAAGCTTGATACAAACTTTGCAGATTACTATGCTGACCTAGACAAAGGCTTCACGCCCATCAACTTTGTGTTCCCCCATCTGCCTCTACCTCACTACTGGCGCAGAGATGCTGCTCAGAAGAAGATCTCAAACACGTACATGGAAGTCATTGCTAAGCGACGCTCCGAAGGCGATATTGATCCAAGCAGAGACTTGATTGGGTCTATGATGGCTAACGCCATCTACAAAGACGGCGAGAAAATGTCTGACCAGCACATTGCCAACTTGCTTATTGGCATTTTGATGGGCGGACAGCATACTTCAACTGCGACTTCTGCTTGGGCCCTGCTACATCTTGGAAAGAGACCTGATCTTGTAGAAGAGCTATATCAGGAACAAGTAAGGGTCTTTGGTCTTGATGAAAACACAAAACAATTGAATCCAGTCACTTATGAAAAGCTTTCTGAACTGACTTTGTTGAACGATACCATCAAAGAAACCTTACGACTGCATTCTCCTCTTCACTCTATTTTCCGCAAGGTGAAGCACGATCTTGCCGTTCCAAATACTAAATATGTTATTCCAAAGGGACACTATGTCATGGTTTCCACTGCCTATACAATGACAGATCCTGCATACTTTGTCAAACCCCAGGTTTTTGAGCCCAGCCGTTGGAAATCTCCAGAATCCATCAAGCTCGCTGACTATGCTGAAAATATTCAGGATGCCGTCGATTACGGCTTTGGTTCTGTTTCCAAAGGCGTATCGTCTCCATATCTTCCTTTTGGAGGTGGCAGACACAGATGTATCGGTGAACAGTTTGCTTATGTTCAATTAGGAACTATCCTGTCCATTTTTATTAGAGAATTCACTTGGACTGTCGATAAAATACCTGAAATTGATTTTGAATCTATGATCACCTTGCCAAAGCAGCCGGCTTTAATCAAATGGGCTAAACGATCTTAATTTATCTGTAATTTTTAATATTTGAAATACTATCTACTTTTATTTGACTTGGTAAATACTATTAAATACTTTTGTAAATACTATTAAATACTAAAATACTAAAATATTATTAAATACTAAAATACAAAAATACTAAAATACTAAAATATTATTAAATACTAAAATACTATCAAATACTAAATTACTTTTAAATACTAAAATACTAAAATACATTTATAAATACTCCTAAATACTTCCGTAAATACTACTAAACTTCTCAAATATTTTTCAAAACTTTTCACTAAATCTAGATCTTAAAATCATGCAACCGCCAACACAATATATATCAACACAAATTCTTACAAATATATCACGTGATTGAAACATTTATGTGTTCTTAAAGCCCTCCACACCTTTAAACTTGGAAACTATTCTACAAACTTAGAAACAACTTTGAACCATGAGTGAGCCATTGCTATCTTCGTCTTACGAGTTTGACTCGTCTAAGGATGAGCTATTCAGTTCGGATATCTTGGACCATACAATCCAAGACTTGGAATTCGACTTTGCAGACCAAATTGAGCAACTGTTGAAGCAATTAGAAGAACTAACAGATTCCAACTCAACTCTAGAAAGTGCTCGACCGCCGACGCAAAAGGAATCTGAGCTACTCATGATTGTTCAAACCAACGGAGAGGTTCAAATGGGCCTAGAGAAACTATGGGTATTGAAGGAAGGGCTTAAAGAAGTTGACGTTCTGTTTGATTTGGCAGAGTACGAATCGTGTCTTACCTCCATTGCACAGATCCAACATGGACTAGATATGTTCATTGCAGACAACTGGCCAGACCAAGAGTTTTTTCCACGTATTATTCAGAGCCTTCAAGATCATGTTCAACGACAACAGAATATCATCAGCACAGCTATTCTTGATGCCTGGGAATCTTCAATTTCAACCTCTATTTCTGAAAACGAAAGCCAGCTACGTATAGAACCTTTATCAGGTATTGATCTGACAACTTTGGTCGAAGCTGTCTTGAGATTAGACCAGCAGTTAAACACTTTGCCTGCAAAGAAAAGAGTTCTAGCACCCAATCCACAGATTGAAACTTTCTTGGAGTTCCTGGATGTAAACGTATTCAAACCAACCCTCTCATTTAACGTCTCTTCCATATCTACTTCAGACGATACCAAAAGTATTCAGTTACATTTGCAATCTCCACGAAAAAATGATGATCATGAAGTTGCTACAGGATCTTCCACTCTAGATCTATTACTAGACAATCTAACCAGCATCTTTGAATTCCTCCATTCCTCACTCTCAACAGCATCTAACTTACTCTCCCTCGTGTTAACTCGGTTTTCAACTCCAGTTCTCACTTCATTGACGAACACAACATTAGCACAGACTCTTCCATTGGATCCAGATGAACTTGAAAAGTACAAACAGCATTTAGTAGGTTTGGAAGTCTTGGAAACAAAACTGAACGAAATGGGCTGGAATGTCGGAGGAGAGCTATCTTCGTGGGGTAGTAATATTGACAAACATTGGGCTCAAAAAGCAAAAGTGGAATGTCTCGAAAGTATCCGACAAACTATTCTGACTTTTGGAAAATCCAATGTAAAGCTGCTTAGAGTTAAGTACCCTCAAAACTCAACTGAGACTTCAGCTGAGTCTTCAATTGATCCCAAATCATCTACTACTAAGTCAAAAGGGCACAAAAGAGTAGCCAGTGGATGGGAATGGAATGAAGAGGATGATGCATCAAATGCATGGGATATGGATGACGATAAATTGGATCTTTCTGATACTGAGAACCTTCTCAAAACTGGAGGAAACGATGATAATGATGATTGGGGATGGGGAGATGAAGATGAGTCCAAGCCTTCTGCTAAGAAACCAGAAAGCAAAACTGTACCAGCAAAAAGTAAAGTTGCGACGATTGTTAGTGATGAAGGGGAGCTCTGCAGTGTTACTGAATTGCCCTCTAAAATATCTACAATCATACAAGAGTTTTATTCTATCTCAACATCATCAGATGTCTCTCATTATCTGACTCTCTATCGTGCACTATCATCACCCATTTACGAAACCAAAGTTCCTTCTTCAATCGTGTTTCACAACGACCTAACAATGTTACTGGAATCTCTTGAATTATATTCAGATTCCAATATTTTGCATTTACACTTAAATTCGTTGACGGCGGTCATTCGCACATGGCAGCATAAATTGGATGAGCTCATTTCACAAGCCAATGGCTTTGCAAATTCGGTGGAAAATTTATTTCAGTGTCAAGCGACAGTTGAGAGGACAATTAATATGTTCTTGGAATTAGATGGTGAGCTTTATGAATGTGCTTCTACTGAAGTACGTACAAGAGTGACGGGTATGGTTTTTGAGTACCTCTGCAGCAAGATGATTACGGAGATTGAAAATATGGAGGCGATATCTGCTGATGAATCAGTGGAACTAGCGAAGCTCATAACCATTCTTCTAACCATTCCATCATCTCTAACTCCTTTACCAACTGCTAAACATTCTGATATTCCGATTGATATATCATATTACACCCCATCCCGTTTGAAACTGTCTTTTCTGTCTCAAATTTTGCAAAGTAATTTGGCAGAAATCATGGAGCTTTTTAGAGATTACAAATTAGTGGATTTTGGTAACAATGAACTCATTCAATTGATAACTGCCTTATTTGCAGTGAGTGAGTACAGAACAAGAGCGATAGAAGAAATCATGAGGTAATCAGTAATATTTGAAACTTGTTTAAACATTATTCACTTCGTATGAAAACGATATATCAATTGGTTTAAAATTCAATATCATCTAAACACAGGTACTCAATAGATTTAAGATCCCCATACAATTCCAGTTCTGTGTGGAGATCGGTGTCTTGTGTACCAGTGTTATATTCAATTGTATCTTCATTGGATTCGAGAGTACTACTGTTCTCGTCATCAGAGTCCTCTTCAAAATCATCGCCGTTTTCATCAAGGGCGTATACCTGATCTTTTGTAATCCGCTTTCTGGTTGAATCTGTAGTGACGGCAATTCCCATAACCACATGCTCTCCTAGCTCGGAATCATATTGAATACACTCTCGTAGCTTTGACTGTGTTTTTGGAGAAGTAATTGACTTTGGCTCTCGATATGGAATTCTAGAATGGTAATATCTTGCAGTTGAATGGTGTGCAGGAAGCCATTTATTGGGAATTAATTGGCCTGACATGAATTTATTCTCTAGGTATCTCGTCATCTTCTTTCTTGTTTCAATGTAAGTTGGCTTTGATTTTTTGACAGATTTTATGATTTCATTTCGTTGTTCCAGAGTCAGTCCTTCTTCGTGTTCTTGAACGTCAGGGAAATTGAACTTTAAAGCCAGCTCGTATCGCCGTCGCTGGCAGAAAGCTTTCAAGTCGGAAGGGTCTACTATTGGATCCCGATGCCTCAGTAGAGAAATATCTGCACATATTTTACCTCTCGGGACAATGAGTTTGGAAATTTCTTGTTGAGATAGAACATCAAGATATAGTCTCTGATATAGCGGTTGCACATTGTACCGAGCTATGACATGCAAACCATAGTAAGCCATTCCTTCTACCTTAAATTTATTGAATCCGTTGGCATTTTTTATTTGGATTCTGACTCGGTCATAGCTTAATTTTGGTGTTCCATAGCTTGTTCTGGGGTCAAACTTTTCAGGATAATACTTTTCCCAAACTCCATCAGTAAAATCTTCATGGCTACTGTATGGAACCCAGATATGTGATTTAGCTTCGTTTAATGTGTGCTCAAATATTTCTTTTGAATTAAGATCAGGAATATCCAATTGGACTTTAACCGTAGGTACTAATGAATGATTTGCCTTTGATTTTTCCAGTCGCTTGCTTAACTTTCTGGCTGCAGCTTTTGAATAACGATACTGTAAATATTTTCGCACGCTATCCTCAGACTCGCGGTAAGAAGTGTTATATTTTTTCTGATATTTCTGAATCATACTGCTGATATTTAATGTAGAAATAGAATAAAGGCCAAACACTTTAGTGGCCTTCTGAACTGTATCATCATTATCAGCAATCTCATCAAATTTCAGGCCAAACTTCAATCCCTTTTTACAGATGTCCAGGTTCAATTGATCAAGATAGGAAAGAAAAAATATCGGTCTTTGATATAGACTTTTGGCTAAATTTGATTCTGAATTGGATTCAGCCGTATTTTGGTTCATGGGCTTGATATAAGGGCTGTCGTATGTTCTTTTTGCAACTGGTTTCATGAGCATTGATTTCACTTTGAAATTGTTGACGAAGTAGTCAGCTTCTGCAATGTCATTAAACAATTCACAATTCCAAGGAATCTTGAGCATCTCTTTTCCTTCATACTTTATAACTTTTTCATTGTTGAAACCTCCAACAATTGAACTTTTCTTGACTACCAGTCGTTCTTCATCGTAGTCAAGAGGATCTGAAGGAGTTCTCATTCTGTCCGGAATTCGATATTTGTAACATTCCTTGACAGAAATAGGTCGTGACATGTATCTATTGGGACTTGGTGAATAGTCATAGATGCTTTCTGCTTGATCACAAACTGGACAGTTTTTACACCTTGGCCAAAATCCTTCCTGAGTATATAATCCAAATACCACATGGATTCCTCTTCCATCGATCTCAATACTGTCACTAATTCGATATGGAGCAGCATCAGGTGGTTGATATGGATTTGCAGTTCTCATGTCGCTAAGTAAATAGTTGTTATATTGTCTATTCTGGAGATGATCTTCGAATGTTTTGTTTTCCAAGAACTGCTGCATGCTTATAGGAATTTGTTCTGGATTGATTGGAGAGTCCCAGATAATATTTGATGCAATCAGAGTAGCAGTCTTGAAAATACTAAAGTCATACTTGTTGTCAACAGCAGGTTTGCTTTTTTTGTTGGAAACGGGTTCGATTTGTGAAACTGAAATTGTCATTGATATGTGAAGTCCGTTATTCTTACTTATACTGCAAGGCGAAACGTTGACAAAAAAGTCCAAAGTTAAGTTCATTTCTGGGATATTATAGCTGAATTCTAATATATGAGAATTTTGATGAATATCGCTAGGTAATGAGTTATGATATCTTGTTGTATTGATTGCTTGAACGATTATTCGTTTTATCAGATAAACTTCGTGGACTTCCAATATTAGTGGGCTGGCTTGAGTAGGTAGTTTTTCTGATACCAGTGAAGCCTTTCGTTTTTCTTTCACTTTGAACAGCTTCTTTTGAAGCCAAGATGAGGTACCGCTCATTGTGAAGTGTCTTCAATGATTTTAAAGAATAATTAGAAGGAAAAGATCTAAGTAGAATGAGTATAGAAAAGATATTGCTTTGGAGTCAATAATGCTATTAAATTTACGGTATCATTTCCTTTGGTAATTGAGTATTATGTCTATGGTATTTCTAGTGATCTCTTTGATGGAATAGAAAATCACAAAAGATCATTTTGGTAACTGACTGACAATGGATATAGACTGAAATATTTGTCCCAAAAAGGAAATTATTTTACATTGTGAAATATACCTTTGACAGAATAACAAAGAACGATAGAGAGAGGTCAGTTCACCTCTTGAGATGGATTTCACATTTTGGTTTGTGGAAGGGAGAGTAACAGGAACAAGTCATAATGATTCCAGGAGTTTTGAAAGCTCCCAGCTAATAAGGGATAAACTCTTTAATAGAAGCCTGGAACAGAGTCTCAACAGTCAGTTAATAAACTCCGGTCGCTGGAAACAATAAAGATACAGTGCAGCCAAAATAAAGAAAAACTTGAAAGAAGGTTCAGTGATTATCACTCAAACAACAGCACTTGAAGCCATCTTAACAACGGGATGACAATAAACTCTAACGCTAAATTGATTCTACTGTGTGCAAGAGCACAGTGTCTCTCGGTATTACAGAGATCAGCAGCTGTAGAACTATAAGAAAAGCTGTAGAACAGTAGTCATAAGTGAATATCGCACCCAGCGGATACACTCAGTTTGCATTAATCCATTATCACAATGGTGAACTATACAGTAGAATAAGAATACAACGCGTGCTTTTCGCAAAGGAGACAAAGAGCACATTATGGAATATATTAAAATTAGTTGAAGCGATATGTGTCAATTGGAGTCGAGAGGATTAGCAGCAGCGAGCAACATGTTTCAACTGCTGATTCAAAGTACTATTGGAAGCGCAGTTGTGAATCATCCTCGTAATAAATAAACGTCCTACTCATGATGAGTTCTTCGAGTAAAGACTGTGCAATGGCAGCACAAACCTGGTTGAGTTCAATCTTGAATCTAATCATTTGTCAGTATTAAAGCGCAGGTCTGCTCGGTATCTCGGCGTTCTTCTCAGACGAACAAAGCTGATCCTCAGACAGGTGCACGTCTGTAGTAGGATTGTCTATCACTGAAGCGTCAGGAACAGTTGATCCTTCCAGGTCGCCTCTTGCGTCACCAATTCGCAGTGTTTCAGAAAAAGGAGGTGCTTCCTTCAAAGCACTGTTGTTTGTTTCCCTTGTACCGTCTACAGTCAAGTTTGAGTTTGCAGTAAAAAACTTTGGACTGTCAACACTGCTTATATTGACATCTCTGGCCAAGTAGCTCTCGGACGAGCCAGACTTCTCGTTTTCAGCGCTGCCGTCGTCGACTGACATCTCGTCTATGACAACGTCCCGTTTTTCGTCCTCGTTCTCAATCTCTTCGAGCATCATGAGACTCGAAGGGAACTTGAGCTTACTCTGCATACTGGTGAACGTTTTTGTGTCGCTTCGAAAGGAATCCGAGGGGCTGGCGGAATTGACCGAGTTGGACGACGTGAGAATACTGGGCGAGGAGCTATTAGGATATCTGTAGGACTCTTTGATCAGTTCTGATTGATTGTGCAGGCTAAAGTTCGTGTCCTGGCTCATTCGTGCTTCGTCAGGATACACCTCTGTGCCAAACGTTTTCTTGCGTTTGTGTCGTAGAACGACCCAGGCGATGGTCATTGACAGTAAGATAGCACCGATCACCACCATTGCCACCGTCACAGACAGATTTCCGCTCTCACGTTTGATCAACTTGATGGAGTTCATTGCGATATCGTAGGAAAGGGGAGCAGCGATATCGTAGGAATGGGGAGTAGCAAAGTGCCAGAAAAAGATTAAGAGGTTAAAATCTGGACGACACCTCCGTACAGAAGATCTGTTCAAATTGATATTTCTGTCAAGAAAGAACAATAATAACCGATTAGATTGATACAGCTGTTAATGCAAAAAGAGAGGCAAAAAGAATGGGAAATTTTCATGGAGGAAGAAGAAAGGGCATATTTGATATATAAAGGGACTGACCGTTTTCACTCAATCAGAAAAGAGGCAGCGGACCCAAAACCGGCAGGAAAAAAGAAAATATGCAGGTACAATTTTCAAGTCACATGACTTACTAGACTACTATATATCCAGCCCATTCTTTTAAGCTTGCAGTTGGAGTGGAATAGCTCATATGTTGGAGGTTGGAAGTGCAGTGGAATTAACTTGTATTAGGCATATATTCAATGTCATGGCTGGTTTTTGTTGATATTTCTGTAGAAAGGATTGACTTTAATCCTTTAGTTGGCACGCGGTTTGGATCTGTCTCGGTCCAACACTGGATACCGGTCTCAGATTTTAATTATTTACTATTGGTAAATGTTTTGAGAGATTCAGTATTTTCTTTCATATATATTATCATTTATTTATTTTTTATTTATTTTTTATTTATTTTTTATTTATTTTTTTATTTATTTTTTTTTATTTATTTTTTTTATTTATTTTTTTTATTTATTTTTTTTATTTATATTATCTTTTATTTATACTATCTTCCATTTATATTTAACGACCTTTTCGTTCCTGTTTTCTACTGAGGTTCAATAGATTCTATAATGATAGATTTGTGGGATCGTTGTGAGATTGTAATCTCTTATTGCTAAACTGTAGTGCAATTATATCTCGGTACAAATTTTAGCTGAGGAATGAACCTTATAACACTCAACTTACTGTTTTAAGCTAAGGTATTTAATTGAAATAAGGACTTGTAATATGAGCAGTTTGTATTCTTTTTTCTATTTAATTTTATCTAAAGTACTCATCGCTCTGGTAAATAGAAAACTGAGAGTCATCTTTTCAGCCATATAGTGTTAACAAGGCCTGTCATGAAAATATCCGATTTAAAAAAGTATCGCTAATTGTCCTTATAGAAAACTCAATTGATATTGAATCTGGAGTTTCCAAGATTTTTCACAATTGATAGAATAACTAAAGAGAATTATCCTTTTGTTCTTTAGATAGTTTAGAATCAATCGTAGCATTTTGATCAGCTTTTACTCTATCAGGGATTTCCTTTTGCAAGTCCCGCTTGCATAATGGGCATGTTCCGTTCTTCTTAACTATCCAGGGCGATACACACTCGTCATGGAAAATATGATGGCACGATAAAATTCGAACTGGATCTTGAGGATTCAGGTCGTTCTGGCAAATGATACAAACATGGCCGTCAGCGGGATATGGCTCATTGATAGATGCTGGCCCCATAGGGCCATAGGCCTCAAAGAGCTGTTTCTTTCCAAAGTCATTTGAATTTTGATTACCCTTTAGCAATGTTTCATACTTGGGTGGCTCAAGATCAGTGCTGGATGAATATAAATTCGAACTGTCGATATTTTGTAGTCTCATATTGTACGCTAGTTCTCCATATGGAACAGCAGGAAACATACTGTTCAGCTCTCTCTGTGTTAGGCATTTCTTATTTTGTCTGTATACGCTTGAGAGAGAAGGATGTCGATCTAGATCCGAAGTTGACGGTCTGTTTTCAGGAGTCGATTGGTGATTTTCTGGATAAAACTGCCTTTCAGAACCGTTACCAGAATAACCATTTGTCTCTCTCATAATTCTAGGAGCTCCTGGTCGTTCTAAATGGGCGGCAGGCGGAGGACGTTGGAGGTTCATATGGCCATGTGGATTTGCCCGTCGTGCTCTCGAAGTAGCTGGTAAGCTTTTCCTCAATTTGCCCATTTTGCGAAACGTAAAAAAGTATAGAACGACTCCAATAAGAACAATACTCCCGAGAATTGCACCTACATAAGCACCTGTGTTGCTTCTTCTATTTCGATAACCTCTTTGCGGAATAAGTTGGCGTTTCTCCACCAACGGCGATGCTAAGATTGGAGTTGAATATAGTAACACTTTTCGCAGTAAACTCATGATGAACTGATATTGGGTTTCCACTATAGTATAGTAAGGTTATTGTACCTGAAGAACTCAAGATAACTAAACATGAGCAGAAAGGTAGGTAAGAAAGAAAAGGAAAGAACGAAAGATAATATATGAGTGAGCTTCAGAGAAATTAGTACCTTAGGTTGACAGGTTTCACAATATTTATAAGTCTGTGACCTGTTCCAAAATCTGACTTATTTGATAGCATATATTGGACAGAACTGTCATTGAGTTGACAGAGTCTTATTAATGTCGGATTCTTGACACCCTCATGATACCTTTGCTATAGAATTTTCAAGCGTCCTGAGGTCGAAATTATGCACGTTAAGTTATTCATATAAATAGCTGAAACGTTCAAAAATATGGGGATAGTACTCATTAAACACCTTTTGATGCATTAAAAAGTACCGGTCTATCAGAACGAAATTGGACCTGACTGAATAAAACTATCTGACATCTTGACTTGGGTGATATATTACTTATTCATTAGAAGACGAGCACCTATTTAAGATTTTCATAATCGTCAGGATCGATTGCCTCTTTCTGGCGCTTCACTCTGTTCCAAAGCGTAACCCGACTATCGAATACAAACTCAAAGATAACTTTGAACCAGGAGTTATGCGATGGCAAGGGATCGTAAAACTCATGGGCAATTCTATTGAGTTCAGGCAATCTAGTCCACGGGATATAAGGGAAATCGTGGTGTTCATTATGATAACCAGCATTGTAAACAAAGATGTTCAAAGGCCCGTAGTAGCTATATGTCTCGGGAAGCGAAGAGTCGCCTTCTTCGTAGGGAACAGACTTGTGTTCTGGAATGGGTTGTTGAGGTGTATCCAAGACATAGTGTTCAGCAATAAAATGGCCCGCAATAGGATGCCAGGAACCAGCCAGGAATCCAGAGAGTAATAGGTAGTGCAGGGCTCTGGCACCAGCATACTCGATTAGCATGTAGTCGACGATGCTCTGAGCTAAGATGTTGAGATGGTGAATATGAGTAAAAGGCATCGTCATCACACACATTGGACGAATAGCGTAGAAGAATATCTGGAAAGTCGCAAAGAATGCTTTTCCCAGGACATTGCTGAGAACGATAGCTTCGAGCTTGGTGGGCAGATCAGTGTCATACTTGTTATCGCCTAAATACTTGTGATGTAGCAAGTGGTACGGGCCAAAGCCAGCGCTATAAGGAACGCCAATGGGTAAGTTGGCGACGATAGCGAATAGCTGGTTGTGTATCTTTTTCTTGAAGGCCAGATTGTGTGACATTTCATGAATAGCTAGAAAGACATTGTGGCAGCAGGTAGCTCCAATGAAGTAGGCACAAGCCCATAGCTTCCAGGACAAGAAGGGTTCGTTGCGTAGAAGATAGGCCAGGGAGAACTGGAGGATTACCACGAACAAGACAACCCATTTGGTCAATGGTTCAGGGCCACAGAGTTTTGTCACCTCTGGATGGGCCTTGATGATGGCCTTACGACGGGTTCTGTGCGGTTCTTCTTGGTAAGTCCAGTAGAATCCGTCTTCGACAGTTTTTGAAGAGACAGTAGTAGCAGTATTTTCCATCGTGAAAACGGAGCCAGTTCACAGTTCACAGTTCACAGAAGGTTCAGGTTCAAAGCTTATAAAGTTAGAGTAAGGAAGAAAGAAGCTGAGAAAGGAGATAAAAATGGTCGAACCATAATGGCTTTTCCATGATTTGACACTGCGTCAGCTGAAATAATAAAAAACAGATAGAAACACTTTGGCTACCGTCCTACAGAAGTTACAGCCGGGTTTTCCTGCAGTGTCTGTTGAAGATGTTCCGACCCGGGTCGGTTCCAAAGCGATGATTCGAGGTCTAGAGCCGAGGCCGTTCAGCAATCAGCGCGCATTCCGTTTTCAAAGTTAGCGAAACTATATCAAGCTGGCGGAAGTAGAACAGCAGATTCAGCGGGAGCAGTAGCAGGAGCAGTAACTGTAGAACAGCACTGTAGAACGGAACTGTAGAACGGAACCGTAGAACAGAACCGTAGAACAGAACCGTAGAACAGAACCGTAAAACAGAAACGTAGAACGGCAATATCAACAGCTACCAACAGCTATCAACAGCTCACAATAGCAATACAAGAGTAGTAGCATTATTGACAGACAGCAGTATCAAACACTAAAACAAATTGCATTGACATTCATGACTCTGCTTCACCATTAAAAGATCGTGGACATTATAAACTGAAATTTCACCTCGACTCCCAACTCACCTTCTTAAAGATCCATCACCTACAAATCAGTACCTGCGCTAAGAGCATTAGACTAGTCTGCCATTGATGAACACTCATGTCTCGGACCCTCTTGAATACCACCGTTCAGCTGCTCCAAAATGCTCGCCCACTGGCTCCTACGTCGCGTACATCACAGACTCTAAACTCTGTATCAGATCTACTAAATCTCTCGCTGTGAAACGATTCACAGAGCTCAGTGAACAGTTTGCGAAATCAGTAAGATTCATGAAATGGGATGAAACAGGGCATAGGCTTCTCGTCGTCAGCGGCTGCGATATCAATATCTATTTAGTACCAGCAGTCAATTCAGAGAACCAGGCAGACGCAACTATATTGTCCTTAGGACTAATTGAAAATGCAGATTGGATTGTGTCTGGCAAAACCGCACGGATAGCTGTTCTAGGCCGCGATACTGGATTGCAGGTTTGGTCTCCAGAAGGTGTCGAGTTGGACGTTCTTGCTCCAAAATGCATGAAAGTAGCCCTTTCTAAGGATAACAGCTGCCTGACAGTCCTAACTAGGCCATATACCAGTGATATTTTGGAGATTCATTCACTATCTTCTGCTGAGAAAAAGTCTGTTTCTCTTGAAGAAATCACTTTAGATGCTAAAGATGTTAAAGTATCTCCCTCTGGAAGCTTCACCGCGATATTGGACTCTTCTGCCGAAGGTTACTCTGTACATTTGTTCGTCGGTATCAAGTTTGTGCACACCTACAATGGACCTTATTACTTGAGGGATCCATTTACTACTCTCTCTGCCACTTCTATCACCTGGCTCAGATCACTCGAAGCAGAGCTTTTACTCGTCGGAGATGAGAAAAACGTAGTTACCATCCTGAATCCAATAACTTTCAAGCCCTTAGCAACACTAAACCACGCTCGAGGAAACGTCTATCGTGATATTCCAGTATGGTCTGAAGAGATCTATTCAGGTAACTTGGTGTACACCCTTTCTAGCATTCCATTCTCACCACCTGCTACAAACTCAGAAAGACAGTTAATCATTGCAGTCTCCGAACCCGATGGTTTTATTGCAACAGTATCGCCAACAATGGCGAAAACTGTATTCATTTGGAGTACTGGTGATCTTTTGGCTGTTCTTACACATTCACAACCTGTTCAATCTCTACAATTCAACAGTAAATCACAAACTCTACTGATAACTCTCTCACAGTGCAATTTTGTAGGTTTGTGGGATCCAAAAGATCAACAGCATCCGAATATTTTTCAGTTTTCTGATCTTCAATCAACCTCGCATTTCAGATCATATTGGTTTGGTGAACAATATAACAACTTATATGCCTTTGACGGATCTTGCTTTGTGATATCAAATGAGCCAGATAATCTAGTAGATCCCGAAGACGACACAAATATTCTAAGAATTGTTGCAGACGTTGAAGCTAACGATTCTACCGTATTTATTGAAGATACTTTTCTGTAATTATTTTACATTCTATATCTATTTCACTCTTTCAAATATATAAATGTAAGCATACTTTTTCATTTCGTTAATTTCTCCTCCTCGGACAACCTTCTCATCATTGAACAATACCCAATCCTCTTCTCCTTTACCAACTGGCTTTTTAATGAATGAAACATAGTGTCCAACATGAATGCTTCGACCTTTGTGGCATACAATTGCCTTCAATTTGTAGTTGGCTGGTAAAGTAGCATCTCCTCTGGGCTTTGGCGATGAATCAACCTCTTCGTTCGCCTCTTCACCAGAATCTGTGGGGTTGTTGAAAAGCCATTCCACTGCAGCTTCAGGATTTCCATTATTAACTCGCAAAGCTTTACGAGCTTGAGCTTCACTGAAGCCCATATCTTGTAGCATGGAGATTTGGTCGGAAGAAGGACCTTCATTTCCAGTCAAGTCCAATGGGACATCAATATCTGGATCTTCCATGTGTGCAAATAACCAATTCATGGCTACCTCAGCATCAGGTGAATTTCCAGTCTTGTACAGAGCTTTCTCACAACGAGCTCTTGGGAATCCCATGGCCTCAAGGCCAGCAAGCGCAGATTCATTGGGCACAAACTTTTCAGATTCATCTTCCTCGTCAGAAACAACATCATCTCCATCTTGACGAACACTGAGATACTTGTCAAGTGAGAAGATCTCATCCGTAACATTAACTGGGATATCTAATTTCATAGGAACCCAATTGACGATTTGGAATCTTCTGGCATTTACTACCAAAACATCAGGGAATGTATGAAATCCTACTTTCTTTGTGGCCCCTTGTGATTCTCCACAAGACTTGCACTTGAACTCAACATCTTCAGTAGAAGTAAAATCGTCAAAGCATTGTTCCAGCTCTACTGATTTATAAGTAGTGTCTTCAGGAGCACTTGCCTCCTGCTCGACAATCGCAGGAACAGCCAAAGCAAGATTCTCCTGGTCTTCTGTTCTATATCTTACCTTATGGCAATTTTTGCATTCCAACCTCTGTTCAGTTTGGAAGTCAAAAACTTCAGTTGGATCAGGTAATTTTTTGGCCTTTGCATTTTCAGATATTTTTGTTAATAAATGTACAAGAAATTCAAAGGCATCCTGTTGTCTCATGGTGGAAAATTCTTCATGGCCTTTTCCAATAAGATATTTGAATGTGGCAGGTGCAATTCCTCGTTGATGGCTGGAATTAGGAGCAGGTAGAGCGTATCTTCCAGATATTAAACCGTCTGCTAGCTTTTGTAATTGAATTTGTAAATCGTTTGCAGGATCATCCACCAAGTCTAAGGTCTTTCTATCTGGATCATAGTATGTTTTGCTGAACTCGGGTAAAGAGAAGAGACACTGAACAACAGAAGACAAATAGCACGAATTACCCAAGTTTTTCAAGCCGGTCAAGTGAGGTCCAAAGACTGGTTCTAATTCTTTACCATCGTCAGTTGTCATACTGAAATCCCATTTCATATTTTGTTCCAGTTGAAGCTCAGTCAAACTTTTTTCAGTCTTTTCCTGAAGAGCCAAGTTGATTCCCCAGTGTTGGAGATGCTGAGCAAGTTCGGGGTCTTTGATTTCATCTGAACAAGCGTAACAAAAAACATCTGCAGAGCCCTCAGGAGTAATTGATCCAAGTTTGACAGATATAGCGTGCTGTGAAGAGTGATAATGATCCAGACCGTGAGAGTTACCTCCTACACCACCAAATTGAGCTCTACCGCAACCGAGATTACCACAGATTAAACATAACCACAGGTTTTCATTGAGTTCACATTGCGAGCAGTGGGCTAGTGATTGAGACTCTAGCTTTCGTGATTCTCCTTGCTGAAGCCCAAGGACATGTTGACAAGGCTGGATATCCTGCTCCCATTCATTTATTTCATGCTTTTTCGTAGCAGATAGAGCTGAGAGGACTCCATCAACAACGGCTTGTAGATTGCCAACCGACATGTCAATAGCGTGGCCTGGATAGGCCAAATCTTTAACACTGGTGAAAACATCGTAGAGATCTTGTTCGTTTTCATCTTTGACAACGAGTTTAGCAATTTTTGGAGGCGATTCATCTCTCTGGACAGGTCAGCATTGAGAATGGGTCGACTGGATGGCAAACACTTACATCTTTCAATGGTTTTGGAAGTCTCTTGATATTCAAGAAGATTGTATGGCCAGAGCGATCTGAATGGCGTTCGGTATAATTGTGATCAACGTCTGGAGAGAATGCTGAAAAGCACGAGAGACATACGTCTAGACCAAATGGTGAGTCCTATTCAAGGTTAGCAGCTGTCAAAATGAGAGACGTTCACCGAGCTTACTGGAGTGTCAAAGCAGTACGAGCAATCGTCTTTATAGATCAATTGAGTTGAAGTTGGTGGTGACAAGTTTGCAGACAAAATATGATCTTGGACTGACATGGTGACAAGAATCAATGGGCTATAAGTTACAAGAGTAGATGAGATCTAATCTTTGTGTCGTGGCGGTGGAAGGAATTCGACGTGAACTCCCAAACATTAATCTGGGCTAAATATGTTGATATATAATGATTTTTATAGAAGTTTATAGAAATAATTCAGAAATAAGTTGATATAAGTTCATGGAATCAGGTTCATGGAATGATTTCATAGAAATAAGTTTATGGAATGATTTCATAGTAATAAGTTCATGGAAATGATTTCATAGAAATAAATTCATGGAAATAAATTCATAGATATTATTTCATCAAGTTCTTAGAGTTCTCAAGTTCATAGACATTAGAGAATCAGAATCAAGTTCTCAAGTTCAATATTAAAGAAATCATAGAATCAAATTCTCAAGTTCAATATTAGAGAATCAGAATTAAATTCTTTGTTCAATGTTAGAAAATCAGAATCAAATTCATAGTTCAATACTAGAGAATCAGAATCAAGTTCTTAAGTTCATATTTTTCAAAATTTCATCGATTCTCTCTACCACACCTTGTTTATTCTTCGTGCAAGACTGAAAATGAGAAATGACTTCTTGACGAGATGACATTCCGTTTCTAGCTAAAAATTCAGCTACTACTGACTCCCTTGGAAGACCATAGACAAGTGGATACTCTAAGAAGTTCTTGTCGTTGTAAATGAACTCGATATCTGTAAAGGTAGAGTCAGACTTAGGTGCCAGCATCTCTTCAACTTCTTTATCAGTAACATCAGCAAGACTGGCATGTTTCCATCTGGGCGTACGAGCTGGCTTATACACAAGCTTAGCAGACACTCCTTCAACGAAATCGTTATGAAACATGAAGTTTTCAGCCAGTCTGAACTCGTGGTTCAAAGCGTCGCGAATACCATACTGTCTGCCACGACGAAGAGCCCTCAACGTAGCAGCTACGCTGAGCGGCGAGCGTTGCTTCAGGTTTTTCGCAGCACCCAGGGCAAATTCAGAGCCATCTTTCTCCAGGTCGGCAATAATTTGCAAAGGAGTGTTTTTGCTAAAGGCACGATCGATTACAAGTCTGTTACTACCAGAAAGTGGATAGGAATAGCCTTGAGGCGGTCCAGTAGAAAACTCTTCTAGCAAAGCATTAACTTGGTCAAAACTACCAGCAAAATCCTTCAACTTTTGCTCAAAAGCAGGCAATTTGTCCGTAGTAATGTAGTGAGTAGCGATTCCAGCAGAGACAGTATCGTAGCCCTTCAATCTAGCAGATGTCAGTGCCAAATAAGTTCCGACTTCACCGTCAAGTCTGGATAAGAAGAAAGTACCGCCTACGTCCGGGAAAAAGCCAATGTCGGTCTCTGGCATTGCAAAGAGCGTCTTCTCAGTTGCAATTCGAAACGGAGCGTGGATACTGACGCCAACACCTCCTCCCATAGTAACACCGTGCATCAGGGCAATATAAGGCTTTGGATAAGTAGCAATAAGATGGTTCATGATGTATTCATCTCTGAAATAAGCTGTCGACTCCAAGGAGCCTTTGGGCCCAGTTTCAGCGATTGCAACTGCCAGTGCAGCGACGTCTCCACCAGCGCAAAGAGCTCGTCCTCCTGCCCCCTTGAGATAAACAACACTAGCATCTCTAGAGTCAATCCATTCTCGCAGCTTGGGCGTGATCTTGCGGACCATTGAGTGGTTCAAAGAGTTGAGCTTAGAGGGCCGGTTAAGCTCCACGATTCTCAGTCCGCCCTGAGAGTGGAATAGCACATCGTCTTCAGCAGCGCTCTGGAAAACAAAGTCAGTAACTACAAAATCCAGCTTTTGCCTATACCTACGCTTGTGTTCATCACCATCACTGGTGGAAGCATTTTCTCGTCGATTTTGGCGCGCATCTTGGAGGTTTCCAGCTGCTCTGGTATAGTCCAACTGTCTTAGAGCCCACGATCATTTTGTGGGGAACATATACCAATCACGTGATTGTCTCAGATTTTGTCGCTGGCATAAATAAGACATTTAATTAGATTTCATTTATGTCTGATTTTTTGCTAATTAATGCGAATTTGAAAGTGGCTGGTCACCTGATACGCCAAATTCAAAGGGCAGGCCAATCAGCGGAGGTCTATTACAGAACTGTAATTTCCTGCGAGAGCAAGCGATGGAATTCCTTAAGGCTTAGGGCTGAGTGGAGTGAGCCCGGCCAATGGGAAGTAATGCATTACTCTTAGACAAGGACAATTTCAATCTGTAGACATGCCATAGCAATTATGTCTATATAAGAGTAGACAAGTCCGCTTAAAACCCCATCAACAATCTTTAAATCTTTACAAAATGGTCTGCTGCAAAGGAAACTCCCCTAACTGTGTTTGCGCTTCTGAAGCCCGCTGCTCCTGTGGTGTTAAGCCTGCTCGTCAATGTAGCTGTGCTCGCGCTGGTCTTGAAAACAACTTTTCAGGCAAGACCTGTACTTGCGGTATGAGACGTGCCAATGAGTGCACTTGTCACAGAGCATCCTTAGAGAATGATCTTAGGGATGGAGAAATTGATTTTACTACTGCTACTTTTTAATTATTTATTGTTTGTTTAGTTATATATTTGCATTTTAATATACGTTCATTTATGGGTACACAAATCACAAATGTGCACAATTACCTTTTATGGAATTAATGTCAGGGATATAAATGTCAAGGAGGAATATAAATCAGGAAGGAATATAAATCAGGAAGGAATATATCAGGAAATAATATAATAAGAATAAGAATATTTCATTATTTCTTTGTATTTCTGAAATAATAATGAAAAAAAAAAAAAATAGCTATGCAATTATTATGAGAATTATGAGAATGGAATTTCGATTTAACTTGCTCTGCGACCAAATACTCTAAATCTCTTCACACCTCCATCAGGTATAATAGTTAACTTAACATGCGTGAAAACTTGATCTTTCTCACTAGCCACAAGACTAGGAAAGTCAATATCTCCAGACTCAGTGGGCTTCTCGCCTTCACGAATAAATTGATGAATCGTATGAGCACGAGTCTTTGATTGAGGAACTATCAGCTTCCAATCACTACCATCATGAGAAGGCTTCTCATCACCAGAGTACTTGATTCCATGAACAGTAACGGATTGAGGAAAGTTGCCCATGAAATGAGCAGTGTCAATAACCACTCTATCAATTTTACCAGGAGCACCAAGCTCAACAATAACCCAATCAACATGGCCTGGTTCTCTCGAACGCTTAGTCTCCCAGCCATCTCCCATATCTTTGCCACGGCCAGGAATTAGGAGATTGTCCACTGCACCAAAGTGCTGGTCAGAGAACGAAACAGCGATGCCACCGTTCGAAACATGAGCAAGATCAATTTCCTGGCTGAGATCTTCAGGGAAAATACCAGTGGGCTTGCCATACAATCGGAATCTGGCAATTCCTCCATCAGGATACTGCTTGAGTCTGACATGAGTATAAGGCTTCTCTGTGATCTTTTCACGAACAAAGAAATGGCGCTGAGAAGGACCGCATTCGGTTTTGGCAATTACTTCTTCCCACTCAGCAGCATCCAGCTTCGACTCGTCAGGCACAAAAGCACCCTCAACAGTGATGGCTGGAGCATGGTTACCATTAAAGAAAGCAGTATCAATTTCGGTTCCAATGATCGTGGCAC
This sequence comes from Geotrichum geniculatum, assembly GCA_030566045.1. Taxonomy (NCBI): domain Eukaryota; kingdom Fungi; phylum Ascomycota; class Dipodascomycetes; order Dipodascales; family Dipodascaceae; genus Geotrichum; species Geotrichum geniculatum. Next base: position 294,005 of record JAJMHM010000009.1, on the reverse strand, counting down.
TGGCTACTCCAAGCTTGATGATGACCCAGTCAGCAGGTTCGGTATTATGGCGACGCGTTTCCCAGCCGTCATACCAAGCGCCAGCAGGAGTAAACTTTCCAATTTGCCTAATAGGAGCACCGGGCTGAATCAAGTTGTTTGCTTCGGCAAACCATTCATCGCTAAAAGAGATAATCTTACCTCCAAGCTTAGCTCCAATGACATCAGTATATCTTGAAGATACTTGAGCGACGAATTCGTCATGATTGACAATAGATATGGACATTGTTGAGTGTGAGTAGAAGAATCAGAATGAGTATGAGTATCTAGCAGTTCCCCAGGAATTCGCAGTGCTTATATAGTATGACCGAATCTTTCAAGGACACAAGCGTTATCGGTTAACACCGAGAGGTTAATGAACGATGTATATCGTAGTCTGCAGCGTAAATTTCAGTAATAGAACAAAGGACTGAATATGCTAGGCCTCGGGCACACTGCTATGTGAGCAGTCATTTCTCATATTTACGCAGATACGTAAATCTCAGAACTGTCAACTAGAACGGAGACTTAATTTGATACACCTGAACTTTGTTGATATATGGTGATAGACACCATGTTGAATCTCAGAGTAACTCGTTCTGGATTGATATTTGTAGCCTTTTGGCTGTTTGGGCTAATCAACAATGTGCTCTACGTTGTGAACTTATCAGCAGCTGTGGATCTTGTAGGTCCAGAGGTCCCTAAGGCTACTGTTCTACTGGCAGACGTGCTGCCGTCGTTCTGTGTCAAGATAGTTGCACCTTTCTTTGTTCACATCATTCCATACAAGTGAGTAAGAGCTGGAACGCCTAATTGACCTTAATACTAACTGATCTAGTTACCGAATCTCTATATTGGTCCTTCTGAGCTCTTTTGGTATGCTTACCGTTGCGGCCTCTGACAGCATCGGACTCAAACTGGTTGGTATTGTGATAGCTTCTGTATCATCGGGACTTGGAGAGCTGTCGTTTTTGCAACTAACTCACTTCTATGGACAGTTGAGTTTGGCAGCCTTCAGCTCAGGCACCGGAGGTGCTGGATTGGTTGGAAGCTTTGCGTACTTAGCATTCACGACTTGGATGGGATTGAGCGTGAAAGCAACGCTCTATCTATTCAGCATTGCTCCGACAGCATTCTGGATTGCATTCTATCTCATCTTACCGAGTCCTGATCATATCAGACAAGGCGATTATATGGCAGTTGATGTTGAGCAGAACGAAGCTATCACAAACCTCCAACCAGTCAAGCCACAGATCGATTCTATCCAGGCAACTCTCAAGAGACTGAAACCTTTAGTTATTCCCTTCATGATCCCTCTGTTTCTCGTCTACCTATCGGAGTATATTATAAACCAGGGAATTTCGCCAACTCTGCTTTTCTCTATAGAAGATATGCCTTTTGTCAGGTATAGAGACGCTTATGTTACCTATGGCACGCTCTATCAACTGGGTGTGTTTATATCCAGATCATCTTCTCAGTTCATTCGAATCAGACGAGTGTACATCCCGTCATTGCTGCAGGCTCTCAATGTCGTTATTTTCATTTACCAATCTCTATATATGATTATTCCCAGTGTTTACTTGGTGATGATACTGGTCTTTTACGAGGGTCTTCTCGGAGGTGCGTCTTATGTCAATACGTTCATGCTCGTATCAGAAACAACTTCTTTAGAAGATAGAGAGTTTGCAATGGGTTCGGTAGGCATGAGTGATTCAGCAGGAGTAGTATGTGCTGGGTTGGTTAGTATGTGGTTGGAGAAATACTTGTGTCGGTATCAACAGGCGACAGGAAGGCCATGGTGCGAGTTACCATAAGGTGCGAAGTGCGAGTTATAGTGCGAGTTATAATGCGAGTTACAGTGCGAGTTACAAGTGCGAGTTACAAGTGTGAGTTACAAGTGCGAGTTACCATAAGGTGTCAGTTAAAAGTGTCAGTTAAAAGTGCCAGTTAAAAGTGCCAGTTACAAGTCCAAATTAAGTCCAAATTACTTTGATCGCACCTTTCAATTGACCAAGGTAGTTCAAAGTCCTTAAAAACTACAATTGCAAATTCTACAATACCTTGAACTGGAATTAATGAATGAATGAATATAAAAACTATATAAATATACAAATGTTGGACTTATTCTTCCTCATCTCTCTTCCTCTTCTTCTTCTTATCCTTCTTGTCCTTACTTTCAGAAACAGGAACATAATCATCTTCCTTAGGAGCCACGAAATCTTTTGCTCTTTCCTTGTCTTTCTCAGTCTTTGCAGCTTCTCTCTTCTCAAGCTTTTCATCCAACTTCCGTCGTTCCTTCTCAGACTTGCTAAGGAAGTATTCACCAGACTCGATTTGAAGATCAATCTTTCTAGGCTGTTGTGCAGGTGGGAATGGCGTGTACATTTTCTTTTCTGTGACCTTCTTGGGCTTCTTACGAGCAACATTTCGCTTCTTGAACTGCGGTAAGAATCGAGCCCAGTTCTCTTCTGCCAGTTCAGGCTTTTGAGCCAACTCACGCTTGATCATCAACTCTTTGATATGGTAAATAGGATGAATGTTTTTCATACAGTCTTCAACAACACGTCGCACCTCTTTCAATCCCTTGAACGGGCCCATGGCAGAAACTGTATTGCCTTGAACCAAAACGTAGCACTTGGTGAGAAGTTCGAGAGCTTTCAAAGTGTTACCGTTAGGTCCTAACAAACGCTGACGACGCTTCACAAACCTGTCCTTATTTGATACAAAGTTTCCAATCTTGATAACGTCGCAAGCTACTTCATCGTCAAGAATCTTCACTGCTTGAGGGAATGGAACACTTCGCGCCAATAACTTGATTAGATCTCTGGCCTTTAAGATGATTGCAGGGTCGAACGTTTTACGAGTCGTTTTAACTGTCATTGAACCTTCAACCAAATCAAGAACACAAGCAATACCATGCTTTTCAAGTGACTTTGTCACATCCGTCCAAACTTCACGAAGATAGGTTTCACGGTACTTGGGGAAAAGAGTGGCAAAGCTACTTTCCTCTAGGAAAGGACTGCCAGAAGCATTGTCTTCAGGTTTGAAAGGTTCAATCTTCCATTTGTCGATATCTGGAGTATCCCAAGGTTTGTCTTTATTATGCGAAGAAACCATTTTGATGAAGCTGGCTGAATGGTGATCTCAGAAATGATCAAGGAAACTTTTTCAAAACTCAAATATAACTCCCAAACTGCAAACTTTTGGTCCCAGACCAGAATTTACGCTGTGTGGTTTGAAAAAAATATATATATATTATATTTCTACTTCTTCCATATATCAAGTTAACAATGAAGAGAAGTCAAGCGTTAACAAAGATAAATCAAGAGTTAACAATGAAGATAAATAAGTCGAAACCCAGTTTGAAGGTTGGAAAGTCTTCAAAAGGGAAATCGAAACTTAACAAGAAGAGCCAGAAACTAAGAGATCAAGCAATTCAAAATGAACTAGATAGTTCAATGTCAACGGCCTCGATTATCATGGAGATGAATGCAAATAAACCTGAGGTCAAGAAGATGGAGAAGGAAAAGAAGGTGAAGGAGAAGAAGGATGCAATGAAATCGACAAACCAAGACTTATTGAACCAACTCGACAGTATCAGTAACTTTAGTCTTTAATTGTGTCTTGATTCTATCATTCTACCATCAAAGTCTTGATCGATTCAGTCTATCATATCAGTCTTGATTGATTCAGTCTACCATACCAGTCTTTAATTGTGTCTTGAATCAGTCTTGATGGATTCAGTCTACCATTCTTTAATTGTGTCTTGAATCAGTCTTGATAGATTCAGTCTACCATTCTTTAATTGTGTCTTGAACCAGTCTTAATCGTTTAATTCAGTAACTGCCTTTCAAGAAGACCTCGTATTGACAAACCCCCGAAGATCTTTGGCTGTCAATGGTCTACTGAGCCAAGTGCTCTTGATGGTTTTTACTAGATGCTCAATCCTTTTCTGATTGCCATTTGCTGAGTGAGCGGATGCCAAAATATTGGTGCATTGTAACAATCTTGCAACTGTATCATTGACCATTATAGGGGAGTCAAAATCTAGATATGCCTTTTTGATGACCACTGGAACACTCGTTAGCATCTCGGCCTGATGTACTTGAAATACTTACTTTCTAAATGATCAGAGATGGGAATAATGACCCAGTCTCTATATGCAATCAGTGTCATTCGTCGAATGTTCAATTCACTATGAAATTCGATCAAAGTTCCCCAGTAAGTAGGTGCTGTTAATGGCGATAAAATCTGTCCACTGCCTTCGAACTCTAGCTGAAGAGGCAGAAAGACTGCTTCCCAGTATGGTAAAATTTGCGAGAAGAAGAACTGCCAGTTGTCGACTAACCGCTGTAGAAACTTTTCATCGGACATGGTCGCCTTCGGTACTTCTAGATTGAGCATACCAGCTCGGGTCAACTCCTTGAATTCGTTGATAATGTCTATTGCTTGAGATCGCTGTTGAATCCGGCTTTCCAAGTGAAGAGTTAGCACGTAGTTTACCTTCTCTACCGGGATCCGTAGACCTTCGCCCTTGAAGATGGGTATCACCCAAGACTGGATATATGACCACGACTCGTCTGCTACATAGCCAGTATCTTCCTTCAATGGTGGGACTGGTTTACTGTCGAGCACTGGAAGCGTTTTGAATAGTGCGCCGGGGCTTGACGGGTGGAACGAGTAGATGCTGCCCTGATCCGAGACCAATTTGGAGTTTGACGAACTGGAAGAGAGAACGAGGTTGGAGTGAGGGTCTTTGCGGGTTCTGAAGGACAAGTGATGTTTGTGTTTATCATCGCGCGAGCCTGAGTTCATGGGAGACAATGGGATCTGGCCTGCGCCGGCATTTGACGCTATTCGCTCCAGTTCTTTAGACGAGCGGCCGATGGTTGGAGAAAGCTCAGGTAGAGACGGACGGCCTGGCGGGAGCGCTTGGATGCTGAGATCAGGGACTGGTTTGTTTCGCGAGGACAGGCCAACGGACACAGATCTTTGCGAGGACGAGCTTCCGGTAGCTTGACGGGCAAACATTTTAGCTTTGGCTAGGGCTGATTCCTTTGGGCGAGGCGCCGAGATGATGGGGGTGCCTTTATGAGAAGAGATCTGGATGCTGCGAATGGAAGATTCCTTCAGTTTGGACGGCAGATCAGAGTATGAATAGCTGGTGACTTTTGAGAATTTGGGTTCTGTGGGTGTTCGCAAAGCGTCGATAGAAGGGGTTTTCGCCATTTCATCAGAGTGAATTGAGTCGATGGTGGTCATTGTTTGTGGAGACGAGCTGTTGTTGTAGAAGAGGCCTCCAGTTGGCGAGGCGAGTACGCTGGACGAGGAGGACGAAGAAGAGTTTGTTCTAGTGTGTGAAAATGCTCTGGTTCTATTAGTAGTAGTGACAGAGGAATCCTCAGGTATTGACGAGATCATGGTAGAAGGAAAAGAATCACGGTAAATAGGGTTTATACGGGTATAGGGCGTAGAATTCATGCACAATTAGACCAGAAGGTGAATGAAAAGATGGCACTACGTCAATTGTCTCAGAAGTCTGATGGTTTGGCTACGAATTGGGAGATTAAGCTTTGAAAAATGATAAAAATAAAATAATAATAAAATAATAAAATAATAATAAAATAATAAAATAATAAAATAATAAAATAATAATAAAAAAATAAAATAATAAAATAATAATAATATAATAGTACAATAATAATAATATAATAATAATATAATAGTACAATAATAATAATATAATAATAATATAATAGTACAATAATAATAATATAATAATAATAATGGTAAATTAATAATAAATTAATAATAAATTAATAATAAATTAATAATAAATTAATAATATAATAATATAATAAAATAATAATAATATAATAAATTAAATTAAAATAATAAAATAATAATCAATTAAATTAAAATTGAAAAAAAATCCTTTACTCCTCCATCGATCTCTCGATCTACAATGGATTCAGACGACGAAGCTCCTCAACTAATTGAAACGGTTTCAGTACCACCCGTTGGCATCAAAGTCGACGGTGAAGACATTCCAGTAAGTCCTGACCTACTCATCCTCCATCTTCATCTAACTCATCCTCCAGCAACATAAAGTCCCCATCACCATCATCACTGGATACCTGGGAAGTGGTAAATCGTACGTGACAGCCTCTGCCTGGATTCAATTGATCTAACTCATCTAGAACACTGCTGAACTTTCTGACAACTCAGAAAGAAAAGAAGATTGCAATTATATTGAATGGTAAGTATCTTGCTATCCTTTACCAACACCTCGCTAACCATTGATCTTTAGAATTCGGGGACTGTAAGTGCCAGGCCAACTGAAAGGAATCGTGACTAACTTGGTATCAGCTGCGGACGTCGAAAAGTCCATGATCGTTAAGGACGGCGACAACGAGTATGAAGAATGGCTGGAGCTGGACAATGGCTGTCTCTGCTGTACGGTGAAGGACAATGGTGTTCAAGCTATTGAAAATCTCATGAAGAGGAACGGAAACTTTGACTATATCCTGCTGGAAACGAGCGGTGTTGCAGACCCAGGCCCCATCGCTAACATGTTCTGGATGGACGACGGCCTGGCTTCCAGTATCTATCTGGATGGAATTGTTACCGTGCTGGATGCCGGTAATATAGTTCAATCTCTTGACGATGTCTCCAAGAGTGACCATGTACACCAGGGAAAGATAGAGCACGAAGCAATGTCAACGGCGCTCGTTCAAATTTCACAGTCGGATATACTGATTTTGAACAAAATCGATACCGTCAACGAAGAAGAGCTTGCCAACGTTAAGAAAAGAGTATCAGGAATCAATTCTGCTGCACCTATATTTGAAACTACTTATTCAAAGATTCCTTGGAAGCAGCTATTCGATTTAAAGGCTTATGAAGCCAGATTTGACGACGTTCAATTCAACGACCATGGCTACCATGATCCCAGAATTTCAACCATCACTTTCTCGTTCGGAAGGCTCTCTGAAGCGCACATGAAGAAGTTTGAATCGTGGATTCAATATATGTTATGGGAAGAGTCTTCTCTAGAGATTCATAGGTTGAAAGGGCGTCTTGTGCCTACTGACGGCCCGGTTCAGATTCTACAAGGAGTTAGAGAAACATATGAGCTAGTTGATTCAAAGAATGAGGTTGAGCCAGAGATACTATCGTCAAAGTTTCCAAGCAAGCTGGTATTCATTGGAAAGAATCTGGATCGCGGGGTCATAAAACAACAATTCATTAAAGCTTTAAATATTTCTTCTTCTGATGTACAATAAATACAGTTTTGATAATCTGATAGTTTGGTATTCAGATGTTGATATTCAGATGTTGATATTCAGATATTCAGATACTGATATTCAGATATTCAGATACTCATACTCTGATACTCATACTCTGATTCACCAATTCAACCAGTCTTTACCTTTTTCTTCTGAATTGTCTCAGCTTCTTCTTCAAATTCCCAGTCCTTAGCTGTCAAACAGTACTTCTCTGGAGGAAGTCTGATACCCCATTGTTCCTGAACAGGAGGTAAAGGCTTTTTGTTCTTTTCTGCTGCTAATTCCATCAGCAGTTGTTTTGGAGGAGCAGGCTTAAACTGATAATTGACTCTTGAAGCAACAGCCAACCTAATATCTTCAGTCGAAAGAGGAACATGAGCAGGTCCCAAACCAGCGGGAGTAGTAGTTGTAGAAGAGTGGGCGTGATCGTTATACAATAGAGCATCTGCCAAAACACCATGCGTAAATCGATAGGCAAAGTCCATCAACTGTAACGGAACTCTATCCTGATAGCTATTAACGCCCATAGACGCCAATATCAAATGTAATAAACGAACATCTCTTGGAGTATCACCATCATTAAACTCGTTTTCAGCAGCGCCCGTTTGCTGTTGTTGCTGAGTCTGCTGTTGCTGTTGCTGCTGTGCCTGTTGGGTCTGTTGGGTCTGCTGAGACTGCTGAGGCTGCTGCTGTGCCTGTGCCTGTTGCTGTGCCTGTGCCTGTTGTTCTGAGTTGGACATCGTTTGAAGCTTTCGTGATGCTCAAGTAGGAGTTTGGTTATATCTTATATTTAAAAATAATACCCTAACCCATGAAAACTGTGCTGTTATTATTTCAACTTGTTTTACATCAGTGTGTTTAAACCATCTACCAACTCCAATATATCAACATCATGAAGCTCATTTGGTCTATTCTCGCCGTTTTATTTATTGTTGTTTCATACTTTCGCGGTTCTGTAGTTGAAGCTGCTACAGTTGATGATCCAGTCATTACTCACAAAGTATTCTTTGAAATCACTTCTGGCGATGAACCTCTTGGTAAGGTAGTCATTGGACTCTATGGTGATCTTGTCCCCAAGACTGTTGAAAACTTCCGTGCACTTTCTACTGGCGAAATGGGTTTTGGCTACAAGAACTCCATCTTTCACCGTGTCATCAAGCAATTCATGATTCAAGGTGGTGATTTCACCAACGGAGATGGTACTGGTGGTAAGTCAATTTACGGAGCCAAGTTCAAGGACGAGGCCTTCTTGGTTAAGCATGACAAGCCTGGTAGATTGTCTATGGCCAATGCTGGTAAGGATACCAATGGCTCTCAATTCTTTATTACCACCGTTGCTACTCCTTGGTTAGATGGTAAGCACGTTGTTTTTGGTGAAGTTGTTGAAGGTTTTGACGTTGTTAAGACCATTGAAAACACCAAGACTGCTTGGGGTGACAAGCCTGTCAAGACTGTCAAGATTGTCAATTCTGGGGAAATTCCTGTCGAGAAATCTGGTTCTGATAAAGCTGCCCAAAAGCCTATTAAGAAGGCCAAGGGTAACGATGATTTGTAAATCGGTTAGTATTATATACTGATTCAATATATTTCAGATATCTGTTTTATATGTTTAGATGTTAAGATGTCTATTAGTTTTCTGAATGCTTCTGAATGTTTTTGAATGTTTTCAGGAAAGTCTTATCCATCCATCAATATCAAGAACTTGTTCGACACTCCATTTAGCAGTAGGACGTGCTGTCAAGTCGGTCTGATAACCGGCCTCCCATAACTCAATACCAGCCCATCCTATCATCAAAGCATTGTCTACGCACCATCGGGGCTCAGGATAGTGGAAGTTGACATTTGGAGAAATCTTGGAGCTGATTTCTGACTCCAGCATTCGTCGTAGGGTTAGATTCGAAGCCACTCCTCCAGCACATACGATATCGGTCGTAGATGATTCTTGTAGCGCCAAAGAGGTCTTTGTACAAAGATGATTAAATATAGCTTTTTGGAGACGGATGGCTAGTTCTCGGCGGGTAGGCTCTGGTAGCGAAGACGGATCTGAAGTATTGAAAGCACGCTGGACAAGGACGCGCAACGAGGTGATGAACCCAGCAAAAGAGTATCCCAAGATGTTTTTGCGTCCGCCAGATTTGTTTTGCAAGGGATTCGGGAAGCGTAGAGTGTCTGGGACGTTATGGAGGCCTGAATCTGGCGAGATGGAGCAGAAAGCTTCGAGCTCTTTACCAATCATGTTACCTCGAATACCTAACTCACGACCGCACTTGTCGAGCATATCGCCAATGGCAATATCGACGGTATTACACAGAATTCTATGTTCTGTTACGCTTTTTGACTCTACAAGCATGGTATGGCCGCCGCTAACAAGTAGCGACACAAAAGGGTATGACGGTTCTGGAACGTTGAGGGATTCATTTTGAAAGAATCTTGGAGTCAACAAATGTCCAACCATATGGTTCACTCCAATCAGTGGTATATTCCAGGCTACAGCCAAACCTTTTGCTAAATTGTAACCAGCGGCTAGCGAGCCAACCATACCTGGACCTCTTGTAGCTGCAATGATATCGACCTTAGGTCCTGATCCATAAGGGTGGAAGTTGTTTTTCACTAGCAGTTCATGGACCAGCGGTGCTAGAGTTTTCTGGTGGAAGTTCCGTGCATCCAGAGGTATGATTCCACCAGCAGCAGTATTATCCAGCGACTTCTTCAAATGATCTAGTAGTACTGGAGGTTGGTTTTGTGAAGGTCGTGAGATTAGTGCAACTGTAGTATCATCGCATGAAGTTTCTATCGCCAAAACATGATAATATTTGGTGTTTGAGGGTATTGATTTCGCTTTTTTGCAGAGTCCTACAAACTGGTTTTTGTAGAGAATCTTTCGAATCATTCTGGTAGATGAAGTTTTTATCTGGGAGTTCTATACCAGGCAATCTGGCAACCGTCAGAATACTACGAGATCTAAGACTAGATTTAAGAGGCTAATGAGTTAAGAGGGCTAATGAGTTAAGAGGGCTAATGAGTTAAGAGGGCTAATGAGCTAAGAAAGCTAATTAGCTGGGAAAGCCAGAAAGCTCGAAAGCTAATGAAAGACCTAAGAAATAGAAAAAACTGAAAAATTAAAAAAAAATTAAAAAATCAAGATATGCGTTAGCCCGGAGTCGAACCGGGGGCTCGTGGATGGCAACCACGAATTTTACCGCTAAACCACTAACGCTTATTGAAGTTTGAAAACTAACTTTACTATCAGATGACACACTTTGCTTTTAAAATATGAACTATAGGAATTTTTTTTTGCAAGAACCCTCTATCATACTCGCCATTAGACTCTCCATTAGACTTGAACTCTATAAAGTAGCCATCAGTCTGAAACGGTCTGGTAGCCTATAACACTGTTTGTTTTATAGATAGTATATAAAACAATTAATGCATGTCTCAAACAAAAATGGAGAATTGATGAGGTCCAACATCTATAAAATAGCAGTGTATTCTGGAGGTTTCTGGAGGTTTCTAAAAGCTGCAAACTGATCAATTACCAGACGCCAAATTCTTTGCTCAAAATATGATACAGGATATGGATGAAGGGCGGAATCATAAGTTCCCCGTTGCGTGAGTCTGTAAGAAGTAAATTGTGTCACAAAAACGCCAATTTGTACTGCAGTCAAATTACTCCAGCATTAATCGAATCTTGATCCCAAAGCCATTAAACTTTCATACACATGATCCAGCCAACCACTGACTATACAAAGAAGATTTGGCTTTTGTCCTGTATACCGTTCGATTTCATGCTCGGGTTTGGCACAATTGTCCGGGTCTCAGATGGCTGCCGTCAACTTCACCATTTGTATCATACGACTCTTTGTTACAATGTTGCGTGTTTGTATTCCCTCTTTCTCTACTTGCTCCATATTTGATGCCATCAAGTAAAATGACGTCCCAGGTAGCAAACAAATCGTTCGCTAGCTAATCTCGTAGTATATCTGAGACAGCGGGCACTTGACAATGCAAACCTTATCCCGCCTGCTCCAACCAAAATATGAAAGAATGTAAATACCAACTCACGATGGAGCTATTAAAATATTAATCAAGAACGAATAATTATAAATTAGTATCAGAAATATAAAATTAAAATAAAAATCACAGGTGTCCGTCAATCCATCTTCGAGTAGTTCATAGTAAATCACGCTCTGTGGTCAATGACAATTGGTTGCACAGGAGGAGCCTCTTGCTGATGTGGATTGGGCTCAAAGAAGCTCTGGGACTGTTGGTCTTCGGTCTTCTTCTTTCTAGAGGAGCTGAAAAAGCCTCTCTTGCTTCCACCCTCAGCCTTCTCGTTGTCGTAGATTCTTTCAAAAGAGCTCTCTCTCTTCAATGGAGAGGTGGAGTCGCCGGCGCTGTCTCTTCTGCCTTGGGAATTGAACGAGCCAAGGGCACAGGAGCAGCAGAGCATGAGGAAAACGAGGAATAGCGCAGCAGTGATGGACCAGGTAAAGGCAAATGCCTTGACACCGAGATGGGCAGCAATGCCTTCGGAATGGAAAGCGTTTCTGGCCATGACATAGGCAGCAGTGGTCATGGAGGAAGCAGCAGCAACGAACAACAAGGCCAAGAAACTGAGGAAGGCGCTAATGGCACCACCGAGTCTGGAGAAGCATCCAAATATGGAGATCAACAAGGAGATGACTGAGAAGCCGGCGGTGATGATGTAGAAGGCAAATGAGATCTTGGTCAAGTAGTAGTAGGTGTTGTTGTTAGTGATAATGTCGCTGGGGACTCCGGTGGTAGTATCGAAGACCTTGTGGGGCTCAAAGGCCAAACCAGCCTTGGTGGAAGAGCAGTCAGCGTTTCTACCTGACGATGAGACTCCACAGTAGTTGTAGAGAGTCCATCGGGCGGGACTTGGGATGTTTTGGTTGTCGAATCTGTCTGTATCGAATTGGAAGAAGAAGATTTGGTTGAGGGGAGTTGAATCTTTCACGCCTGCTAGGAGAATAAAGAAGAGCATGACAAGAGCGCTAGAAGGTGTTAGTAGATTTTTTTTAGGAGAGTAGCAATCAGAGGGTAGCAAAGAGTTCTGCGGTAGAGGTAGGCCTGTGGTAGGCCTGTGGTAGGTCCGAGGGAGGTCCGAGGGAGGCCCAATGGAGGCCTGATGTAGACCTGATGTAGACCTGATGTAGACCTGAGGTAAACCTAAGGCAGATCTGACCTGATGCAGACCTAAGGCAGACCTGACCTGATGCAGACCAGCCGACCTGTCCTGTCCTGTTATAGGCCACACCTGTTGTAGACCTGTAGACCACACCTGTTGTAGACTTGTAGACCACACCTGTAAACCTGTCCTATGCCCTACCTGATTGACATCAACCATCATAACTTACCCAGCTTGCAGGATGAAGGAGATCGTGGTGAGAATGGGTTTACCAGCCATTGTAATACGATTGATCAAGTAGTCGCGGGAGTTCTAATCGCGTCGTCTAATAGTAAGGACCAAATGAGTAGTTGTAGAGACCACGCAGAAAACGGGAGAAAGTAATGGGAAGAGAAAGGAATTTTTTAAATGAAATCGATGCAACAACGAATTTATATATATATCGATCCCAATGAATTTTTGCGGTGACACTTTTTCAGGGCAAAAAATCTTTGTATGGGAAAAGGCCTACATGGGAGTAGTACCCAATTTTTGCATTTTTTCTTTTTTTGCCCGCTGTACGCCCTACTAAATACTACCATGACAGCCGCAATGAGAACAACAACAACAACAACGCCGGACTGTTTAGCTCAATCAAGGCACCCCATTTCTCGATTGGGAAGTCCAAAAATTACACTGTTGTGGTAGCCCTGTTTCCATGGAAACCTTTCGGAAAATGTGATGAGTGAGATGTGGATCACATGATGCGTCACTACGGCGATCTGGTTGGGTCTACAATAGGGGGGGGGGAAGGGAGCGGGAGCAAAAATTGGAGATTGCGGGAGAAAAGTAGCAAAAAAACAGTTTAATTTTTGTCGGTCGCATAATAATCTGAATTAATGCGATCAGTTTAATTTTGTAATGATACAATTTATGCTCGGATTAATTTATGCTGGTGCCTAGTGCTATTGTGTTTGAGGTAGAGTAGAATTTGAGTAGAGTTGGAGTAGAGTAGGAGTAGAGTAGTTGATTGTCAGTTTTGAGTGCGAGTTTTGAGTGCGAGTTTTGAGTGCGAGTTTTGAGTACAAGTTAAGTTTTGAGTACAAGTTAAGTTTTGAGTACAAGTATTTAGATTTGTAGTTTGAGTATTTTTTAGTACAAATTGATAACTTTGAGTACAAATTTGAGTGTTTTTAGTACAAGTTTATATAGTTTTGTACAAGTTTGTATAGTATTGTACAAGTTTATGAGTATAATATAGGAATATAACTAAAGTACAAGAATTCAAGTACAAGTTTGAGTGCAAGAGTTCAAGTATATTGGTATTCATATTCAAATAATTAAATATTCAAGTTTTTCAAATAATTCTAGTTATTCTAATTATTAACTATTCACTAATTCTGAATCCTCCTCTCTATTCCTGCCTATTCCTAACTATTCCCATCTCTGCTCACGGCTACTTAATCAATTGCTAAATTATCAAAACGGCCTCATGGCAACCAATGAATAAACTGGAATTACAGTTTCCTTAGTCGTAACTTTAGTAAATGGCTTTGCTATACTCATCTTCTTGTACGCCGTTCACATTTTTCAGCAATCTCATCCAGATCTCAAATGGCTCTCGCAAAATTACAAACCTTCATGGCCTTCAAAAAGCATAACAACCTATGCGCTACCTCCTACTACATCTAAATCTACATCTCCTAGATTCAATTTACAAGAAATTAAAAAATTGAAACTCCCTCCTCAATGCTCAAGATTCAAGTAAATTGCTTCCTCTATGTATCCTGTTTTGTCCTCCCATCCTGTCAAAAATGATGTCACGTGAACGATTACATCATAGACACATGTGAAAAAGGGCTGGACAGGTGAGAGAGGGACCGATGCAACAATGAGTGGGACCGGAGCTCGAGGAAGTTCCGAGCCGGGTGATTGAGGTTCGGATCTGAATTATTATGCGGTAATAACGGTCCGAGGGGCGGCTGAGTTTTTTGATTCACAAACATGTGAATCGTTTGGAAGTGTGCATATGACAGCCGACGATCGGAGGTTTCATTCCAAACAATACGAGCGGAACAGTATTATTTGGAAAATTATCAATGTTTTAAATATTATTTTTTGAATTTTTGGTGGATTTCAAAACTTTCTGAGTTTGCAAGTGAATGGTAACAACTGCTGCCATATTCTACTGCCATCTACTGCCATCTACTGCCATTTACTGCCATCTGCTGCCATACCATCTCTTCCATACCATCTCTTCCATACCATCATTCTTTGTGTACCTACCCCAGTTTCTTTATCTTGTAACGTCTCGATATCTTTTCAAACCTTAATAAAAAGCCCTGACATCATTGAAAAAAAAAAAAGAAATACAGCCACATTTCATACTCAAATGTAGAAACCGAGCTTGTCAAACACATGGCTACCGCTCTGCAACTATTGTTCTCATCAAAAACACTCGTTCAAAATGCCGCTCTAAACCTTTGCGCTAGAGCTCTGCTCTAAAACCCTTCAACGTCATGGTACCTCAGTCCAAATCCTCCCTGCCGTGATACTACACTATAGCATAGCAAAGCCACAGCACAGCTTTCTTCTATACCTCGGTTGTTCCTCACTGCGTTTAAAAAGGAAAGATTCTAGAAGGTTTTAGAATGCTTCGATCATTGGAAAAAGCAATTATTTCATCTAAAAATAGACTTTCCATCTAGAAAGGGCTTGGATAGCAAGAATTATATTTTGAGTTGCCGATTCCGTAACTAATGAATAAATTCTAACAGTACAAAATGTTTCGTGGAAAACATTTTGCTGCAAAGAACCGCAAAGGTTCTAACCGAATTGGTTTAGATTGTTTCCAGTATAAGCGAACTGCCATCCTTTACACTTTTCTGATTTAGTTAATTGAGTTGATTTAGTTGATTAGTTGATTGAGTTGATTATTTGATCGAGTTGATTAGTTGATTGAGTTGATTTAGGTTATTGATTATTTGATTTACTTGATTTAGTTTTACTATTGCTATGCTCTCTCATCTTGTTAATGTATCAACGCGACAGAATGATACGAGACTTCATCTCTTTCCATTCTACATATGAATCTGGTGCAATAGTTTTACAACAGATCTCTCGGTAATTGGTTAAGGGTCCCAAGCACCTCAAGCTAGATTAGAATAACTGGAGAAAAGAAACCCTAGATTTCCTGATATGGCACTTTTAGCGAATGTCCTCCCACATGCCATTCCTCAATCTGTATTATGGAAATGGAGAAATACTTTCTTGATTCGGCATTGAATTTAGCAAACAATGCCCATTGTTATCGAAACAATAACTGAAACATGACGTCTTTCAAAGTCTCCTCAAACACTTTCACACCCCTATGATTCATACTATTCAAACAAAAGCTCCTGGCTTGATAAGGTTTTCTCCAAAATTTAAGTTTGGCTAAGCCACTGGAAGCTTTACAACCGTTGGAGTTCAACCGTTGGAGTTCAGACTCGATTTTAGATTCACTTTGAGGAGAAACTCGATTTCGCAACCAATTGAAGTGACGTCACTTCAGAGTGTGAGACAAGCAAGAGTGTCAAACAATGCTATTGTGTAGCATTAGAAATTAATTCTTCCACCTCAAGATAAGACACAAGATTGCTGCATTGTTCCGTTTCCATTTCCAAAGCCCTACATTTGAATTAATAATAATGTTTGTTTTAAGAAATCTTCCGACAGATGGAATCATGAAAGTTGGGGAGAAAAAAAGAAAATGTTCCTTTCAATTCTTGTCTTTCCTATTCAGAATTGAATTTTGCTCATTCTATTGTTCTACGGAACTATAATTTTCTTAGCGACGCTTCACAAAGTATAGCCTAGTCAAAACTGGCAGCTCGCCTATTGCAGCCCGCCATTGTTCCTGGCTTCACCAGTCCCCCTTCACCACCATAGTATTCCAATCGAACTAGAAGCCAGATTGGCTTCCATGCATTTAAAAATAGATCTCAACGCTATTGTAAAAAAGAAAAGAGAATCCCATTTTCATAATAACTAGCCAACCGGCTTTTCCGTCTTAGATCCTCAATCTATTTTTAACTTTCTCTCGGCTCATTGGACAATTCCTGTGAAGGGCTAGGGATAAAAGCAAGCAATTGTCGACACAAGTAGCAGGGTACATGTACAAACAATGCCTTTGTTTGACCGAAATAGGATATTATCTGAGACAATTACTCAGCCTTCAACAGAACGCAATGAATTAAAGTTGTTATCTATGCATAGAATACAAGCCTTTTTCTAGAAGCACAAATTTCTTTTTCATTTTACAAGACTTTCCCCATTCTCGATGCAGTACAGTTTTATATGAAGGATGGAAGCATTTTAAAGTTGTTCTTTTAATGCATGGAAGTGCCCATCTAAAAATAGACATCAACCAGTCAATCGAGATTCTCAAATATATATATCCTCCCCAGATTGTCAAATTTTTTTTTTTTTTCTTTCTTTCTTGTCCAAATACAACAACAACCTCAATCTTTAACAATATACCAATCTGATATCATTATCGTTGGTAACTTGCTATTGAATCTACTTTGATAATGTTCGCAGTTACAAACCAACAAGTGATGTCACCATTTTACTACTTCAACCCTAATCAAAGTCAACAATTATCATCATCGTCTTCTCAGCAAAACCAACAATATGCAAACTATCAAAGCCCTCCTTATAGCCCTTACACGCCCACAATTGAACAACCTGCAGTGTTCTTTACGACTCCCGAGCTGCCTCCGTCTTCTTCCAATACGCATAGTCACCAGCAGCAGTATAACCAAAACGAGGAGGAAAGTTTGTATACAGCTGAACCTGAGTACATAACATATCACCAACCTCAACAACATGAGTTCAACCAACCAAAACAAATGGTATCATCGCCTGCTACACATCAACCCGAAGCCTATTGGGATGCCCATCAAGATGAAAATCAATCCAATAGTGTCACTGTAAATAACTACTATACCGCTACGACAGCTTCTCGTTCCAACACCCCAATTAAAACTACATCTACTACCGAGTCAGAATTTGACTACCAGTCAGAATATTCTACCGCTACTACAGCTGCCGGCACCGAGCATACTCATACAACTGCATTTGACCACGACTGGATTCCTGCTTTTGACCAATCTACGTCTGGTATCTTTCTCCAAACGACTCCTGTTCCAGTAACACCTTCTCTTCCGACATCTTCTACCGAAGTGAGTGACATGCAACCGCTGGAAAAGCGATTTCAGTGTCCAACATGCCACAAATATTTCCGTCGAGATCTTCCTCGCCATCTTCGTACTCACGAAACGGTTGCACGATTCACTTGCCCTTTTTCTCGAGACAGATGCCCACACAAGCGGGGTCAATTCAACCGCCCATATGATTTCAAGAAGCATTTACTACACGGCCACTTTACGTTTGACGAGCAGAAGAAGGTTCGAGGATTCAGAAACCTTCAGAGCAAACTGGAATACTGGGGAACTTGCGGCTGTGGAGGACGATTCAAAGCTGGCGACTGGCTGGATAATCATGTACTTGGAGGTGAGCAGCGTTGCGGACTGCTGGTGCGTTATGCTAAAGATGGGTTATGTAGGAGTCGGAACAGAAGCTGATTCCAATTGTATGTTATTTACTAGCCTGGACATTTTTATTTCTCCAGATACATATTTATTATTTTCATATATTTTTAATTTTTTTTTTAAATTTTCTTCACGATGAAAACATTCCTTAATGAAAACATTCCTTTACGATGAATTGCTCTACGATGAATTCCTTAACGATGAATTACTCTACGTTGAAAATGATTTAAAAATTCCTGTATTCCCATTGACGAAATAATCTATGATTGTACAGCGCGGTTTGGCTGATCTATAAACTGATACTCCGATAAGGTTTAAAAGTTGGAGATGATGGTAAGAAAATGCAATGAAAAGTCACCTTTAAGCCGACTTAGAGTATCTGTAGAATCAATATCTTAGACGTTTGGATTCCCCGTTGGATTGACTGCCATTGCCATGCTTCCTTCTTTTGCCACCAGTAACACTATCGTTTTCAGATTCACTTTCAGAGCTAGTACTCAGCATACTGGCACCGGAGGCAGGGTCGCTGGTAAAGTTGAACATTGAGCCCATAAAGCTCGCAGCCAAGTTGGTACTCAAAGATGCATCTAAATTCAATTGTTCGTGAGCACGAAAGTCAAACTCGCGCTCTTTAGCAAGAACCGAGGCTTTCGAAGACGACTGCGATTGGGGAGTAGGCGGAGTGCCGTTTTTTGATTTGCTTCTACCGGTAAGAATCTGAGATTGCTTGGGCTGTTGATGGTGGCTGAACTGCTGAGACTGGCCCTGGGATTGGTGTTGCTGCTGATGGCTAGACTGCTGCTGAGGTTGGTGTTGTTGTGGTTGAGGCTGTTGTGATTGAGGCTGTTGTGATTGAGGCTGTTGTGATTGAGACTGGTGTGATTGAGACTGGTGCTTCCTGGAAGGTTGCTGAAAGCCCTGTTCTTCTTGTTTGGTCAACGCCCAAGCGAGGATTTCGTCTACTGATGTTCCTTCCTGAATGACCTCGATGATTTCGGCCATGGCATCGACGTAGCCCTGGCGGTATTGGGAGACGCCCATTTTGTAGAGCTTCGTGACTGCTAGTGCAGCATCTTTGAACTCTTGATCTAGATTTGATTTTGAAGCCGATGGAAGGGTTCGAGACAGCGAAGAGAGGTTATCCATGGTGAAGACGAAGCAGCTGGAGGATGGTCGTTAGGCTGAAGGTCTTGGTGATGCGGTGCGGAGTGAGCAGTGGGAGAATTCATAAGAAAATTTATTTTACGCCAGAAAAATTGAGGTTTAGGGCTATTTCCTGTTTCAGAAAAATGAAGATTTGGAGCGTGAATAAAAAAGGGTGCGTTGGCCAGCGGTGGAGCAGTGAGCGCAGACTTCAGTCGTCAGTGTCAGAATGGAAATAATTTTGTATGAGAAATCAGCAGAGAACTTGGAGTCATAAAATTTCACAAAGAGCCGACTTAATTTGTATCTCGTCTTGATCTCGTTTTAGTCTCGTCTTCATCTTGATCTCGTCTTCGTCTTCATCTTCATCTCGTCCATATCGTCCATCTTGTTCACATCCACCATGTTCAAAGGAGCAAAGAAAGCTATCGCTAGAACTCCCCACAAGTTTCTGGGATCAAAGTCAATTGAAGACCGAAACATCCTCGACTGGACTAGAGACTTTGAAGTCGCCCACACTGCTCTGAGTCTGCTGGAATCAGAAGCCCTCGAGTACCAGCGAGAAACTCGCAAACTACTGAGCACCAACCGTGATATCCTCACGGAGCTGCTGGAAATCTACTCACAGCCCAGTGAAGTAGAAACACCGGCGTCCCAAACCAACGCTCTGACCAGCTTTTTACATGTAGCAACAGACGTTGAATCCAAAACCACAAAGGACGTGGACGAAATGGTCGCCTGGCTCACCCGGCGCGCCAGAGACCTCAACGCTTGCATAGGAGAAGTGTCCAAGCTGCTGAAGAAACGGGAGCACAAGAAACAGGACTTTGACAGGTTTGCCAACAACGTTGAAAAGCTCGTGAGAAAAAACGTAAACAGCTCCATGGCAGCTGCGCAAAACCACCAAGTACAGATCACCAAAGCGGAGGAAGAACTGGAATCTGCCAGAGACATTTTCCATGCAATTGACCAAAGAGTAAAGAGCACGGTACCAAAGGTCGTCGCTCATGTGTCAGAGCTGCTCAACCTGATCACTGCCAAATACTACATGGACCAGCTTCATGTCTACGAGAACTGGCGGGACGCCATGAAGGGATACGCTCAAGAGAACGGAACCGACAAAGACGACTTTTTCGAGCGTTTTGAGCCCGTCAAGTCTCGCTTAGAACAGTCCTTGGTCCTTGTACGCGAGGGCAAAATTGTGTCGACGCCTCTGGACTCGAGCCTCGACGCTATTGCTGATAAAACCGTCGACATTGCTTCGAGATCCGTTTCAAAGACGTCGGACCTTGCAAAGAAAGCTGCCGGGAAGGCGACCAAGCCGTCCGAAATCATCTTTTCCTCGCCCGCCAACGGGTTCTTTACTACGGAGCTCGATCCCTGGTCTCTGGACTCTCCGCGCACGACTTCTCCTTTACGCAGTCCCGTAACTTGTACATTTACCGAGCCCCCCACCACCTCGCAGCAGCTGCGGTCTCGAGTTCGTGCTTCCATGTCCAGTACCGCTCGTTCGCTGGCCGGTGCTCATTCGAGTTCCATTTCGACAGACAAAGGGCTGCACGATGCTATTGCATTATATACGTTCCACGGCACGGAGCCTGGTGATTTGGCTTTTGAGGTGGGAGAGGCTATTCGAGTATTAGATTTAGGAGATGAGACTGATGTTAATTGGTGGATGGGTAGAACGTTAGATGGTCGAATAGGTTTGTTTCCCAAGAACTATGTGAACATTGTATAAAATCGGGGTTTTGTTAAATAGGAGTGAATAAGTTGAGAATAAGTTGAGAATAGGTTGAGAATAGGCTGAGAATAGGCTGAGAATAGGCTGAGAATAAGCTAAAAAGTAATGCTGAGAAGCGAATAGTAGTAAGAAAATAAGCTGGGAATAAGCTCGAGATTGACCTGGGAATAGCTTAAAATAAGCTCGAGAATAAGCTGGGAATAAGCTTGAGCTGATAAGTGAATAAATTGAATCTAAATCTTATTATTGTCAATAGGAAAGTCGATTCCGAATACCCAAAAAGATGAAGGTCCGTGATGCAGCAAAACTGGCGCCTGTCAATTGCTCATTTCTCGAAACGGCAATTACCAACGCTCATTGATCCACCACCATAAAAGGAAATGACCGTCCAAAAATTTCACAAAATCATTGCCGTTGGTTGTGCTTTTTTTCGTTCCAATGTTAGAGGGGTAAGGTCGGGTCCGTCAGTATTTAATGAGAGCCTTTTTTTAAAATTTTCTTTCTTCTTTTCTATTTCTCCATCAGCTCCATCAGCTTCATCAGCTCCATCGTCAGCTTCAGCTCCATCGTCAGCTTCAGCTCCATCGTCAACTTCAGCTCCATCGTCAACTTCAGCTCCATCGTCAGCTTCAACTCCATCAACTCCATCGTTACTTTGTTAAACATCATGCCTGAAGCCGTTGAAACCTCCACCCAAAAACCCGTCAAGGAAGAAATCATTCTGTATGCTCCAGGCCAAAAGAACTCTGTGTCTCCTGGTGTCTCGCGTCAAGGCTCCTTCATTCTTCGTGGACCTTCCCCTAAAACCAACTAAACAAGTCGTTACTCCAACAGGCTGAGATGCGGTCCACCACGTTCACCATTGCATTTTTACATCTTCATCCCTAGACTTTTCATAGACTTTTCTATAATACAAATCATACAAATAGTCTTCAATCTCAGTGTCAGGATACTCTTCCGCTGTAATATCTAGCACAGGAACAGGAACGTGGTTTTGAATCACTGGACGGTGCTGAGCTATAATTTGGTTAGTATTGAACATGAGAAGCGTTGGGCATGGCAGAACATGGCGGCCAGAAGCGTTGAACAGAAGCGTTGAACAGAAGCGTTCAACAGAAGCGTTGAACAGAAGCGTTCAACAGAAGCGTTCAACAGCCAGAAGCGTCTAGGTCAGTCTAGTCTACTCCAGTGTAGGGTGTAGTCTAGTGTCTAGCACGGACTCGCAATTAAGCACTCGCAGTCTAGCACGGACTCGGACACGCAGTTAAGCACAAGCACTGCTCTCACACTCTAACTCGCACTCTAACTCGCACTCCAACCCGCAGTCAAGCACTCCCACTCCCACTCACACCCACCTCAATCACCATTGTAAACCACTAAACTTACCTGAATTGATCTTCTTCAACTGTCTAGACTCAGCAACCGCAGATATCGTACGCTTCCTAGTCCCAGGTATAACCGCCATAGACATGATTCTCTTAATTTCTATTATATATATTTAAACACCGTAAAACACGCGTTCTAAGCAAAAGCAATTGGGATGGAAAAAAATTGAAAAGTTGGGAGGTTGGTTCTTCTTATATTTTTTTGCCCGCCCTGATACAACACAACAACGCTGTGATGGCCCATTCTTGTACCGAAAATTAAGATCATCACAAAGACAATGTGATGGTTCCATACCCGGCACAGACCCGATGACCCGTCACGGAACCTCGATGAGAGTCCCGCATCTCACCGGCGCACCGACCTAATATAAACTACTGCCTATTGAGGTAGTTCTCACATGCGGTGCGGCTGCATTTCTGCAGACTAGAGCTGATCACGTGTAATATCTAATTAGACTGCTTGAGGTTGAAAAATAATAATGAAGCGGCCTTGTATAGTGATGGAGCAAATTTATAAACGCCAACGCATCATCCTCCATACTTTTTCTTCTTTCTGAGATACGCTCAACTAGAAGACAATAGCACAATGGTCTCCTTGACTCTTCTATTAGCGACATCCGCGTTAACGTCAGTGGTCAGCGCAAATGATCCGTTCTTGCGACTGGAGTCGTATCCCCACGCTCTAAACAGCCCGTTTCTAGACAAATATCTGTCGTCCAGATTCTACGACTACGGCGGTAACACTCTCATCAAATCAGACTCGTTTATTCGCCTGACCGGCCAGAGACCCGGTGAGGCGGGCTGGCTGTTTTCAAAGTTACCAGCTCTACCCGAAAGTTTCCAGGTAGAGTTCGACTTTAAAATCCACGGTACCGGCTCCGCTGCTCTGTACGGTGACGGCATGGCTTTCTGGGTTACTACGCACAAGGGAGAGACCGGCCCCGTGTTTGGGTCTGCAGACAATTTCAACGGTCTGGGGATCTTCTTCGATACGTACAAGAACAATAGACCTGGTAAGACATTTCCCTACGTCATGGCCATGATGGGCGATGGTAAGACCAGCTACGATGGGGATCACGACGGCTTGGCCAATGAGATTGGAGCGTGCTCTGGCCGAGGCCTGCACAACTCTCGGGACATTGCCAAAGCCAGAGTCACTTATGTCAGAGACGGGTTTTTGTCTTTGGATCTGGACTACAAGGGCCAGAACAAGTGGCAAAACTGCTTCGTGATTGACAATGTTGATATTCCCAGGTCGAGCTTCATGGGGTTCAGCGCAAAGACCGGTGAGCTTACTGAAAACCACGATATTCATAGGGTTCAGGTCTTTTCTTTGAGAAACCCTCCTAGAAACTACAAAGAGCTGACTGAAGGGGATGCTGGAATTGCGCCAGCTTCTCGCCAGCAGGAATCTCCAAACCACTCTGCTTCGTCGAGTAGCGGTGGCTCCTGGTTTGGATTCTTGTTCAAGGTGCTTCTCTTTCTATCTGCTATTGGAGCAGTGGCTGGATACTTGTACACCAAGAGCAAGAAGAAGAGCGAGAAGGATAGCTATTACTTGTAAACAACAATCATGAAAGTATATACATTAGTCTATTTATATGGAAGTAATCATTTTGGTTCAGTTCGACACCGTAAGCGTCCAGTCGTGTTCGGTGAGTCCAAACACAGAGCCTTGGAGTCCTTTGAACGGGACCGTATTGACGAGCTTGAAGTTCCTTGAAGCCAGGACGTGTTCAGCTGGAACGTCTACGGACTTTGTGTGGATGTGAATTTTGGAGACTTTGGCCTTAGCAGCCTGCTCAATGATCCAGTCCAGCATGTCTTTACCGAGGCCCGTTTTTCTGTATCTTCGCATGGTAGTCCAGCCGTTGATTTGCCATTCCTTTGGAGCAGCAGCAGCTTTGCTGGCCGTGATGGCGGCGACGACCATGTCTTTATAGACGTAGACAGCACCTTTAGAGTCTTTGCCGTCTCCCATGACTTGTTCAAACTTCAGATTCTCGGCCCTTAGTACTTCTCCTTCGCTCATTCTTCCTACTAGAGACAGAAAGGCAATGGTGACACCGCTCATAAATATGACGAGCAGTCCATAGTCGTTATATTTAACGTAGCTCATATAGATGACAACAGAAGCAACCAAAACGTAGAGAGATACGGTGACGGGATGTCTTAAAGCGTGATTGTTTTCCAAGTTTTGACGCTGTGCCTGAGAGTCTGAAATCAGTTTGAATGCTTCATTGTGTCTAGCAATAGGGAGTTTTGATAAATCTGACAGTTCTAGAGTAGAAGTAGGTTCAGCATTTGGGTCAGCAACTGGTGATTTGGGTTCATTTGTAGAGTTCATAGTGCGGAGGGTGTTTAACCAGATCAAGATAGTGTTAGAGGTTTAACCAGAAAATCAAAAGACACTGTTGAAAAAGTATTCAAAAAGTATTCAAAAAGTATTCAAAAAGTATTCAAAAAGTATTCAAAAAATATTCAAAAAATATTCAAAAAATATCCAAGACGGTTTTTGAAATTTGACTTTTTTACTGGAAATCTTGGTTCATATATGGATTGCCAACAAGAAAAAAAATCTGCCAGCCTTACCCTCCATCCTAAAATTAAACACGTGCTCACCTACATGCCCAATCGGACCGTCCATATTAAAGTCGTGTGCTAGCTCAACGGTCAATCTTGGCTTTGCAAGGATCTTGACAGCTCACAAAATCTAAAACGAAACTGAATATATTAAATTATAATATCACCATTAATCTATACTCTATCTTCCTGTAACTAATAAAAACAAAAACAAACAATTCGAAAAATTCAAAAAAAAAAAGACATCCTTCTCAAGTTTCTTTTCTTCCTTCCATGTAAAGTTTTCTTCTTTCAATCACCACCTTAAACCATTCTCTATTTTTCTTTCTTCTCCTCCTTATAATATTAATGATTGTTCTAATTCCTCCTTCTCATCTTTTTGCTCAAAATATAATATCAGATCAAATCACAAAGCCAAACTAATGGTTCGTGCTCTCATCTCAAAATAATAATCATAGAATAGGTCGTCGCGCGTCGTTAACATCATAACAATAACTAAATACAAATGCAAATTCATCATCATCTCATAGTCACCATCACGATCATTGATGCATTTTCAAAACGTCGAGAACCAAATAAAAACAGAGAAGCAAACTTTTGAGAAATTAAACAATGCAAGAAAAAAAAAAACTTTTGAAAAAATAAGAGTCGTCAAAAAATCTATCAAACAAATACCGAAATAAAACAGAAAACAAAATGCAAGAAGGATACCATCACATAGGAAGATTGTAGATAATGGATCGTTAAATAACTCTGGACTTACCAGAGTCCAGATTGGTAGCCACCTTGGTTGCCATAATTGCCACCGTAGCCACCACCGTTGCCATAACCGCCGTTACCATAACCGCCGTTGCCATAACCACCACCGTTGCCATAACCGCCACCGTTACCGTATCCACCGCCACCGTAGCCTCCATAACGATCGTGATTGACGTTATTGCTGTACTTGTCTAGCCCACCGTTCTGCTTGCGGAAGTCGCGGTTGTACGTGTTACGTCCGCCTCCACGGGGCTTGCCCTTACCGTAGCTGGCTTCACGCTTAACATCATCCAAGAATCGGGGAATTTCTTGATTGGCCTCCTTCAGAATATCGTAAAGTTCACGAACAATGTTCTTATTGTTTCTGTTGAAGAATGCAGTGGCAGTACCAACGTTACCAGCACGACCAGTACGACCAATACGGTGAACATAGTCATCAATGTCAGTAGGGAGATCATAGTTGATAACGTGGGTAACGTTAGGAATATCCAAACCTCTGGCTGCAACAGCAGTGGCAACCATAATGGGAGTGGCTCCGTTTCTAAAAGACTCCAAAGCGCGCTCACGCTCTCTTTGAGTACGATCACCATGAATAGCAGTGGCAGGGAAGTTTTGGTGAATCAAAAAGTCACACAGAGCATCAGCCATTCTCTTGGTCTCAACAAACACAAGAGTCAAACCGTCCTTGTCGGCAGAGAGCAAATCAAGCAAGGCTGACTTCTTGTCCTCGTCTTCAACGTACAAAACGTTCTGGGTAATGTTCTCGGAGGTAGATCCGACACGACCAACAGAAAGGAAAATGTAGTCCTTCAAGAAATCGCGGGCAAGCATTTGAATATCGTGGGGAAAAGTAGCAGAAAACATGAGGGTTTGTCTGTTTTGCACGTCGGGCATGTCCTCAGCTTCAACAATACGTCTAATTTGAGGTTCGAAACCCATATCAAGCATACGATCAGCCTCGTCCAATACAAGGTACTTGATGTTTGCCAAAGAGATTCTTCCACGTTCGAGCAAATCGACAAGGCGACCCGGAGTGGCAACGAGCAAATCACAGCCAGTAGAGATTTGACGGATTTGAGTGCCAATGTCAGAGCCACCGTAGACAACGCAGGGACGGACCCAAGATCTGTAGGCAAACTTGCGTGACTCTTCGTAGATTTGAGAAACAAGCTCACGAGTGGGAGCAAGAACTAATGAAGTAGGATAACCCTTGGAAATAGTAGTGCGAGGAGGAACGGGAGCAGGGCCCTTGTGGAAGGATTCAGAAAGAATGGGAAACAAGAAACCACCAGTCTTACCAGAACCAGTTTGAGCACAGGCCATCAAATCACGACCGTTGGCAACAATGGGAATAGAGTACTTTTGGACGGGAGTGGGCTTAGTGTAGCGAGCAAGCTCAATGTTGGACAGTAAGTGGTCTTCAAGAGGAGGACCAAAGACAGTGACAGCCTCAGGAACATCGTTACCAGAAGCCTCAACGGGGATCTCATCGTAGTTATCAAAATTAATACCAGTAGATTGGAACTTGGGGTCGTCCTTGGTACCAAAAAGCTCAGTCTCCAACTGGGGATCAGCAGGACCTGGAATGTGCTTGCCATCAACATAACGACCCTCGTGACGAGAACGGAATCCACCTCTACCACCATACCCGCTTCCACCACGGTTGTTATATCTGTTGTTGTAGCCACCGCCGTAGCTGTTATTACTGTAGCCACCACGTCCACCACGGAAACCGCCATTGTTGTAGCTGTTGTAGCCGCCGCTGCTGTAGCCACCACTGTTGTAGCCTCCACTGCGGTTGTAGCTGTTGTAGCCGCCACGGTTGTTGTATCCTCCCATGGAGGGAGCTTCACCGTCAGCGCTCTGTTGTTGAAGCTGCTTATTGCGGAAAGGAGGAATGTAAGCCTTCCTCTCAGTGCCGGTGTTTTCAGTTGCGTTGGATGCTTCAGTCATATTGAATAGTGATTAATATAAAGAATGAACTGTAGATTAGACGAAATAAAACTGTTTATATAGAAGTAGACAAATTATCTTCTATCTTATCGCTGTGAAGAAAGAGAGAGAAGGAGGAAAAGATCTATACTTATAAACAAACCATGTTAAAATTTTTTTTATTCTGGGAGCTACTGAGTCAGACTGAAATTTACTCTAGGCTTTTAGGCTTGGAACGCGCATTAGCAGAAAAATTTTCCATAACCTTACCCTCAAACTTTAAATATTTGCCTCAGGTGCAATGTAATATTACGATAAAGCAGTTTGATGGACCGATAGTATGTTGTACTCGATACATGATTCATGTCTTATTACTCAGACAGAGTTACACTTTTTCCTACTTGTAGTCTTTGTGATTACATAATGATTGATTAATGACATAATTTTGCATTATCACGTGCCAGATTTGAGATTTCTGTCAATTTCAATAGGGGGACCTACTAGCGCGCGAGGCGAGCTTTCTTTGTTTAGTTTTCACGGATATATAAAAATATGCATATTTCTGTGTTCATCTTAAATTTTTTAACACAACTACTCCAGAATGCCTCTTAAACGAAGACAGGCTCAGAATCCAGTGAATGAGACGGGGCAGGCCGTGAATACTGCGGGCGATTCTGCCAATTCGTTTGGACAGTCGAGCGCTCATTCGCGCGTTGTACCAAAGAAACCGTCTACCCCCACAAAAGTTTCTAGGACGAATTTGAAGTCACCGGCGAAAGAGGCGACAAAGTCACCGGTGAAGTCACCGATGAAGTCACCGACGAAGGCACCGATGAAGTCACCGACGAAGGCACCGACGAAGGAATCGTCGAAACCGTTGAAACCGTCGAAGGAATCGTCGAAGGAACCGTCGAAAGAACCGTCGAAAGAATCTTCCAAGGAGCCTTCAAAGGAGCCTTCAAAGGATTCTCCAAAGGATTCTCCAAAGGAGCCTTCGAAAGAACCTCCAAAGAAATCTCCAAAGAAATCTCCAAATGATTCTTCAAAGAAATCGTGGTTTGGCTTTGTAGCAACCAAGAAATTCATCTTTTGTGAGTATTGACGATTCTTCAAAGTCAAAATTCTAACGTTTTTACAGTTCTCGGTACAATCATTGGCCTGGCAATGGCTGGCTACTTTGCGAAATCTCAAGATCTCTCTGATATTCTCAATGATATGAATCTCGATTCCTTGTCCAGCTTTGTAGACGACTTCAAAGATAAACTGCCAATGGGCATCTTGAAGGAAGCCCGGAACATTGAAAACTCACAAAATAGACAGGCTCTGAGTTCAGACTCTTTCACGGTGGGCAATATCATGCGAAATTCTAATTATTCGTACCAGCACCCGGTCATCATGGTGCCCGGAGTGATTTCCACAGGCTTGGAGTCCTGGACTCTGGTAGGTTCCGACGAATGTCCTGGTCAGCCCTATTTCAGAAAGCGATTGTGGGGGAGCTTTTATATGCTCCGTGCCATGTTGCTGGACAAGGCATGCTGGTTGAAACATCTTTCTCTTGATCCGGACACTGGATTAGATCCCCCAGGCTTTAAGATGAGGGCTGCTCAAGGAATGGAAGCTGCAGACTTCTTCATTGCAGGATATTGGATTTGGAATAAGATTCTTGAAAATTTGGCTGCCATTGGGTATGATTTGAATACAATGTCAGTTGCTGCGTACGATTGGAGATTGGCGTACAAAGACTTGGAACATAGGGATGGCTACTTTACAAAGCTAAAAGCTACAATTGAAGACAATCTCTATCGAACAGGAAGAAAAACTGTGTTGACTAGTCACTCTATGGGTTCCCAGGTAGTATTCTACTTTATGAAATGGGTGGAAGCAGAGGGATATGGCAATGGCGGTGATTCGTGGGTTAATGATCACATAGAGGCTTTCATTAACATTTCAGGGTCCTTGCTGGGAACTCCAAAGGCAATTGTTGCTTTACTTAGTGGAGAAATGAAGGATACTGTTCAGTTGAATGCTCTGGCTGTTTATGGTCTTGAAAAGTTCTTCTCTCGCAAGGAGCGTGCATCTCTCTTGAGAAACTTCCCTGGCATCGCCAGTATGCTTCCCAAAGGCGGAGAGGATGTTTGGGGGCATCACAGTTTTGCACCCGATGATGAATTCCTCATTCCTGAGAAGGCGAACATTGATGGCGTCTCTTTTGGAAACTTCATTCGCTTCCGAAAATCTAAATCAGAACTGTCAAACAAGAATCTGACAATTAGTGAATCCATTGACTTTCTATTGGAACAAGCAGGCCCGAAATTCGCTAAAATTGCTGAAGATAGTTACTCTTATGGTTTGGCAAGGTCCAAGAAAGAGGTAAAACAGAACAATGCAGACCCTCGCAAGTGGTCGAATCCATTAGAAGTTGCTCTTCCTAACGCTCCGGACATGAAGGTCTATTGCTTTTATGGTGTTGGAAATCCTACTGAGAGAAGTTATTACTACGAAGAAATTGAAAACAAAACAGATGTCGGTCTGAATGTTTCCATTGTCCAGAACGATCCTCAAGCAGTTGTAATGGGTTCTGGTGATGGTACAATTTCTCTCTTGACTCACAGTATGTGCCATCGCTGGAAGGAAGCAGGCAACAAATTCAATCCTGGCAACTCTCCTGTCAAGATTGTTGAGATGGCTCACGAACCAGATCGAATGGATATCCGTGGAGGAGCTAGAACGGCTGAACATGTTGATATATTGGGTAGAGCAGAGTTAAACGAACTTGTACTCAAAGTTGCGTCTGGAAAAGGAGCTGAAATTGAAGAAAAGATTTGGAGTCCTCTTGGGTCTTGGGCACAAAATATGGATTTGGGTGATTAACTTAGAGAATGCTGAAAGACATTGAAAAACTACCTTCGTTTTGCAAATTAACTTCGTTTTGCAGAAACTGCTTTTTGAAAAAATTCTATTCAAGGTCTTCAGCTATTCATACTAGCGTATGTTTCCAGTTACCCAACTGCTGAATATAATGTATGAAAAATAAATTAATATAAAAATCACAAACACACAAACCAAAACAAATT
Source organism: Geotrichum geniculatum (assembly GCA_030566045.1). Classification (NCBI taxonomy): domain Eukaryota; kingdom Fungi; phylum Ascomycota; class Dipodascomycetes; order Dipodascales; family Dipodascaceae; genus Geotrichum; species Geotrichum geniculatum. The sequence continues at coordinate 263,359 of JAJMHM010000009.1, read as the reverse complement.
GCAAAAAAATATGATTTAAAAAAAACCCCAAATATCCTTTAGAGAAACGAGATTATCAGATGTAGGAGTTTTATACATGACCAAAAATAATTTAATGAGTAAAAAGATGAGCAAGACATGTTAGTATGTTCTGTTGGTTAGACCTGATTCATGCAAATTGGGTAGGCAGGTTGGTGAACCTAATTAAATGCAAATATTGAAGGGTATCACTTCGCTATCAAGACGACTTTGTCTTTATTACCGAGAATAGATTTGTATTCACCATTAGTTTGTACTTCTATCATTTTGTTCGTAGCGTCCTTGTAAAGTATCACCAAATCTTCACTTGGAATATCTAACTTGGTAATAATTTTTTGTTTCAACTCAGACAGCGGAGCCATGTTAGATAACTTGAGAGCTATGAGATCGTCTTCGTAAAAGACTTTGATCTTGATGGTTTTTTCAAGCGGAACATCTTCCAGCACGGAAACGTAGCTAATAGCAGATTGAGTAGAAATTCGTTGTCGACGACTAGAAGCATCCTGTTCAACATCCCCTTCTCTTAGTTCAAATAGCTTTTGAACTACTTGACTCTTGGAAATGTAATCTGGTAGTTCTATAAGTTTCTTCACGTACTCATCTAGATTAGCTCTTCTTTGATTCGAGATAGAATCATTGACATAAGTCAAAGGACCAGGCATAAACGGAAGGATTCTCTGTTTACTTTCCTCAGATCTGCCAGCTTCATTGGGGAATTCTTCAAGCAATGTGATTTGAAAGTCGTAAAAGTCTTGATAATATCGACAAAGTTTTCGGGATTTTCCATTGCTCAGCTCTGCAGTAAGTAAGTACCAATACCTATCATTGCTGAAGGAATAGTTTTCAACAGCAGCAGATATAACAAATGGATTCTCACTAGATAATTTTGTCGATAGTCGATAATTGGCTTTGGTCTCATTGACCCTCCTTGGCTGAGGCTCAGGTATGCTTCGAGTATCTTGAGCAAAACTCGAGCGTACATCTATCATTTCATGCTTTAGAGGAATGCTGCTCTGCTTGTACTCTTCTGCCAGTCTCTTCCATTCTTCTACGAAAGGAATCTTAGCTCTCTCCATCATATCTTCGAGTTCCTCCTCCGGTATTAATCGGTTTGTAGTGATGTCTCTGATTTCAATGTAGGATATAGGGATCAGTCCAGGACCCCCAAGACGGCCAATTGGCTTAGCTACCACCCATTCCATATTTGAGCGAGCAATAATAATGATTGATTCACCTTCCATTGCAGATAGCTCATCTGCCCTTTCCGCTGTGAAATCGTGCAGCACTACAGCATAGAGCTGACTGTGAGAGTTGCTTCGAACGAGACTGCTGGAGCTGTTCATTCTGCTGCTGGCACTCGCGCTGCGAGACGACCCTGCGCTTCCTCCGGAGCTTTGATAGAGAACACTGTTTGTATTGGTCTGTGCAACATGCAGTGGAACGGTTGGAATAGCATCTTTCCTAGAAACGACTTCGAAGTAAACAATAGGGACCATTCCGACCATATCGCTGGGAGGATCGTAAGCTTCGTACCAGCCATCTTCATCGTTTTCGTTCTCGACACCTCCAATTACATAGAGGAAATCACCTTTTCTGAATCGCAGTTCTCCAGGGCCTTGAGGGTTGTAGTCATACAGTGCTTTGATGATTCTCTTTGGAGGTGTAGTAGCATGCGAACGTCGAACAGCTTTCTATAAATACGAAGAGTTAGCGGTCGATTTCTTGTGGAATCCATAGCGCTCGAGATCAAACAACAAGCTTAAGAAGGGGTGGACACATATTTTTCAGCTGAATCTCGCGAGAATGCTGACATCCAGGAGAAGTTGCCACCATCATGTCTCCAAGTGAGTTATTGGCTCTTACCTTGATCATAGACATCTTATTTGCAAAATCTGGCGCGAAGTCAAAAGGAAAGAAGTTGAGAAGAGTATTTGAGAAGAATAAACCCAAATAAAAATAAAAAAGATAATTAAAATTGAAATCTTGAACAAACAAAATAAGAAAGAACCTTTCTGACTAAGCACTAAGGGTGAAATATAGTGCAAGACGTTGGCCATCAAGATCGCAGAGGACAAAGGGACGAACTGGAACAGAATTTCGAATTGCAAGAACAAACGGAAACAGCATAAGAAGGAACGTTCGTAGAATAGGAGCTGAAGAACAAGGAATGTGAGTAAGGAGCGTAGGAGCTGAGCAAGGGGTGTAGGAGCTATAGAGAAAGAAACGTAGGAGTTACAAGTAGAACAAGAACAGCTACAAAACAGCTACTGAACAGCTACTGAACAGCTACTGAACAAGAACAACTATAGAACCAGAGGAACAAGAACAACTATAGAATCATAGGAACAAAACAAAGTACAGAGTTAAGATCAAAAATTGATTAGAGAGATTCTGGTGAAATCATATACAAGTCATTAAATATAGTTATGGTTAAGTGAGTAATGAAACTAGTCTCAGAGGCCATGAATTTAGGGGAGTTCATAAGTCATTAATTGCAAACTTTTGCAGAATTTCCATTCTGTCATCAAAGTAAGCTCTAAACATTCCCATGGACATTGAGCTTAGCGGAACGTCTTCAGGAGCAGCGTCTCCAGCAGCCGAGTTTTTCCAGGACAAAGAGTTAGGACTTCCTTCGGACAGTGAAGATGCCGATGTCGATGTAGGCGATGGAACTGCCGTCGAGGCACAAGAAGAGCTGGAGGTGCTCCCACTTCGTGAATATGGCCCCTCTGGAACAAAAGGCAAGTGGAAGCTCATATCGGTCAAGTTCTTGAACGAAGTCACAAAGTTCTCTCTGACCGGCTCAGCAGGAGGATTTCGATATAGCGGTACTCCACTGGCCGTATGCTTCAACGGATCAGCTGCGACGAATATACCATTGAGTGCAAACTGACGTTTCTTGAAAAATGATATGAGTGTCGTTGGGTATACCAGACGTTCCTTGGTGGATTCTTGACGAGCATACGTTTGACAGTTTTCGGGGCTCACCAGGTCAATTGGACCGATGAACGAGAACTGGAACGAGTACCGGGCTTCGGGTAGTAGAGCGTCCATGGCTCTTGTGACCGCATGATAATAAGCGTAGAGAACGAGAGCATGATCATCAGACAGTATTTCGAGGTTCAGAGCATTGCAAGGAAAGTTTGAGAGCCATTCACGCATAAAGTCATATATGATGGACGGATCACGTAGAAATTTTAATGCTGAAGCATCCCTAGAAGACGTCGATATGAAATGGTCGAATCTGGCTACATAGTCGCAAAGAAAGGCGTATTCGATCTGGAGGCTGTTGTCGCTAGATTCTAGTATATAAGATCCAGCTTGCTGGATCTGCTCTATCAGCTCTTTGAAAAAAGTCTCGTCGTACGGCGGATGGAGGATTGTTTTAACAGACTGGAAAAGCGACTCCGTCATACAGAGGGCCATCTGCGTCGTCGAGCAAACAGCTTGAACTTTTTCCAAAACTGCTCCTAGACCTCTTGACAGAGTGATATATCGAGAAATGTTTGCTCCCTGGAGGAAGACGTCCCAAGACAGTATCAGTGACGAGCTTAGCAGCGCATCAGTGTTGGCTGGCGTTATTGACTGAAGTTCTTGCTGGATTTCTCGCAGGGCGATAAATCTGTGTCTATCTGAGCTGATGCGTTCCAGTTCGTTTCTTGTTTTAATGTAGGAAAAACTGAAGGCGAAGGCCATAGCTGAGTGAAACAAGCAAGTATGGTGATACGCCAGGGCGAGAGTGTTGTTCATCCAGTTGCTATAAGCGCGTCGCATGGAGTCGGTCTCGAAGCCCTGCCTTGTGAGTGCGACGGTTGTCGCCATGTCTCGTCGTTCCAGTATCGGCAGTCTGTTCATTTTCTCTGTCAAGGGCTTAAGTTCGGCTGGAGTGTGTTTCTTAGCAAGCTGAGCAGATGGTGGAGAGGCCTGGATGGCTTTTTGTCTCTTCTCCTGGTGCTCTTGAATCTGAGCTTCTGTGTAATGGAGGTATGAGCAGTCGATTTTGCCTCGTTTGCACTGGCCGCAAAGAGGCAACTGTTCATCGCATTTGATTCTTCGCTGCTTGCATTTAGAGCAGCCTAGATGGGATTTTTTGTGAGCCCTCCGTAGATGGACTTTTTTGGCTTCTCCGTTGATAAGATTGTTTACTTTCATTGTCCAGTGTGCAGCATGAGTTCAAGAAGGTCAGGGAGGAGAAAAGCAGCTGGTAGGCGAATTTAAAAGCAGGAAAAAGCGCAAAAGAAAAACCTTAAGTGAATAGTCTGAGCATAGATATGAAATTAAAGTAATCTAAGAAAAAAAATCCAGAGAAGGTCTTAATAGCTTTTGTATTTAGAAATTTATAGTATGATAATGTTTTGTATTTAGAAATATATATCATAATGTTTTTAGAAATATAGTACCATGTCTCATAAGTATCACCATAGCGTTAGACTTAAGTCTAGGCGTCTCGTAGGACTTGAAGAAAGTTGGAGGATTTGGAGTTGAAGATTTGGAAGACTTGGACTTGGACTTGGACTTGAAGACTTAGACTTAAAGACTTGAAGAAGACTTGGAAAACTTGGACTTGGACTCAAAGACGAGACTTGGACTTAACTTGAACCTAATTCTTTGCAGTACATTTTTTGACAGCTTCAAGAACCTTTGAATGAATATCATTGCCAGCTGCTATGACACCTTTGTTATTCTTGAGAGTTCTGCCAACTCCAAAGTTCAGCTTGTTTCCAAACATATCAGTAACAAGACCGCCAGCTTCGTGAATAAGAACGTTACCAGCTGCATGGTCCCAGATCTTTTCTTCGTAAGTAGCACTGACAGGCAAACGGAGATAGATATCACCGTCGCCTCGAGCAATACTGCAATACTTGGCCTGACTGTCCATTCTGACACTGTCCTTGGTGATTCCAAGCTCTTTAGCAATAGCAGCCTGCGTATCGTGAGCACTGTGGCCAGCCTCAACGCTCTCGCAAAAGGTAGCTTCAGACAAACTGGACAATCTGTTGAAACGAATCTCACTCGATTCTGAGCTGGAACCAAACAAAGCAGACTGGACCGCACCTTGACCCTTCACTGCAGAAAATAGCACTCCTGAAGCCTCGGGTTTCTTATAGTCCAGAGGTAAATTAGGGCATCCAATAGAACCAACAACTACTTCAGCATCCACTGCAAGAGCCAAACAAACAGCATACTGACCTCTTCTCAAAAAACCCTTGGTGCCATCAATGGGGTCCAAAGCCCACATTCTGCCTTTGTCGCCACCTTCATAGTTGCCCCAGTCAATAGCATCCATCATCTCTTCAGCTGTGGCAAGCTCTCCGATTTCAGACTTGAAATCGTCTTGTTGTGTAGCTTCCTTGACCAAGTTCCAGACGGTATCACGCAAAGCAGGATTGCTTCTCAAGTCGTCAGCGGTCTCTTCACCAACGACTCTGTCATTAGGGAACGCGTGCTTCAGCGCTCCAATGATCACCGCTTGAGCTCCAAAATCTGCGATAGTCACTGGCGACTGGTCACTCTTGGTAATGGAGTTGACTTCCTGAGAATCAGCTACAAGCTTTGCCAGTCTTGAAGCACGCTTCACTGCCAGTTCAGCAATTTTCTTTTCCAGTAAGTAAGCAGCCATTGTTTATAGTTTGAATCTTGTCAGAACAGATGGAAACTTGAAAATTGCCTGCTTCATATATTGTCTCTGTGGCTTGTAAATGTCACGTGATGTGGCGAATCACGGTTGACAGCTAGGGAGGATATAGCGAAATCTTCAGTGGCGGAGACAAAGAAGCGAGAGCGAAGGTCAACTCTCTAATGGGCTCGCTAATGAGCTTCAGGAAGATATAGCGAAGTTGGAGTACCAGTTTACCAGTGTCAATTATGAAGTCAATGCAGAGTAATTTTACTTAGCATCAATTCAGAGCTTGATCTTTAGCTACGATTGAGAGTAGAAGCAGATTCAGACCTCAGACAGGAACAATTTCGACAGATATAACAGGTAAAACAGATTAATCAGGATACTAACGAGAGATTTTACCGAAACTCATAACCGAAATCACCAATATCGCCAATATCACGAAATCACAATATTGCCATTATCACCAAAATCACCAAAATCACCAAATCACCAAATCACTGATATCACCAATATCACCAATATCACCAATAACCGATAACCAATATCCACAGTACAATACTCAATATCTTACCAGCTTCCCGCTCCTAATTCTTTAATACTTATTGCTACCGCTAACGTCCATTTAGTCCCAACTGCCAAATTCTACTCCACGTCATCTTTTTTTCTCTTCCCACCCATCCTGCTTCACCTTCTGCTTCAACTTCTGCTTCTACTCCAGATATTCCAGCCATGTCAGGCACCTTCGAACAAGCTTTTAGAGCCCAACTTTCTTCGTGGAGAGGGTCTACAAGCTCGCCTGCCCCTGAACCAATTACCACCACCCAAAATAACAGCTTTTTTGACAGAATCAACATTTTCAGAAATACTTCCTATGTCAGTCTACCAATGACTTCTCAAGACGTCGCAGGCGAGCCTGCTCCGGTGGAAGAGCCTGCCTGGTTCACCTTGTCAAGATGGGATCGTCTATTAGTGTTTGGAGTCTGTCTACTTGGTGCTGCTGCTTGTTTCGGCCTCTGCTTCGCCATCCTACCTCTTCTCGCCCTGAAACCTCGTAAATTTGCAGTCCTCTGGAGTCTGGGGTCGCTGCTCTTCGTCGTATCGTTTGGAGTACTACAAGGACCTGTCAACTACATTTTGCATCTGGTGTCTGCCAACAGACTCCCCTTCACATTGGCCTACTTTGGTTCTATTGCAATGACCCTCTTCTTCAGCGTGGGAATGAAGTCAACTATTCTCACAATCATTGCCGCCGTCGTTCAAGTGCTTGCTGCCCTTTGGTATACCGTCAGCTACTTCCCCATGGGCTCGCAATCACTCAAGTTTGCATCTAGAATCGGTGCGAGGCAGGTCACTAGCTGGATCAATTCATAATTATTTATACTCTTCCTAATGAAGTCTTCACTGTCTTCTCCCTAATGAATCTTCTTCCTAATGAGTCTTCATCCTAATGAAGTCTTCCTTATGAAGACTTCCTTATGAAGTCTTCCTTATGAAGTCTTCCTAATGAAGTCTTCCTTATGAAATCTTCCTTATGAAATCTTCCTTATGAAATCTTCCTTACGAAATCTTCCTTATGAAAATTTCCTAATGAAATCATCCTAATGAATCTTCTTCCTAATGAAATCTTCACTTAATAGACTCTTAATACACTTCAATCAGGAGACCTATATAAATGTAACCTAACCCTTATATTAACATGCTTTTCATCTATATAGCTATATTTGAATCTATATTCAAAGGTTTCTCCTACTCATCACTCAATTCCAAACAATCACAATGGCTTCCAATCCTGCTTGTATCTTTTGCAAAATCATCAAGAGTATGTATCTTCAAAAGTATGAATGTCCCGCTTGTGCTAATGATTCCATAGACGAGATTCCCTCGAAAAAGATCTTTGAAACCTCCAAAACTCTAGCGTTCTTAGATATCGGACCTACTTCTCCTGGACACGCTTTGGTTATCCCCAAGTATCATGGTGCTAAGCTGCACAATATCCCTGATGAGCATTTGTCTGAAATCCTCCCTATTGTTAAGAGAATTGCCATTGCTTTAGATTTGAATATCGATTCTGAGAAGGGCGATGGATACAACTTCTTGCAAAATAATGGCAGAGTTGCTCACCAAGAGGTTGACCATGTTCACTTCCATTTGATTCCCAAGTACGAGGATAAGCAAGATTATGGACTCGTTGTTGGCTGGCCTCAATCCCAAGAAGGTAAGGATAAAATCGAATCTATCCATGCTAAGGTTAAGAAGGCTTTGGAGCCTTTGAAGTTGGCTGATGAGAAGATCTAAACCATTGCTCCAATGTTCAAACAATTGTATTGGTGAAAAAAATAAATAAATAAATAAATATATATATATATATATATATATATATATACAATATCAAACTATATACATTTGAAATATGAGATTACTACAGCCTCCGACTCTTTTTGATGCTTCTTTTTCCAATCATAAAAGAATCATCAACTAACTGTCCTTCTATAGGATCTTCAATTATTACACTTCTTTCTTGCTCCAGAATACTGGGACTGATCCTTCGCAATTGATATTCTGTGTCGTCGTCTGATTCAAAGTCGAAAAATTCAGATTCAGTGTCACTCTCAGATGAAGTATGAAGCCCACACAATGGAAAAAGATCTTGATTGAGTTCTGCTTCTTCAGCAATGGCCATACTCTCAGGTGTCCATGCTTGCCTGAGACTAGAACCCCGTTGACAAATCCCAATCCTCAATCCTGTCCGGCTCTTGCAACTACACCATCGCGAGTGGTTTTCAGTCCGTAGTTCAGAAAGCACTCCTTCATCGAGTAGACTGTTTCTCAGCATGTCTCTTTCTTCTTCGTCAAACGTCTGGCTGCAAACATGGTCTTCCAAGTCTTGATAACTTTGAATCTTTAATTTCAAGCTTCTTTGATTCCTCATAAATTTGAAAATAGACTTAGACACTGATTTATCGGTGCTCCGAAGAAGCAGGATGTTTGCAATCATGCTGCCCTTCACAAAGGAATTATCTCCATGACAAAGTGTTCTGGCCAAGTATTCCAGGAAATATCGCAAGTAGTATGGCTGAGATTCGTACCTCGCATACTCTCTTTTGTTCCTGGAGTTATGGTCGACGCACAAGTTTCGATATCGCGGAACATGATCCAAAGGCATTGTTTGCACAGTGTTGACTGAATGCTGTAGACCCTTTTGCTTAGGCCGAATGAGCTTGCTAACATACTGCCATTTAATTGAATCTTCTTGATCAATGCTAAAAGTGACAATAGTGGAATTTTTCAGGTTCACCATCTTGTGCACACGTTTTATTCGTTCTTGTAGCCTTTGTTTCAACTTTTCTCGCTTAACCATCCTCTCGGCCATGATCTGGGCTCTGTATTCCATAAAATCCAATACAGTTGTCTTTGCGTCTGCATTGTTTAATGATTTTTCTTTCGCCATGTACTTTTTGATCAAAGAGTCCATGGTGCCGATTCTTTCAGGAAACTCTCGATTGAGCGCGAGCAGACTCGCGAACTTTTGATTTTCGCAGTATTCTTCGCCATCTTCTTGAGTCTCTGATATCACCTTTGTTTCTTTAGGAAATATTATCTCACCGCTTGGTGAGGTAAACGCATAGGATGGAAAGAGCCTTGCTTCAATGGCCCACTGTGGTTCAACCTCTTCCATGACGAACGAAGGAACATGAAAATTCTTGGATTGAATATTGATAGCTTTCACTAGCTTGTCATCAGCTATTTGAAGAATCAACCGTTCATCGGTTTCCGAGTCTCCTGTCGGTATGAACACAACAAACTCACTCAAATGGCATTCTTCTTTGTCTTGCTTCGTTTCACTCGATAGCTGGCAAATACTGCAGACAGAATCCATATCTTCAGATGTATCTAAGCTCAAAGAAAATAAATATGAGTTCACAGAGTTTCCAGATACTTTTATCACGTCTTTAAGGTGTCTAGTCAAATCTACTTCAACATGCTCTTTTGTTCTCTGAATACAGTCTTGACACTCTTGATGCACTTCACTGATTCTCCGTATTTCTGATTGCACACATAGTTCCATATCATCTTTAAAATCTGTGCACATATATTCGTGATTTTCTCTCATGTTTGGCACAAAATCATGATCAAAATAGTCTTCCACAGACACAGATGCATTGGCTGTGTGTTCGCAAGCTTCATGGAACGCTGTCAATAGTCCATCCGAGTTGAAGGCTGTATGGTAAGCATGGTCTGCTATTTGTCGAGTTGTATGTTTGTCAATGGAGCTAGCCTTTACTCTCATATAGACATGATAATGATCATTAGTCGAAAGGCCAGTACTGATTTTACATGGTGATACCCATATTTTGATCTTAGCTGTTACCAATGATATGCTCTTGTACGAGATTTCAAAACAATATGTGTCTCCGAGCTCAATCTGTCTGTTGCTTAAAGTATTTTTTAAAGCTGTTCTTGTAATCTCTTTGATAAGTTGTATGTCAATTTGATTTAGATAATGAGTAGGAGGTTCAATGTCATGATGCTGCTCGAGGTCGACTACTCTACATGAGGGTAGCCGTTTTAGAGATTCAATTCGCCGTGATTCCCAGTATTCCATTTCATCTTTGATCCCAAGTTTATCATCAGCTATTAGAGATTTTGCTCGAGTCATGATGAAATTGAGAACATAAAGATGTCTAAATTTTGGTAAACTTCAACGTAAGTTGATATTTTAATGACCGATCAATTTCATTTATATGATTTTGCAACTGTTAAATCCGCAAGACTTGATGATGCCTTTGTTAAATTTACATACTAATTCTAGAATCATAGCTTCTACTGCCAATGCCCTGGTGTTTTGGACAAAAGAGATTTGTTAAATTAGATAAAAAACAAAGGAGTTCACGGATAGTTATGGTCAGCAGTTATAAGATTAATCTGTAGATATAGATGAACAATTAAAGCGTAGATATTGTCGCTGCCTTGGAACTCTGGCATTGTAGCCTGCAAATGTTAATGGCAGTCAAAGGCTTTGGAAATAGCCGTTCCTGGATCGATTGCTTATTGATTTGGGTTCTTCAATTTCAAAGGATTTCATATTAAAGAGACCTGGAAATTTATATTCATTCCAAAATCGGATTGACTTTGTGGTCTTATAAAAGAGTACAATTCTCTTCATATGCTCTATAATGTATCCAGGTAGGACGATTTTCTAAATGATATTTACGTTTATCTAGACTGTATCCAAGATCGATATAAGCCCTGTAGATTCTTTCAACATTATGAAAAATATATTTCAATCTTGAAAATCACAAGATAATTCATCTGACAGAACACAGACCGATGTCAATTGTTGATTAAATAGCCTCTCACTAGAATCTAGCAAACGCGATTCTTCTCCAAGAGTCGTAAGAACGTGTTGAAGACAAATATTGAAGATAAAAGCTGAAATTTCATTATGACCTAAAACGGCATGCTTTTGAAATAACTGGAACAGTAATGACCATGAGTAGTGCAATTGAGTAAAATTATATATGAACTTCTCAACTTAAATGATGATACTGACAAAGGGCTTTCCAGAACATTGCCGCTCCTACCTCATTGTCTATAGAGTGGGTTGCACTATCATGAATAAGTCCCAGGCTGATTATTATACAACCGCGTTATGAACTTTGACCGTTCATCAAAGAAAAACCAACTATTAACATTTACTCGTATGTGAAATGATAGGACATCCATCCAAACCGTCAGTTCTTTTAGGGTTTTTCAGTGGAGGTCAATATACTTACTGCCTTGTTTATTGACATACTATACTATATTTAGAAAAATTAAACTATGTATTAGAGTTTTACAGAGTTTCTGTGAAAAAGCTTGAGCCTTGTCCATAATCAATCATCGGTTCGACATCATGGTATGCGTCTATCAAACTTGGTTCACCAGTTGAAGCCGGAGATGCTGAATTGTGACTTCTGGTACTATGGCCATAAGATAATGGCCGAGCACGTCCATATCCACCGTTATAGGGTCGAGACGAACTACTCCCGTTGGTAAGGCCATCGTGAGAATTTCTTTCATTATCAGTAAGAAAAGGATTAGAACTGTCGTATCTTTCTGGTGGTGATATGGCATCACGATCATTTTTTGGGTAGCTGGCTGATCGTGATATGGCATCACGATTATGTTTTGGATAGCTGGCTGATCGTGATGAGTTTGTTCTCGATGCAAGTATAGAATTGTAAAGGTCGCTATGGAAGCTTTGGCGCTGAGATGGAATTTGTGTAGTGTTCACGCTTCCGTAATTTGCTTCACGGCCATTTCGACTATTCACTCTAGGTTCTCGATAGAATGTTCTCTTATCCATATGTACACCTGGAGGGCTAATATGATTACTGCTCACAGTATATGGATCGCCTGGAGATTGATCTGAGTTGGGCTTACCTAGTCTGCTAGACCTTCTAGGAAGCAGTAAGCCCGCTGTAGTTGCGCCATTGATGGGCCAGAGCTTTGATATAAAAACAGAAGCAGCGCTACTAACACTGCCTGAGCGCCGGACAGATTTGCTATGCTTTCTGAGACCTCCCTCGGTTGTTGCTAGAACTGCAGCATGATGGTCACTAATTGAAGGAATACTGGCAGAAGAAGAGTGATATCTAGTCAAATAGTGACCGTCTCTTCCTAATTGTACCATTCCATCAGTAGAAGGACCAAACATGTCATCATCTTCTTGTCTCTGTTTTTTCTTCTTTGCAAAAAATAACAATAATAGCATTCCAAGAAGAGCTACACCTGCAACTGATCCCACAACGGAGCCAACTATTTTCCCTGGTGTAGGACTGGATCCATCATCGTCAAACTTTGCAGGACCAGAAATGATTGAGGTAGAAGCAGCAGGACCAAGTATAGAGTCGGTAGCAAGAGCACTCGTCTGTGTATCAAAGGTTGGAGTGACTGTATACTCTTTGATAGTTACCGATGTTCTTGTAGCTGTTTTGCCATTACTTGTTGCTAAGAGAACTAGAGTTTGAGTTTGAGTCAATGTGATGGGCGAATATGTGTTGGATGGATCTATTGTAGCTGCCGCTGTAACACCAAGTTGTTTGACTATTGAATTTGAGTAATCTGCTACTGAAGTCAAAGAATGGTCTACTGAGTGCGTATCTGAAGAGCGAGTAGCAATATGAGATGACGCAGTTCTGGGCAGAGCTGTAGTAGGTTGTGTAGTTTGAGTACTGAACTGGCTGGATCTTGTCAATCCCGCACTATTGCTCGGAGTCTGATTAGCATCTTTTCCAGAATTGCTAGACGCGCTGGATGCTACTATGGGGTTTGAACTATCCCTCCTAGAGGATCCTGAAATTCTTCCTTCAGTTTGCACATTCTCTTCTGTAGATTGTGAAGAAAGTTTAGATGAAGTCTCAGATGTGAGAACTGCCCTGACACTAGACTCTGTGGGTAAACTTTGAGCTCGGCTTGAAGGCCGAGTCAATATTGAAGACGCTTCTTGGTTACTAGCCAGTGAACTGGTTGACAGAGAATTGGTTGACAGAGAATTGGGTTGAACAGAAGAGAACGATTCTGCCTGATCTGTAAAACTTGAAGCAGAACTTCGTGAAGGATCGTTGAGATCAGAGGCAGCAGAAAGAACCGATGAAACACTGTCTGAGCGAATAGTTGAAAAAGTTGTATCAACTCTGGTGGAAGAAGACAAAGAATTAGATGAAACCGGTATTGAAGAAGATACAGTCTCAAGATTGTCAGTAGAGGCCGCTTGAGATGTGACAGAAATTGAGTCTGTACTTGTTGGATCCACTGTTGATGTTGATTCATCAATGGAAGTAGTTGATGAATCTGTAGTAGAGATGACTTCATCAGACGATGAGAGTGACTGCAGTGTACTCAACACTATATCGCTTTGAAGTGCAGTCGACCCAGGTGATTGACTGTTAACCGTAGACGAACTGCTTGGAGATGAGCTGATGGAAGTAACTTGACTGATAGAGCTAGGAGATCCCTCAGCTTGAGAGGAAGTACTCGTCGAAACCGCTGTCGTAGATTCTTGTGATTGCGGGCCAGAAGAAGTTGAAGACTGGTGTGATTCTGTGCCTGTCAATGAATTAGAGTTAAAATCTGGTCCATTGTCAGAGATTGTACTAGTTTCAAAATTAGAGTTGAAGCTCAATGGTGAAGTAACAGAGCTTGATCCAGATATTGCTAATGTAGACTCATCAAACTTCGAAGTTTCGGATGCTGACTGAGATGAGAATGATGGCAGAGTAGCTGGGTCGAATGTGGTAGAGGGCATATCGGTAGAGCTTATAGAAGAGTCAATCGAGATCAATTGTCCATTCGATGAATAGAGCGAAGTTTGAAGAGATCTCAAGGAGCTAGGAATAGTAGCCAAAGAGATATTACCGCTCATTTTGGTTCAAGTACGACTGCAAAAGACATAAACTGAAAGCTGGAGCCAAAGGATTTTTGAAGTAAAGACAGTTGTGAAAAGTAAACGATACAGAAAGGATTTCAATCAATTTTTATACAATTTCTCATCTTTAAAGCTGTCTTACTTGAGTATAATTAAGTTTGCTTGACAGTTGAGGGCATTGGATAACTTATATCACCAACTCATGTAGGTTAAAACTCAAAAACTAAAAACACAAGTTCTCTACAGCGTAATTCCCAAATAGGAATTTTATTTTAGTAAATCCAAAATGGGAATTCTATTTTAGTAATTCCTAAATAGAATAGTTCATTTCAGTAATTCCCAAATGACTATTTTCGCAATTCCCAAATAGAACTTTATGTTTATACCAGTTATAGTATTTTTCTGTAATAGGAAGCTTCGGATTGCAGACTTACCTTTTTAGGCAATAACAAAACATGGAAAGTAAACAAACCTGCAAAAACGGTTTATTGTCCTGCAAGTTGATTGCAGTTCCACTTGTATAAAAACAAAAACAACCACTCAATTTTTCTCTTCTTCCTCACTACTCATAAATTGGGAAATCAGCTATAGCTTTAAATATGTCAGATATCTCTCATGAAATCAGTGATTTCTTGAGCAGAATCAAGCAATTAGGTGAAAAGACGTATGTGAATTTATACAGGAGAGGAAATGGAATATTAACTTCAATATAGCTATAAAGAAGATGAATTGCGAACGCAGAAACTTGAGCAAGAGATACTTGAACGAAGAAAACGTAGGGAAGAGTTAAGAGCAGGACTCGGTTTACGGAATCGTCCTAGTCGAGGAATGCCTAGCAGTAAACCATCAAAAGACTTGACTATTTCAGAACCTCTTGCAGAGCCATCAGACTCTTTTATTGAACCAGCAGTTACTCCTGTTGAGTTCTCGAACTCTCCTACTGATGCTACAATTTGTATAGAGGAATCTCCATCGACTCCCAGCTCTAAACAAGCAGGATTGAATGATATTACAGAAACAATATCAGATACTCCATCTTCAGAAATATCCAGCGTAGACAGTCAATCAACCAGAAATAACACTTCAAATGATAGCACTTCAGACGATAGCCAACTTCATCCTATCGAACCAAATGTACCCAAGGACACTTTCAATATTCCTGAAGACACAATCAATTTGTCTATTCAAGATGAAATTTCAATCGACAATGATGCTTCCGAAACAACTATTTATTTGGACGAGAGCCATAAATCATTCGAATCTGTTTTACAATCGACTACCAATCAACCAAGTGACCTTGAAGTTGATATAAATGAGAAGATCGCTAATTCATTGCAATCAGTAAACAACATGCCTTCTCCTGAGCTATATACCGAACAACTATCCATTGACTTGAAAAATGTGAAATTAACTGAGTCGAATGATACCAAACTTCCTGAGAGTAATCTCGAAACTAGCAATGTCAAGCCAATTAGTTATAGTAATAACGAATCACAAATTGGAAACAAAGAAATATCTGAAGAAAATCAGAATGAATTGGAAAAGGTGGATCAAATTAAATCAGACCAAGACCAAAATGCGACTTCTGCTAATATCACTTCAGAGAATCTTCATATCGACTTGACAGAAGATTTAAGCGAAATTGAAGATGAAATAACCGAAATTGAAGTACATGATACTCATTTCTCGAAAGAAACAACTCCAGAGCCAAAACTCGTCCCGGAATTTCCCAGTCAAATGAATATCTCTCCTTCACGTTTGCAAAATCGTTCTTCAATTGCTTTCAGATCTCCATTTCCTAGGAGCCCTCAAACTTTCAACTCGTTATCTCCAAGATCACCAGCTTCGAATAGAAATGATAATCTATCTAGATCGCCTACTAGATCTAGAGTTGGCTTTGTGCAAAGTGCTTTATTGAAGAGAGAAGGCTCAACCCGTTCTCGAGCTGATTCAGTTACCGACACTGTACCAACCAATATTTTTGGGGGTGTTAGCAACGGGTGGAATAAGGGCCATGGAAAAGCTCAAAGCATGACCAATCTCAATTATAGTATTTCTCTGAATACCAACAAAAAGGTAACTCTACAGAGCGTCCCTAATCTGAGAGAAGGAGTGAAGCAGGAGGTCAGAGGAGGTACTAATAAAGCTGCTCAGACATTCTTAGAAAAAAGAGCCTCTGTATCATTTCCTTTCAGACGAGATACAGGAAATCTGGCTGATATATCCACCAAAAACGGCGTGAATGAGACTAAGCTGTTGGACCCATTCTCACGAGAACCGGTAGTTACTAAGGATGAAAATCAAAATGGCAATGGGATGGATTCTGATCATGGGGAAGGCAAAACTTTGACTGATGAGATCATGAATTCGCCTGGTTCAGCAATTGATTCAACAAACGACACCTCGAGCCCAGTTATTATTCCCCAAGAGTTGAGTGAAAACTCACAGTCTGATCCTGTAAAGCCAGCTCCGCTGTCTCCAGTAAAGCAGAAAAGTACGGAGCAATTGACCCTGGATTCACGTTTTGAACTTCAATCACCCTCACCAAGTAAATTAGGTCCTGGGTTTAGACCTGCGTCCCCAGAGAGTCCTTCAAGATCTTCAACCATGCCTCGATGGGGGAGAGGAAGATCTACCTGGCTTGAAAGTGCACTGATGAAGACGCCTGGATCACCTGGGTCGCCTGGTAATTTACAAAAGAGCCCTTCAACCAAAACTGCTTCTAGCTTTCCTAGAGGTAAGGTGCCATTGCCAGCTCCATTAGGGTTTACGAACAAGCCAGGTCCGGTGAAACCCATGGGAACGATTAGAAATTTCGCTGATGAAAAACTATTGGAACGAACTTCGAGCAAAAGTCAATTTAACAAAACTTCACACTTTGAGCAAACTTTGAAAACTACAGAGGAAGAAGTCAAGGCAATGGAAATGGAGAGAGACATCAAGCCTGAACAAAACATTGCATCGAAAACCGAGTTTAATCAGAAAGAACATTCCATACCTAAAACTAACAAACTTCTTGATACATTTCAACAGAGCAGAAGTTTAAATAAAAGAACTGTATCGCCTTCAACCGCCATGATTTTAAATAGGTCGAATTCATTGCGTCCAATTCCACCCAAAAAAGAAGAACAGCAGAGAGTTCCTGAAGCCTTGGAAAAGTTGAAGCATTTACGATCTGGAACGCAAAAGATATATCATGATACTAAGACCACTGAAAATGATATTAGCTATTTGAAGATGAACCTAAAGAGACGATCGGAAGCTTCCCAAGAAACTTTGGAGGTGATATCGGCAAAATCCAAATCGTCACCATTGAAGCTAGATACGAAATCTGCACTGAGAACTAAAGAAAACACTGATAGTTCTACCTTGAAGTGCGCCTCAGACGAAATATTACCAGAAGTTCCAGTTCTAGGTCTTCAAGATCGTGGAGTACCTTTGTCTCCTATAGAATGCATCGAAAGTAATATTCCTCCAACCTCGGAAAACTCGAAACCCAGGCGCTCTCTGGTTGCGCACAACTATGAAGGAAAGAGAGTTTCTATGGTTAAAACAGAAGAAGCAGATTCTTTGCCTGTCCCGGACTTTTCATCGTCTCCTCTGTTTGATGTGGACAATGATAAGTTTGATGATTTGTATTATGATGAATTTGATGGTAACTTAACACCTCCTAATCAGCTTTCAGATTCAGAAGATGATGGTGTAATTTATACTCCTCCAAAATCAGTTCCCAAGCTAATCCGTGGAGGAGGTAGGGCAGTACCCGTGGTAAGAGGTCAAAGTCAAAGTTGAGATTACTTTTTTGAAAAGTAATTATATATCTTATTTACAGCTATTTATTTGGATTATGAAGAATAATATTATTTTGTTGATTGAAAATTTTAATCTGCGTAAATGAACTGCTTCAGCTTGACATTATGAATTACAAAAATGTATTCATAGTTATAAAATACTTTTTTTTTTAAATGGTTATAAAATACATATTTTAAATATATAATTGCAAGTTTATCTTCGGGTCTATTTAGTAACGACGACTACCGATACAATATTTAAAGAAGTATTAGATACAAAGTTAACTTTCCATGTATAGATTCTGGTAGAAAGACGTCATTGATTTTTTCTTTTAGGAAGAGATTCTTGCAAGACAAACCTGCAACTTACCGAAGAAGTTTCTTTACAGTGAAGATTGAAGCAGTTTCTCCTTAAATCTGTGCATGAACATAGTCTGAATATCAGCTTTCACATCTCTTGAAGACAGCCAAATTTACAAGCAGTCGTTTTTCTAACTTTGAACTTAAAGACTAATAATGGCATCAGCTGATAGCCTGCTATTATCCTATTCAATTCCCTTTAAAAATGACAATCAAGAAAGAGGTTATGGATATCTTCAGGACCTTTTAGATTCAAGGTGGAATGAGGTAGGAGAGAGTGCAGAATATTGCCATTCTTTGGGACCATTCCCAAGTACATCCCATGTAATGCCATTTATAGGAATTACAAGTACGATGCACTATATAGCTTAGCTGGAATGAATAGTTTACGGACAACTTTCAGTACTGATGGCACATAATTAAGTGAACAGACTCTTGATAAATTTCTCAAATGGTACGCTGCGTTGCAAAAGGTTTTATAGGCACATTTGTACGTGTTTCGTCTCTACTTTTACTTTAAACGCTTTTAACAAAATAGGGTGAATATATTCAAGCAGTACGGTTTAGACCGCTAAGATACAATTTGCGAATATAAATCAAGAGATTATAAGAATTATTAAGAGCCAATAAAGAAGAAGAAGAAGAAAAGTAGCTGTTTGCTTAAACCGCTGCTGCCAACTCTAAACTCTACTCCAAACGCCATCTAACATCACGGGAACCAGCGCAACCAGCAGCTTAAACCCTCCCCATAGTCCGCTATCTAAAACACACTCCAAACATCCTCTGGCTCGTCTGTGCTAGAGAAGGCAAGCAGCCCGTACAAATCTCTGAGACACGTATCTGGAAATTGGTAACCCTTTCCCAAGCGTTATACATGTTTTTTTCCTACATTTAGATTATCTTCTTTGTTTCGAAGATTCTATTCCTCCTGTCTAGTTTATTTACCAACGCCAGCATTAAAGCTTTTCTGTCGACGCCAGCTATGACTTCCTTCAGTCGGTTTGAACCAAAATCGAAATCATCCTTCAGTGTTCCTAAACTGATAGGAACGCTGGTTGTCTCTGTGTTTGCGTTGTATGCTCTCTTCTCTTCGTCGCTTCTGTCAAATCTTGGAATGACTGGCTCTCGATACGAGATGAAAAACGATCCAGCGATACCTTCAGTGCATTACTATGATTTGGATACCTATGTCTCCACGGCCAACGGCGATAAAAGAGGTGAACGCATTCTCTATCTTGTTCCTCTTCGTGATGCAGTTCCACACATGACGATGTTTTTCAGCCATATGGAAAACTTGACCTATCCTCATAATCTGATAGATCTTGCATTTTTAGTATCTGATTCGAAGGATGATACCCTCAACGTCCTGCGCCAGTTCCTCGAGAAGCTACAAGAGAACCCAGACACTACCAAGAGGTTTGGAACGATTGAAATTTTTGAAAAGGACTTTGGTCAAGCCATTGGACAAGGCTTCTCAGATAGACATGGCTTTGCTGCTCAAGGTCCCAGAAGAAAGCTGATGGCCAGGGCACGAAACTGGCTGTTGTCGGTTGCTCTGCGACCCGATCACTCTTGGGTTTATTGGAGAGATGCTGATGTTCAGACGGTCCCGCCTACTATCCTCGAAGACTTGATGGGCCATAATAAAGATGTTATAGTTCCAAATGTTTGGCGGCCGTTGCCAGACTGGTTGGGCAATGAACAGCCTTATGATTTAAATTCATGGCAGGAAAGTGAAACAGGTCTTCAACTCGCTGACCAGCTGGATGAAGACGCCTGCATCGTGGAGGGCTACCCTGAGTATGCCACCTGGAGACCTCATCTGGCTTATTTGCGTGATCCCTATGGAGACCCTAATGTCGAGATGGAGTTGGATGGTATTGGAGGAGTGTCCATTCTTGCCAAAGCAAGTGTTTTTAGGAAAGGAGCGCATTTCCCTGCATTTTCATTTCAGAAACATGCTGAGACAGAAGGGTTTGGAAAAATGTGTCGACGAATGGGCTTGTCAGTCATTGGCCTTCCTCATTATGTTATTTGGCACATTTATGAGCCATCTTCAGACGATATCCGACACATGGAATGGATGGCTGATGAAGAGGAGCGCAGAGAGAACGAGGACAAGATGAGAAAGATTCATGATCGTATTTGGGCAGCTGGATTTTCAGATGTTCGAGACGAGTGGAGAGTGGAAAAACAAAACATTCTTAAAAATTCTGAAATGGATGGTATTTATGGACGTCCTGGAGGAGCATTACGACGTGAGGAAAGAGTAGCTGATATTGGAGCTATAGCAGCTGGAAAAGTCGGTGCTTAGAGTAATTTTTATATTTTCAATCTTTCGTACATTTAAATATATTTAACTTGACTTTATATTGACATATTGACTTGACCAGACTTATTCACCCAACTTATTCACCAACTTGAATTTATATGAACTTGAATTTACATCAGCCTGAATTTGCATCAACCTGAATTTCAGTAATATCAAAAGAATCTTTAACTGATCTAAATTATAAATGTAGTTTTTTCTAATATACAAGTCTTTTTTCTTATATTATAATAAAATAAAAATGAAATAAAAAATGGTAATAGTTTTTCTTTCAAATTTCACAGAAGATAAGAAAAAAACTCTTCCCGTTAGTGTAGACAAACAAGTAATAAAACGATTCATAAGTTATCGAGATTCTCTTCAAGATCCAGTCGCGATTAAATATTCCATTTTACTCGTTATCAATAGTATCTTCCGCATACCTCCAAGATCTCCAACAGTCGCCAGCTTCAACTACTATACTTTCCACATCTTTGGAGCGATATAACTTACCCAGACATCCACGAATTTCACTCTGGTCCAGCTCCATTAGCGTACTTGATTTGGATTTCAACATTGCTAAACACACAAACAAATGCTCAATTAACGGCTCACTGGCAGACTTGAGAACTCTTCCATCTATTGAATCTTCTTCTTCACTTCCAGTACAAGAAGACTCTTCAATATCCCAGAATGGATCAGGCCCAAGATCAGTTTCCAACTGATCTAGAGAAATAACTACATCATTGCGTAACTTGACGGACGCTGGCTCACTGCTATCTTCCTTCTTCAGACACTGTTCTTTCAAAACATGCTCCATCTTTGGTAGCTCCAAACGCCACCCGAAATACATGTCCCAGATTCTGGCTCGGTTCTTCTTGTCCCAGACCTTGGAGCCCATCCATTTGATCCACCATAGTAGCCATTCATCTCCGGCACCGGAAACTGAAGATAAAACATCTTCGTCGTCAAAATGCTTTGCCAGCTCAGGTAGATGTTGTCTCACTGTACTCAGCCAAAAGGAGATTCTATCGCTGGTAGAGCTGTCGCAGGGACCTTTGGGGCCGGCCGTTTGCTCTCGAGGTGAATAGCTGATGAACAAGACCAAATGTTCATACACAGTTCTAAAATCATAGGGAAGATTGAAAGAGACAGTTTTCGTTACCACGGTTGCTGTTGTAGTAGATGAAATAGACTCTTCAATGCGCTGGACAATAGGATCAACCCAGTCTGCGAGAGCAAAGGCAAGATGGACGAGACCTGAATCGTATGAAACCAAGTGCCCCCATTTCTCTAAAAATTGAACGACAGCCTCGTGAATTACATTCCTTCGCAACTCATCAAAATGTTCCTGCGGTACAATTTCACCAGTCTTAGCATCTATTATGCAAGTGGTATTTGCTGAATTGGCGTCAGCAGCATTGGAGGAGTTTTTTATCATGCTATTATTCAGTTGTTCTTGATCAATGCGTTTTTGGCAACGCTCGATTTCGTTGGTGATTCTCTTTAGAGGGATGGAGTTTGCGTCGGAGCCAGCATCTGGCGGGCTGAACGGGTATTCCTGAACCAACGAGGGGTTTAAAACATAAGGATGAGAGGCTAATAGCAGTGGCCAAATGAGTTGTCTTGTTTTCGGAGGCAGGCCTCTTCTTCTTGCAACGATGGCTAGGCCGTCGGTATTTTTTTCACTAATCAGCAAGTTAACTAGGTACACCAGTCTAGGAGATTCAGTGACGGTTGGTTTATGGTAGTGTTTGAATCTGCGTAGAGACTTTGAGTCGTCGTTGGAGGAGGCGGTGAGACTTGAAAGAGATTGGTTGGAATGGAGGGTGTTGGATGGGGTAGTGGACGAGCCATTATTGGAGGAGGAATCCGAGTTGCAGTCGTCAATGTCGTCGTTATCATCGTCATCATCGTCATTGCCAATGAGGGAGCGATGGGTAGAGCCAGATAGAGAGGAGGAAGCAGAGAGAGTGGAGGACAATTGAGCTAGAGACTGGTAGTTGCTGGAGCCTCGTCTTGATTTGGAGCTTCTTGTAGAGCTGTTGTTGATAGTGTCATTTGAGGTAGAGGAGGACGGTGATGCTGGAGATGAAGAGTAGAGGTTTCTTGAGGGAGCAGATCGTGCACACTCGAAATGGGATTTGTGATCGGTGATATTCTGAGACATTTTGTATTGAGTGCAAGAGGTTTCTGTTAAAAGTAAGCCATTTTGGAGGAGTAGAGAAGGATGGTGATGGAGATGCGAGGTGGATGAAGGATGAAGAGAAGGATGGAGAAGAAAGAGAGGAAGAAAGAAAAAAAAATTAATATTGGAAATAAAGAGAAAAATAATAAAAATAATAAAAAAAAGTTTTTGACGTGAAATAATAAAAATTGTCATTCTAGACCTGCTTAGACATCCCATATCAGTCCATTTTACAATTCAGGAATTTTCGTATTCTCAGACAATAGGCAAGATGTTCCGTAGGTCCGTTGGGGATTGTAGGACGGGGAGGATTTAGGACGGGACGGGACTTGGAACGGGACAGAATTTAGAACGGGACACAACAGGACACAACAGGACAATACAATACAATACAATACAATACAATTCAATTCAATTCAATTCAATTCAATTCAATTCAATACAGATCAAGAATCGTAGAACTAAACAATCAATCTACTCAATAGCCAGTCTGCAAAAAGCAGCACCATTTTGACAGCTTTCCACCGTTAAACCTTCCTACAACACCATCGCATCTCATGCAGCGCATCACGTCTAGAATACCCACCGTCTCTCGTACACACGACACTGAAGATTCTCGTACACACGACACTGGAGATTCTTGGTTTGTCGTGTGCTCTTCAGACTTGCCCACTAAAACGAGTGTCTAACTTAGAATCGTGGAGTTGAGCAATACATTCAGATCTTTTTCAGATCTCACCAAAGACTTGCTGGATCCTGTTGGATAGTGGTCCATTGCTCTCTCCAGTCCCAGAATACCGCACAGTGTCTGCACATATTCTAATATAAACTCATCTCATCGTTCATCTCAATTATACAATTATAAGCTTATTTAGAAGCAAATTGTGGGGAGACGGTCCTCCCACAGTAATTATGTCTTTGCTATTAATATAGGCCGATATGTTTACTATATCAGACATCGACTTACATCGACTTACAGTAATATCAAAGTCGATATGTCTGATATAAAGTCCTAATGTCTCTGCTATAGTCCTTTGCAATGTCCGCAGTGTCTGTGGTGTTTGTAGTTCTGGCTGTTTAATGCATTTTGCATTATATATATCCTATCATCAAGTAGCAAGTATGGCTGTTGCTGTTGTTATTGCTCGCCGGGAGAGCCATAACCTTATGAGACAGCTCCGCGGAATCAAAATTAAACATACTTGAAAAATGCGTTTCTATAATTGTTGAAAAATGCGTTTCTATAAATTATTCTATTGAAAATGCGTAGTTTCAATGATTCTACTGGAAATGCGTAGTTTCAATGACTCTACTGGAAATGCAATGATTCTACTGAAATATGCGTAGTTTCAATGATAAGATTGTACCAAATAAATTATTCTATTTGAAGTTACAGAAGAAACTAAGTATCATGAAATTAATAAAATGAAAGTAAACACGAATACCCATAACCAAAGGATATATGCATTTACTGACCACCTCTGAGACGAAGAACGAGGTGGAGGGTTGATTCCTTTTGGATATTGTAGTCAGAGAGGGTTCTACCATCCTCTAGCTGTTTACCAGCAAAAATAAGACGTTGTTGATCTGGGGGAATACCTTCTTTGTCTTGAATCTTGGACTTGACATTGTCAATAGTATCTGAAGACTCGACCTCAAGTGTAATGGTCTTACCGGTCAATGTTTTGACGAAGATTTGCATACCACCTCTGAGACGGAGAACAAGATGAAGAGTTGATTCCTTTTGAATATTGTAGTCAGAAAGAGTTCTACCATCCTCTAGCTGTTTACCAGCGAAAATAAGACGTTGTTGATCTGGGGGAATACCTTCTTTATCTTGAATTTTAGACTTAACATTGTCGATTGTATCGGAGGATTCGACTTCAAGAGTAATGGTCTTACCAGTAAGAGTCTTGACGAAGATTTGCATACCACCACGAAGACGTAAAACCAAGTGGAGTGTTGATTCCTTTTGAATATTGTAGTCAGAAAGAGTTCTGCCGTCTTCTAGCTGTTTACCAGCAAAAATAAGACGTTGTTGGTCTGGGGGAATGCCTTCTTTATCTTGAATTTTGGACTTGACATTGTCAATAGTATCTGAAGATTCAACCTCAAGGGTAATTGTTTTGCCGGTCAATGTTTTGACGAAGATTTGCATACCACCTCTGAGACGGAGAACAAGATGAAGAGTTGATTCCTTCTGGATATTGTAGTCAGAAAGAGTTCTACCATCCTCTAGCTGTTTACCAGCGAAAATAAGACGTTGTTGATCTGGGGGAATGCCCTCTTTGTCTTGAATCTTGGACTTAACATTGTCAATAGTATCTGAAGACTCGACTTCTAAAGTGATGGTTTTACCGGTCAAAGTCTTGACAAAGATTTGCATACCACCTCTGAGACGAAGAACGAGATGAAGAGTTGATTCCTTCTGGATATTGTAGTCAGAGAGTGTTCTACCGTCTTCGAGCTGTTTACCAGCAAAGATGAGACGTTGTTGGTCGGGTGGGATACCTTCCTTATCCTGAATCTTGGACTTGACGTTATCGATAGTATCTGAAGACTCGACTTCAAGAGTAATGGTTTTACCAGTCAAAGTCTTGACAAAGATTTGCATACCACCTCTAAGACGGAGAACAAGATGAAGAGTTGACTCCTTCTGAATATTGTAGTCAGAAAGAGTTCGGCCATCTTCTAACTGCTTGCCGGCGAAAATAAGACGTTGTTGGTCTGGGGGAATACCTTCTTTGTCCTGAATCTTGGACTTAACATTGTCAATCGTATCGGAGGATTCGACTTCAAGAGTAATGGTTTTACCAGTAAGAGTCTTGACAAAGATCTGCATACCACCACGGAGTTTGATAGCAGCAAGGAGATCTGTATGGGCTTGCATTGTATAAGAGCTGGATGGTCGAATTTGAAACTGAAAGAGAGTGGAAGAAAAAGTAAGAGGAAAGAAGTTTGTTTTGCAAGACAAGTAGAAATATTTATATGAGTTTTTAGCTCAGACACAGATCTTTCGTTTGGGTGGCAAAATCTCTTAAATCAACAACAGTTTTGGCCACAGAATTCCAAACCGTTTTTAATACTTTTAGCTGTCAAACTTTAATTTGCCACTTTTCCAGCGGTAAAGTAACATCTAGTATATGCGCTTAGCATTGGCACCAAAGATCTTAAAAATTGGCTCTTAGTTGTCCGTGATTTCGAGTTTCGGCTACAGTCGCAGTCAGTTTGTATGGGGTCATGTGATTTGCCATAAATCTATTTGGGTAATTTTGCGAGTTTGTGATTCAGGCTAAATATAAGCACGAGAGATTAATATTAGATGCTTCGTGGGTTTAAACTGTACCTTTGCGAAAGGCTGAAGAACAAAGCTTTTCAAAATGAACTTAAAATTTTTATTTTTATTTTATTTTATTTATTGTTTTTTTATTTATTTATTGTTTTTTTTTATTTATTTATTGTTTTTTTTATTTATTTATTTATTGTTTTTATTTTATTGTATTCTTTTCATCTAAGATAGTATTGAAATAATCACGGTAACTTTTTGAACTATATGCATAAATATCTTGAAAAGATCTCACTTCAATATTTTTTTGTCACATTTACTCAAGATAAAATTGTACTACGGTAGGTACTACGGTAGGTCCAACAGCCTATTCCAACAAGAAGGCAAATCTGGAGTAGTAAAACACTGGCAATTTAATTGTAATTATGTTGAAGTGTTTCTATTCTGTAAATACAATGTATTAGCATTTTCATACAAATGGTTAGAATCGGTGTGCCTGACAAAACAATATCAATGAAATTGTAAACAAAACCATTCTTCCGCTCATTTTACTTCTTCTTTCCTTCTTAATTACTTTCCTTCTTCTTTTTTTTCTTTCTGACCTGTTTTTCTCGTCCAGACCTTGGAATTTTTTGTTTCAATTTTGATTTTCTCAATTGATAATATACTGCTTGTGTATATTTCTATTCATATTGGCAAACAATAGAAAATATTTTTTTTTAATATAAAAAAAAAGGAAAAAAAATTGTGTTTTTTTGAACCTACACTGCTGAGGAACAAACGGACGAACTGCCGAACGATTTGCATTTATTTTTGTTATTATCTTTTATCGTTTTTATTTTTTGAGTTGAAAAGAACTATCCACCTTTCTCGACTGAATATAAACGAATATTTACAATGGCATACCGTCAACAAGTTTCCCATCCTGGAGCAAGGAAGTATACTCTACCTGCTGATTTCTATCCCAGTGGTAAGTAATTATCAATTATTCGTTCTTTCTAATTGTTTACTAAATTTGCAGACCCATTGAACATATTGGAAAAAACAGTCGACAAAATGGACAAAATTGAACTGGATGCTAAACTCCAAACTCAAGTCACACCGCTCCAAGAATCAACGAATACTGCAATGACGGCATCATATATTGCACCTCGCATGCCTTCAATAACTCTAGGAACAGATTCCAATTCAACAGACACAGTGACAATCACTGTCAACCAATATACCGAGTTAGTATGCAAATTGGATCAAACTATAGCCCGACTCAACAACCTGAAATGTGAAACTGATGCGAAGATACGTGCTTTGGAAATTCAACATGACCGTGAAATTGCCGGAATAAGAGTTCGAATGATGAGATTGTTACAGCTGCCAGATGAGTTTATGGATGAAGTTAGGCAAGGTGTCGATGAAGACATGTTTTGTGAAAGTCCAGTATTGTTGTGATTGTTTCTTATGAACGAAAAAAAAAATTCTAATAAATGAGGATTTCGGTATCAATTAATATTATTATGAGTATTAACACAAATTGAAAAAGCATTTGACAGTTCGTATAGAAAACATTGTATGAATTGTACAAAAAAAAGATGATCATTGCAAAGGAAAAACTAATAACGGGAAATGGGAAAAAATGATGAAAATGAAAAAATCAACACCAGAACTTGTAAGTTCTGTAGAAAAAGCCCTTTGATGAAATGTAAGCTTTTTCTTCAGCGATTTCTCGTTTTAGTAGATCGTAGTCAACCTCTCTGCGTCCAGTATCGATATCCATTTCAGAGATTTTAATGAAACTGGTACGTTTAATAATCTTGTAAGAAACGTAACAGAAAATGACAATGGGAGCAGCAAGGTAAGATTGGAAAAAGTTCTTTGCATTTGCTGAAGAGCTTCCAAGAGGGAATAGACCAACCCAGAATTGAGCTACCAATACAAGTATATTGAAAGCCAAACCAAAGTAAGATCCAATTACCCCAACTTGAGAAGCAAAGGCCAATTCGTCAACCCCACGATTTTGATGTTTGAGAGCAGAACGGAAACGAATGTGACACAGACAGATAGATCCCCAAGTGAAGATGGAAGAAAGACCAGTAAGAGCCATAAGCCAAGAAAATACATCAGCTTGAGCCGAAGAAGCAGAGACATAAGCAAGGAGTCCGAACAAAGAAGAAACTAAAATTCCGTAGAGAGGACGACCTTTACAATCAACATAGGAAAGGAATTGAGGAGCATGACCTTGAGCGGAAAGAGCAGCAAGAGTACGTGAGCATCCATAGACCGCAGAATTACCAACAGAGAGAACAGCGATAAGAACAACAGCGTTGATAATAGAGGGAAGAACTTTAATACCAGCAGCTTGAATAGCAATGACAAATGGAGAAGCAGCAACATCAACAGATGAAGAACCAAGGAGACGACTGTCATTGAAAGGGACTAACAAACCAACCATCGTAAGAGAAATGAGATAGAATAAGGTAATACGCCAGAAAACTTGTTTACAGGCATTAGGAAGAGTCTTACGAGGATGAGCAGTTTCAGCAGCAGCAAGACCAACAAGTTCAGTACCAGTGAAAGAGAAAGCACCAGTGACAAAGACGGAACATAAACCTTTGAAGCCATGATTGAAAGCACCAGGAGTTTGCCAATAGAGACCACCAATGTAGCCACCTTGAGGACCACCACCACAGTTGATAATAATACCTAGAATGATAAAACCAATAACAGCAATGACTTTAATTAGTGAAAAAATGAATTCAGCTTCACCATAGCCCTTGACACCAAACAGATTAATCAAGACAATACATAGATAAAAAATTGTAACCCAAACGGCAGGGCTGATAGTCGAGCCCCAATAATCGACAGTCATAGCGGCAGCAACAAGTTCAAGAGGGAAAACAGTAATCCATAAAATGGCATAATTCCAGCCCATGGCAAAACCCCAGGCAGGATCAATGAATCTAGTCGAAAAGGTAGCAAATGCACCTGAGACGGGGAATCTGACAGTAAGCTCACCCAAAGCTTGGATGGTACAATACAGCATAACACCAATGAGAGAAAAAGCAATAAGAAGCGAAGCCGGACCACCGCTAGAAAGAGCTTTACCCGAACCGACAAACAGACCAGTACCAATAGATCCGCCAATGGCAATCATTTGCAGATGTCTACCTTTGAGACTTCTAGAAAGCGGTGAATTGGCGGTAGCAAGGGCTGCTTTTTCTAAGGGTGTTAAGTTATCGTAACCTTCATAAGCAGAAAGGTCAGCAGGTCTAAAGGAATCTTTGAATCTCTGGAATCTTGACCGGTGTGTAGTTGTTTGCTGGACTCCTTCTTCCAGTTTGGAGTCATCGTAAGATGTTGTTTCTTTCAAGTCTTTAGGATCTGTGGACATTTTTAGATCTTAAGTAGAGATGAAAAGTGAATGGTAGAAGATTCAAAAGTAGATGATAGAAATATGATAGAAATATGATAGAAGATTGAAAAAACGGATGATAAAGTGATAATGAAGGATAATGAGAAATAGGGAAACAGCCTGACTATTTATAAGGAAAAAGTTAACTTTGAAATAAGTTGCAATTCAAAAAGAAAAAAAGCTGTTGAATAAGAAATTATATAGACTTGATTTTTTATCGATAGAGCTTTCAAGTGGTTTTCTATTTAATATCGTATTTTCGTCACTTTTCTTTTTAATCCAACGGGCTACTCAGTAGGTTAAATTTATGAAGAACGCATTGTTTAGAAACACTTTCTAACGAATTTTCATACTAAACACTTGACAGACTTTCAGGCCAAATGCAGGTTTTTTCAGCAAGAAATATGGGAAAAAAGTGAAAAATAAAATTTAGAAAAAAACCTTATAGAAACCGCAGAGAATAAACATGAACCGCGAGGACGGCCGGGAGAGTCAGCAGTCCCAGCAGGGAGCGGAGAGTCTCACCAACTAGCAAGAAAAAAAAAACTCCAGGCCGCCGTAGTCGTCAAGTGTTTAACTGGCTATAACACTTTTTGAACTAAAATTCAAAAGTCGAAAAGGGAAATGATATTCCGTTTTGATGGGTAAGGTGGAATATGACCAAGTCGACCTGTCAACTGCCAACGCTAATGGACTCTGTATAGATTCACTACCGGCCAGCTCCCAAGACACCACCCGGAATCGGTGCGTTATGTCCAATGAGGTAGAAACCACCCGAAAGCGGGAGACAACCAGATGAAAAATTCAGCGAAAAATCAACTGTGCGAAAAATCGACTGATGAAGTCAAATTAGAATCGAATTGGGTTTGGACAAACGATAGCTGTTATCGTCACTAGTGTACATGAAAGCCGTTTCTCAGCATCTCCTCATTCTGACCGCGAAGACTGACAAGACGAGGTGAGCTGCTCGTAACTTTGTTTGAGAGTTTAAAATAGGAATACACGTGAATCTCTATGGATCGTCGATCTAAAGTGTCACTATGACAAGTAAGCCGGTTCGTTTCGGCAGTTGGGCCTCGTATTAGCCAATAATAACCAGAGTGAAACGGGCTCATCACTTTGCATTGAGGATTAGTGTTGGCGATTGTTTAATGATTATTTTGCTGCATTTTACTTTCGTGTCTGAAACTTCGTCAACTTTATTTATTAAATAGCAAATGTGTATAGCCATGTCAAAAAGTGTGGAGAAATAAAGTCTAATACCCCACTACTGGCTGTTTGTAACAACGGCTTTTTGCAAGGACCTGAAGACACAAACATTGACAGGTCTGTAGGCAGATCGTGAGCAAGGATATGAGTTTGACAGGTCGCGGCCTATTGAACGTTTGTTCAGATATCGACTGATAGTTTTATCTGACAAGACGAGCTACCGTAAACAGCATTTTTTTACCGATTGTCCACTAACAGCAGTTCACTGCGCAGTCCATTAAGTCTATCAAGTCCACAAAGTCTACCAAAGTGCATTCAACATCAATAACTGCACTGATAGAGCTCTATGACGACAGTACATTCAGAAAAGTATTGGAGAATGGAACCTCAATAGAGTCAATTTTGTATGAAGCAGTCTCGTTTGGAGCAGTCTCGTTGGAGCAGTCTCGTTGGAACTGTGGAGCCAAATCATTTCGTCATTCACATCACCAGCAGTCTCATTCGTCTTTCAAATGATTTAATCTTGACCTTATTCCTGTTTTCTAGGTTTTGTTCATCATCACCCAGTGCTGAGCTCCAATTCTGAATACGCGCTCCAATTCTGAATTCGCGCTCCAGATTGATCTCAGTTGACAGATTTGTCTGGGTCAGGTAATTCCCGAGAGACATGCTAATTTATCACCCCCACAAAATGTTTCCATCATTTTAATATGGACAAAATCTGGGGCATTTTTTTTGATACTGTGGCTGCCAGTTTCATACTAAATGATATTCCATGCCTTTTTTATGCTCGCCTTTTTGTTTCGGGGGTATTTATGATTTTATTTTTACCCAGCGCTTCCGTCACCTTCCTCCCACCCAACTTTTTTCCCTCTTCAAAGGTTCTGCTCCGTCACACCAGCAATTCATACCGTTCAATAGCTGACCTGAACTCAATTCCTCCCCGATTATCAGTATCATGTCGGGCAATAAAGATCGCACATTCCTTTCAAGAGAGATGCTCACTAGGGGTGGATTCAACTCGTTCAACACAACTGCAACTGATGATAATGAAGACAGTGGACTCTCTGGATATTCCATTGCTGAAAAGGAACTCTTGGATCTCGACTCCATCAACTCCCCAGACCTCAACGTCTCTCTCTCGGCCTCCAGCGCGAACCCTCTACAGTCCAACAATCTTCATCTCAGCAGCCAGCAGCAGCAACAGCAGCAGCAGCAGCAACAGCAACAGCAGCAGCAGCAAAAGCAACACCTGTCCTCGACTCCCTCAGTCCCCATATTCAATCATCCAGGCAGCTATTCCCTGAGTTCCAACGTCTTAGACTACTCCAACACTCCTCCTATCCCCGAATCCAGCTCTCCTTTTGACGAATTCATGAACAAAAAATACACCAACGCCGCATTTCACACCAGTAACAACCAGAATCTCTCTCATAGTCCCAACCAAAATAGATCTCAATGGTACTCGCCTCAACAGGTCTCGCAGTTTGGAATGACCCAAATTTCCTCGCCGCCTCACGCTTTGCGTTTCCTTCAGGATAACAAGTTTGTTCCTTCCGGCGGTGCTTCTTCTCCGGGGTCCCTCGACACTGCAAGCGCTTACGGTTCTAGTCCTTCCTCCAAACCTCCACAGCCATTCTCGCCTACAACGTCGTCAAAGCTCCAGCAGCCGCTGCCGCTATCGTCGTCGTTGGACGACAAACAGCAATTGCTCCTTGCCGAAAGGCGACGAAGGCGTCGCGAGTCTCATAATGCGGTAGAGCGAAGACGACGCGATAACATAAATGAAAAGATCTTGGAGCTGTCGCAGCTTGTTCCGGACTCTCTCCTATATCGTGTTGACCCGGGCTCTTCTGCGGCGGCTACGCTCACAAAAGATGGCAAGCCCAATAAAGGTACTATCTTGTCCAAGAGTGTGGACTATATTAAATATTTGCAGACGGTGATTGACGAGCAGAACAGGAAAGAGCTTGAACTCCAAGATATGGTCCAGAATCTGCAAAGGCAGCTAGGTATTCAGGTAACAGAATTCACAAACACGTCGGCTGAACTGGCTTTGGCGAGAATTAGAGGTGAAGCTCCTCCAGAACTAGCAGAAGAATCCTTTGAAGTGTTTACGGATTTAAATGATGCACTGTTGAATATATGATATCCACTCTTATATAAATCCTTTTATATCTTAATACTTTTTTTTTTCTCATCTTTATATTGTTATATATTTACAAGTTTTAATATTTCCGTCCTTTCAGTATTCTCAAGTTTTTAGTATTCTCAAGTTTATAGTATCTCAGTATCTTAGGTTCTCAGGTTCTCAGGTTCTCAAGTTCTCAAGTTCTCAAGTTCTTAGGTTCTTAGGTTCTCGGTATTCCCAGTATCTCAGTATCTCAGTATCCCCAGTACTCTCTGGTTCTTAGTATCCCCACTACTCTCAAATCCTCAGTACAATTCAGGCATTCTCAGCAAGTCCCTGTCTTTATTTTCAGCCAAAACTCTCAGCTTTCTCATGATCTCGCTGTTTTCCCATTTCTCGGGGCAAGGCTTGATCTTGTCGTTCTTTGTAGCCCAGTAGTAAATATCCCAATCTTGTTCATCCAGAAGCGAGTCATACTCAATCATTTCCTCCATAGTCATGGTGCTCAAGTACTTTTGAGCAAATCGTGATAGCAAAAGATCGGTCTCGAGAATTCCACGCTTGCGGGATTGGTACAAGAGACGAGCTCGCTTGGTCGCTTCAGGTTCATTGGGTCGAGGTAGCGGTTCGATTTTGATCTCAATTTTACCAACACCAGGCGAAGGGACCTTGGTAGCAAAGTTACAAGCAGCAGCTACGCACAAACGTCCGCTTGATAATCTGCTAGTTTGGGCCATGATGGAGCCAGCACGGAATAAAGTTCTGGAAATCATTTCAGTTGAGGTTGAAGGTCGTTTTCAGTCTGAGCTGTATCCTGTTATACTTGTAGTACAGTGAATGGTGATGCTAAACGCTATATCCTAATAGTGAACGGTTGGATGGTTGGACTGTTGGACGGTTAGACGTTTGGACGTTTGGGCGGTTGGACGTTTGGGCGGTTGGACGGTTGGAAGTTGAAAGTTGAAGGTTGGAAGGTTGGAGATTACCGGATTTTCTGGAGATAAAAAACGGGCCTTGATCATGTGACTGTTGTCGTGGCAACATCAGAACACGAAAAATATACATTAATTTTTTCCCAATTCATCAAGACTCCAACTTCATCTCAACTTCAACTAGTTCTTCATCCACGCTTCATTGATGTATCGAAATCCAGGTAATGGCCGAAGGCCAACTCTACAACAGCAGCAGCAGCAGCTCTCACTTTCGCATAACCAACCGAAATATAATGACATCTTTCCCCTACTAGACTTCAATGAAATCACTGTTTGTTTACGAGGATGCGATTTCATGGCATCAGAAGAACTTCTAACGCGTCCTACTTCTCAGTACATTCAGTCTCTATTTGAACAAATGTTGGACACGTTCTTGGGCATTTCAACTCATAATCTGGCACCAGACTTGGAGGCAGCGGCTGAAGCGGCCAGAGTCAATCGGATCTCGAATGGTAGTGAAATCGCAGATAATGGAAACCTAGGAGATGTTCAATCTCAAGCTCGAATGACGCTCGCACTTCAAAGAGCAATCTACCGATTCATGCTAAACTGCGGGATTGATGATTTCAGCATTGTGGATATTGTAAAGCCCGAACCGCAGAGACTCAGAAGAATGCTCTCTGCGGTAGTCAATTTTGCTCGGTTCCGTGAAGAGCATATGGGAGACTGTGAGAACTTAGTACAAAAGAGCGAGCGAAATGCAGTGGAATATGGGAACTTGACGGCACAGCAAAACGAGCTTGCAAAACAGGTGGAGGAGCTAGAAGCTGAGGCCCAGAACAGTCAGGACAGAATAAAGCAAATGGAGGAGCATAACAGCAAAGTAGAGAGTGAGCTACGGCAGTTGAAAAAAGTACAAGAGCAGTTGACGCTGGAGCACAGTGATTACAAGCAGGAGAAGGCCAGATTGGTGAGTAAGTTGGAGGACCAGAGTTTCCTGATTGTAGAGGGAAGAAAAGAGAATGATAAAATCAAGCCATATATAGTTGAATCTCCAGAGATTTTGCGCAAGATCAACAATGACATGTCTGCGTCCCTGGCATCTAGTAAAGTGGCGTTGGAGGCTTCTGAGCGTCGCGCACGAGCACTGGATGCATCTACGGAATCTTTCAGACTGATTGAATCAGACATCAAAAAGTGTATTAAAGTGATTGAGGAATGCGAACAAGAACAGCAGCGATTAGATGAGGCTACCAAAAAGCTTCATCGATTACAAGATTCGATTGAGCAGCGGCAGCAAGAGTCCGAGGAGCTTGATCAAAGAACTCATCAAATTGAGAGGCAGATTCATAGTGCAGAAGAACGAATAGTTCGGGCGCGCACACAAGCAGAGAGTAAACGGCAGACTGCACAACAGAAGATGTCGGAGCTTCGAGATATGTTTTCTACATTGCAGGCAGAGCGCAGTGTTCAAGACCAGGAAATGGAAAAGAAAAGGACGTTTATTGTGGGAACAGAACAGAAGATGGGCGAGCTTCGACAGGAATTTGAGAATGAAGTGCGGGCAGTTGGGGTAGAAGCTGAAAAGCTGAAGGCTCATATTAACGTATATTTGAATGATATGGAACAGAGAGTGGGTTAACTTTATATGCAAATAATACTTATGACAATAATGAATGTACTTTGTGAATTTAGTTATTTGTATTACAAGTTTGAAATAGTTTTAAGTTGAAGTAGTTTTTAGGTGAAATAGTAGTTATGAAATAGTTTTTAGTTATAAAGTAAATGATTTTTAGTTATATAGTAGATGATTTTTAGTTATAAAGTAAATGAAATAATTTTTAGTTAAAAGTAAATGAAATAATTTTAGTTAAGGTATTACAAGTTTGAAATAGGAATTTTTAGTTATGGTTTTGGACCATCTTGTTAACGCCATATAACTTGATAAACAATGCAGTTTTTGTTAGCTTCTCACCAGCGAGATCCCCTTTTCGACTCTTTAATATAACGATGCTCGCCCAATTCATTGGCAGGTAAAGCTAAGTTTTCCTCACCAATATAATAGCTTAATTGGTTTAATTCAGTGTCGTTTACTCGACCCAAGTGAAGTAGTCGACCAAGCTGGGGCAAGTCTTTGCCCATATCAGCAAACGACCGCAAGCACGCTTGTCTCAAAGACAGTCTTTTGGCGGCCGCAATAAACACATCGACTTGAACTTTCTGCGCACTTCTTCCATTTGGCGGCGTTGGAGGTGCCGACGAAGAAGAACCAGTTTTGAGCACTTCGTCAAACGCTTTAATGTACGCTGCCTCGGACTTTGAAGAGTCCTTTGGAACCTTTATGGAGGAGTTGCGACTGACAAAAGACGATATCTGGGATCTGCCCGTGATTGAGTTCTGCGGTTTCCGCAGGCCGCGCTTTTGAATCTCATGGCCGACTCTTGTTCTGGCAGTCTTGTCCATGGACGATATGACGGCAGCGGCCAGTATGTAGCAAAAGACAATCTCGTTATCACTCAGAGGAATCATGTCGGCAGCGAAAAGATGCATGATCACGAAAGACAGATTGACCAGAAGTCTCACGTCGTTCTTAGCCAGAGCCAGCACCTTGTTCCACGAGTGGGCTTGCTCTTTGATGACCTCGTTAAGGTCCAGCAAGCGGTCTGATATCCTGTATTCTGCAAAGGTCCCCAGCATGATGAGAATGTCAGAAGTAGCGATTTCAACGTCCAGTAGCGCTTTTTCCTGCTTGTATGTCATGACGAATATCTCCACGATCTTGTATCGGTAGTTTCTAAAGTTGATGATGGGAGTTTCGTTCAGAGGGACCATGGAGTTGTACGAGTAGTATTTGAGCAGCCACTCGAGCTCGTTGCCCGAGTCGACGGCCTGGATGACTTTGTTCATGAATCCCGGATCGTTCATCGTGAATGCAATTGAGTTTGGAAAAGAAGAAGAAAACTATTCTTCTAGAAGAAAAGGTCTAGAAAAGGGGCTTACCCTGATACCAGCCAAGAGATGCTGCGCGCAGACATGAAAATAATCCGCCAAAAGAAGCCGGCACCAAAAATCGCTCTGACTGATACCTTCACTGCGCTACGAGTTGCAGCGTAGGCTGGGCCGTCATTGACACCTGTGCTAGCGAATGCGCCTGTGCCAGCGAAGGCGCCCGTGCCAGCAGAGACGCCTGTGCCAGCAGAGACGCCTGTGCCAGCAGAGAAGATCGCGGTGCTGGGTGACTCGTAACAGCAGAGCTGGGCTCAGTTTATAGTGGACTTGCGTCAGCAGTAGCAAGCGTTTTGATAGTCTAATCAAGTAAGCATTTGGTGGTTCCGTGGTGGTTCCGTGATGGTCCAGGACCCGGTCACAGTTCAACCGGGTTTCTAACTGTTCCGTTCGGGTTCATTGAACGGAACATTTGTATTTGAACGGAACATTTATGTCTGTTCAGGGGTAAACTTAATCTTATCTGCAGGTTTTGATACTTGAGATTTGTATTTGAGACTTGACACTTAAATCTTCCAAGGTTAGGGTATCAAACCCTAACATCAGTTCTTAGCGATGCACTCAAAATTTTCCAACTTCTCCAGCAGAAATCACCACCAACCATAATCCGCATTCAACTGGTGTTTACAATGTTTTCAAGAGTTGCTTCCAGACTACTGTCGACAACAAGGACTTCTTGCATACCAGTTTCGAGAGTTGCGACCACTCGTCTCTTCAGCACTGCACAGATTCTGAGAAAAGACCCTTCTAGCGGGTCAATCTTTGGCGGCATCACAGAACAGCGAGGAACCAGTCGATTCGATACGCAAATTGCGACCGCTGAACAGAACGGAGAGGACGGTGATGCTGAAGTTGTTGACTACACAAAGGTCGATTACTCAAAAGACGCTGACATTCTCGCACACAACCTACCCGCCGTTCAAAAAGCACCCGAACTGATTCTGTCGGACTTGAAGCAAAGACTCTACGACGCCGCTATGAGCGCGCCTGGCGGCTACGCCAGGAACAAGCCCATCGAGCTTGACGGCAAAAAATACATTCTGGAACTCAGCAAACAGGAAGAAGCACTCTTAGAACCTTCTGTCTACTTGAAATCATACAGAATAAAGAGCACCCCTAAAAAGGGCACTTTGTTCACCCGTCTGCTACGCAACATGCCTCTGAAGAAAGCAATCAACCAGTGTCACTTCAGCAGCAAAAAGATCTCGAGAGACGTGGAGGAAATGTTGATTCGCGGCATGGACGAGGCTAAGAAGCTTGATCTCAACCCCGACGAGCTCTATATCAACCAGATTTGGGTCGGCAAGGAGCCCTATATTCAAAAGAGACTCCACTTCAAGGGCCGTGGTCGCACTGGGTTGATTGAGCACAAGTACATTCACGTCCGTGTTATTCTCAAGACCAAAGAGTCCAGACAAAAGTTCCTGGAGGCCAAGAAGGAGAAAATCAGGAACAGAAAGGTCTGGGAGCAGCACCACAATGCTCCTATTCACATATACAGAGGCTCTGGCCAGTACCAGTGGTAAATCGTAATTTGTAAATAATGCCATTTGTATATATACTGAATATATGAGTATACCTGATTGTGGAGACGATTATTCGTCGTCAAAGCCAGTCAATTGCACTCTGGCTCGGTTAGGCACTGAGTGGTGTTAGTAGCGGCGTGGCTGGAACGGAGCGACAACATACCTGGATAGGTCAGAGGAATCTGGGGAGCGTCGTCATAGAGGAATTTGCGACGAAGGGGAGTGCCGACGAGAGCGATAACAGGTCCGGCGACACCAATGACGACTGAGAAGAACAAGTGAGGTTTCTCGTGGGCACAATATCTCAAGTACTGGATGGAGTTAGTTGGCGGTTTCTAAAGCGTCTGGCCATACGTACACGAATAGGCTGGGCCCAGAAATCAAGACGTCCCGACATTTTATAGAGGTTTTCGATAGAGGTTGGAGGTGTTTGGTGATGGAAGGGAAGGTGTTGAAAATTTGGGATTTTTACTGACTGTTTGCATACAGGTTTAGGGTAGATGTTTAATATTGAATTCTACGAAGTTTTATTGGCCGGGACGTGAAAACCGTTAGAGCAGTAGGGGAGTTGGGGAAACGGGGAGTCGGGGAGTCGGGTGGTTGGGGAGTCGGGTAGTTGAGCAGTCGGGTAGTCTTGTAGTCGGGTAGTTGAGAGATGGTTTGTGAGACGGGCTGACATCAATGGGTTATAGGCGTTGGGTCACCATACTATTCATATTCATACAGTTTGGGTGAGTAGTAAGCTTGGAGTAGGTTCAAAGATCAGTTCTAGTTTTGGTTCTAGTTCTGGAGAGTTAGAACAGAACTCTAGAGCTCTAGAACCCCGGATTTCCAGATCTTGAAAACTCCAGAACCTGACCTCAGCCTCAATCTCAACCTGAACCTGAACCTTAACCTGAACCTCAACCTCAACCTGAACCTGACCTCAACCTGACCTCAACCTCAATCTCAACCTGAATTTAAACCTCAACCTGGCCTCAACCTGACCTTAACCTCAACCTCTCACCCATCCCTCACCCATCCTCACCCATCCTCACCCACCTCTTACCCATCTCCTAACACCTCTTCTACTCTACCACCCCATCCAATTGACCTCTTCAGGCCAAAAGGATAAACACGATATGAATAGAAGTTGTTATGGGAACGCAAATTCCTTGACACAAAGATTATTACTGGGAGAAAAAAACCCTTCTACAGTTTCTGGTTTCCTCTCCCCATCGTCTTGTACCAGTCTCGCCGTTAAACTGTCTCCCCATGGACGCCATCAAAATAGCCAAGGTAAGTCGCAGTATCGCCGAACGCTGCTTGCTGTTACTGACCACCACTTCAGGTCCCGGATGTCACTTGTATAAGACTAGGCGTCTCGTCGCAAGGGACCCTACACTTGACTACGCACCATTTGATCTATAGAGACTCCAATTCCAAACGAGAGATATGGATCTGCTATCCTATGATTGCTCAGGTAGAGCTACGCCATGCCAACGCCAACTCCGCTACCATTGCCACGAGCAGCCTCCGGCTGCGCTGCAAAGACTTCACGTACCTCTCGCTCAACTTCGTCTCCCAGCAGCACTGCAAAGACTGTTTTGAAAGCATCATGAAGCTCACCTGCGTGTCCGACGTCTCCAAGCTCTACGCTTTCATGTACAAGCCTGGATCGCTGGAAAGAAAACAGCCCAACGGCTGGCAGCTCTACAACCCGACCAAGGAGTACGAGCGAATGGGCGCCTTCTCTGCCAAAGAGCCTGCCTGGCGAGTAACAAACATCAACCAAGACTACTCTTTCTCCCCAACCTATCCTGCATTTCTCGTCGTCCCCAGTGCGGTGTCCGATACAGTGCTAAGCTATGGTGCAAAATACAGATCCAAACTTAGATTTCCCGCACTGAGCTACTATCACTCCTTCAACGGCTGCACAATCACTAGATGCGCTCAGCCCATGGTCGGCTTGAAGCAAAACCGTTCGGCCCAGGACGAAAAGCTGGTTTCTGCCATTTTCTCGTCCACCCAGACCCCCGGCGTGTTCGGGGCCTCTGCTCAGGAAAACATGATTGCTGACGCTCGTCCAACTGCCAACGCTGTTGCTCAAACAGCGCTGGGTGCTGGGACTGAAAACATGGAGAACTACAAGGGCGCAAAGAAGATTTATCTGGGTATAGACAACATTCACGTCATGAGGGACTCTCTGAATAAGGTCGTCGACGCTTTGAAAGATGGTGATATTTCGTCGCTTGGTCCTAGCAGGGAATTGCTATATAGATCAGGCTGGCTCAAGTACTTGTCCATTATTATAGAAGGTGCACTGCTTGTCGCTAAGCAGGTACATTATGAGTTTGCTCATGTTTTGATTCATTGTTCCGATGGCTGGGATAGAACTGCTCAGATATCCTCTCTTGCCCAGATCTTTCTGGATCCCTACTATAGAACGATTGATGGATTCATTATTTTGATTGAAAAGGAGTGGTTGTCTTTTGGGCATCGGTTTATGGAACGCTCGGGCCATTTGAATAGCGAGAAGCAGTTTGTCCAGAGAAATGGAAGTGATAATAATCAGGGAGTTTCAGATGTGTTCAGCAGTGTTAGCAGTAAACTGGTAAAGCAGTCTCATCTGAAATTCACGTCGCCAGTTTTTCACCAGTTCTTGGATTGCGTGTATCAATTGCTTAGACAGCTCCCCGATCGCTTCGAGTTCAATGAGAGATTTCTTCGCAGACTGTTGTACCATACCTATAGTTGTCAGTACGGGACTTTCTTGTATAATAGCGAATACGAGAGGAAGCAAGCAAAGGTGGAACAGAAGACCAGGAGTGTTTGGGAATACTTTCTGGCCAGAAGAGATGAGTTTTTAAACAAGTCTGGAGGTTATGATAAGGAGCGAGAAGCCAACTTACAGCCTGCTGAGGGATCGGTGCTGTTTCCAGATGCCCATGATTTGAAATGGTGGCCGGAGCTTTTTGGTCGAGTCGAAAAAGACATGAATCGGGCTTATGTGGACAGATCTAGTGATATTCAATCACCTCATGTTGAATTGGTATCTCCATCGCAATCAACATCTTCTCCACCTGCGAAGAAAAAGACTGAAGAGCTACAAGGAAGCCATGATGTTTTCCCCAAGTCAAACTTGCGACCAGCAGCAGCAAATGAACCAAGTTCTTTGAATGATAATGATGATGATAATAATGATACTAATGACCTTGAGAAGGAACAGAAGCTGGATCCTAGAGTGTATGCTAGTCTAAATGCAATGACGTTAGAAACAGATGAGAGTAATCCTTCAACTAGACGATTTTTCTGATACAATACAATAATCTTCTTGAAGGGTTGTTTTATAATGAAAAGTATTGAAAAATAAATTGAAATAATATACAAAATCAATTCTTTTTTCATTGTTAATTACCAATTATACAAAATCAATTGTTTTTAATTGTTTATTAACAATTTTTAGTATACAATATCAACTTCTTTTAATTGTTTATTATCAATGTTTAATATACAAAATCAACTTCTTTTAATTGTTTATTACCAATTTTTAATATACAAAATCAACTTCTTTTCATTGTTTAATACCAATTTTCATATTTGGGTTCTTATAGCCTGAAATTATGCCTTCTTAGTATGGGTGAAGCCTTATGCCTTCTTGGTAGATTTGGACTTTTTGGGTGAATCCTTCTTTGATCTCTTCACAGGAGTAGTAGCGGAGGTAGAAGCAGCAGAGGTAGAAGCAGCAGAGGTAGAAGCAGCAGAGGTAGAAGCAGCGGAAGTTTCAGCAGTGGCATCAGCAGCAGCTTCCTTCTTTGCTTCTTGCTCTTTGACGAATTTATCAGCCAGCTTTTTATCTTCAACCTCAGCCCAATATTGACCAACTTGAAGACCTAAAACACCAATGAAAGTCAGGACAATCAAAACTTGAGAAGCAGCAATAATGTTGATACCAGTATGCTCGTCAACCTCGCCCCAGACTCTAGCAGAAGCAGAAGCACCACCTCTTCTCAAGTTGGTCAAATAAATGACAATTCCAACAACATACAAGAACAAGCTACCTCCATCAAATAATTTGTTGGACTCGCTTGGGTTGTAGAGTTTGAAAAAGAACCCAATGAGTCCGATCAAAGCACAGATATGGTGGACGTGGTGGAAGAACATGGGCATATGGTACCAGTTTTGATAGTGTGCCAGACTGCGAAGGAACGCTTCATCTACTGGAGGTTGCCAGAGAGTATAATAGTCATAGGACCAATTTGAGTAGCAGACTCCTAGGGAGAAGCAGGTAGCTGGACGGAAACGTTAGTAAGAAGATCTGATCTAGATGGTCAGCTACACGTACCTCCAATAACTAGAGCAGTAGGCAGAGAAGCAGAGACGGTAGGCATTATGTGTTTTCTGTTTTGCAGTCAACCTCAAAAAAAGTGTCCAAAGAGTATGGAGGAAGGTAGAAAGGTTTTTGCAGTTGAATCAGACAAATATATCAACTTGGTGGGGGATATTTTTCTGTATAGTATATGAAAAAGTCTGGACATAGAGGGAAAGGGTTATATTTGGCAGATAAAGCTTGATAGTAGATGAAGTCGAATAAGAAGGCGACAACAGAGGCTATCAAGAATGGTTCATGGTGAATGGAAACATTGGTGAGAGTTAACCGCCGGTGATTCTTTTGACAGGATTTGGTAGAGATCTAATTTTTGCAAAAACGGTTTGGAGAAAACGGTTTAGAGAAAACGGTTTACTAGAGAAACCGGCTTATAAGAGAAAACGGTTTATTAGCGAATACTTTAATCGTGATACTTCTCAAGATCAGAATGATATCGTAGAACCAGGCCCACATTTTCTTGCCGTTTCTATACGAGGTAGCCAACTTACCAATTTTGGTTGAAACACAAACCTCCATTTTATTCCTTTGCAAATGCTTTCTAGCTAATTCTATATAGCAAATTAACTTTATAGTTATCATCTGTGAAATTTTAGAGAATATCCAACCTTTAAACTCTCCAGGTATTTCAGCTCATTTTGGAATGCCGTCAACTTTCTCTTAACTCTCACGTAATTAGTTATCAACAAATCTCCACTAACCATTTCAGAGTATATCTTTCTCAACTTCAATTTCATCATGGCATCATTATTTTGTTTCTCTTGAGCCAGTACGCCAGTCTCTACCTGTATTGCTTTGTAATTTTCAAAGTCATTTTCCAAGTCATAGTAAAGCTCGTAAACTCGGTCGCGAAGCTCATGAAAAATATTTGTTGATCTTGGATTCTGGATTGACGTGCTGTGATGCGGTGCAAATGTCTCGGACAGACAGTTTTTTTGTGAATCTGTAGAATGAATTATCAACAAATGCGGATCGATCGATTCAGAAAGTGTTTTCTCAATAATCAGCTTTGTTTCTGGAGTCTTCCTATCTGTTAAACTCGATTTTTTGCAAACTTTGCCAGGAAATGGTTGATATCTCAAAGGGGTCAACTTATAAGAGCTTGGTCTGGTCATACTTGAAGACCCCTATGGTATTATGCTGTAGTATAGTTGAACAATTAAAAGATACCAGAATTCTCATGGTTATATAAACGATATCAAGATTTTCATGGTTATATATATATATATAGAAGTCTTTGTGAAATGACCAATGTTTTCGGTCTTTGTTAATTGACCTTTGACAATGTCTGTATGGAAAAAATACTTGCCTTTGTTCCAACTTCTGGAATGACTGTATTGAAATGTTCTACCCAAGATTCAGTTTGTAAATTTCCTATTTCATTCAAAATACAAATATTCACAAGAAAGCACAAGATTTTTTTTTAAAAAGATAGCAAAGTAAAAACAATATTCTCACATTCATATTTAGCTTATAAATGTAATAGCCTGGTTTTAAATATATATTTATATATCGTGAAAAATAAAAACCGGTTTCCCATAGAAAAAATAAATGAAAGTAGCACATTTCGTAATAAAAAGGTCTCATAAAAAGCTCGAAAACTGACTTCAAAGTAACTTTGAATGTGTCGAATAAAATAAAATAGTGAAAAAAAAATCGTAGAATACCGATAAAAGCGTTAATTGGCACCTCCAAGTCCAGCAGCGTAGGCAAGATACCAGGTTCGACTGGCAC
Organism: Geotrichum geniculatum; assembly: GCA_030566045.1. Lineage (NCBI taxonomy): Eukaryota > Fungi > Ascomycota > Dipodascomycetes > Dipodascales > Dipodascaceae > Geotrichum > Geotrichum geniculatum. The sequence goes on along the minus strand of JAJMHM010000009.1, from coordinate 219,068 downwards.
CACCATCTAACCATTCTGGTTCAAACCCATCTTGTGAGAAGAATTGGTATGAAGCAGTTGGATCAAAAATAGCCTGATTGGCCTTGAGAATACCTTTCCAACCAGAATCAAGTGAATCAACCATTCCAGAAAGAAGAGAGTCCCATTCTTGTTTAACAAATTCTGCAGTTCGCATATAGTTTGATACTGGTGTGAGTGGAATCATATGAATACCCTGAATATATTCAAGATTCTCTCCAAAATAAGTAGTATGGTGAAGCTTGTTTTCAAAAGTAATTCCTGGTACTCTGTTTGCAATGAAATTGGAGGGCTCAATAGAGTTATCGTTCTTGTAATAAAAGTAACTGTCCATAGAAGTTGCAAGAACTGAAAGCATAAGGTCACCACGAGCCTCCATAGATCCGTCATTGATGACCTTTCCCCATAGCTTCATACCGTAGGCAAAATGGTAATCTTCAGAAGATGACTCTTGATCTTTGCCATCTGAACTGGTAAATAAGCCCTTAGCCCAAGAATGTCCATTGTACCAATCGAAAGATCTGAAAACAGGGAAATGAGTATCATCATGAGAAGGATTAGCAACATCACGGACCAAAGAATTCACCCACGCCTTGTTGTCTTGTGCCCATGTACCATCAAATTGTTTATCAACATAACCAAGAACAGCAGCGGCGTGGATCAGGTAACCGTAATGGAAGTGGTGATCGTTATAATATGGACTACCAAAATCAGCAGCAGTATCACCCTCTTGAGCAGCAGTAGATGTAACACCTTTGAGAAGTGTGTCATACATTAATGGTTGTTGTTGGCTATTGTTTGTAAATGTACTGAATGCATTCTTCAATCTATCAACAGTTTCCTTTGAAACGTCGGATTGACCAAGAATGTCATTCAGAACTAACAAAATATAAGCAAATTTATCAAACGCTTTAGCAGCGAAATATGTGGAATCGACATTGGTTTGAGCGTCGAAATCAACAGCCAATTCGCTGTTTGCAGTATTAGCAAGAAGTTTGAGAACGTCTGGAGAATAAGTAACTGACGACTTATCAGCCTTAACAGTGTTAAATTGAATGTCTTGATTGAGCTCGTGGTTGAATTCCAAAGAATTGGTTAGGAAAGCAGTAGTAGTACCTTTAACAGGTGTATTGAGATTGATTCCAGTTGATTTAGATCTGGTAGAGCTAGAAAGTGAGTTGATATGGTGAGGAAGGGCATGAACAAGAGTGTTACCACTAGCTGAGGTACCTTCGGAATAATAATTAATAGCCCAAAAGGTAGATGATTCACCCATTACAGTTCCAGTCAAGAATGCTGATAGAGGATACTTTCCAGCAGCTTGATCATAATCTGATTCGGTATCATCAGGGAGCACAGCTACTTGTATGGTTACCTTTGAGTTTGAACTAGCAATGATTGAAGAAGTAGACTCATCGACAGACAGAGAAAAGTCGGAATTGCTGTCCAGTCCTAAAACATAGACTACCCAATTGACTTCATTGAACAATGTCACAATGTATTTTTGAAGATTCTGAGGAGCATCTTTTGATTGAACCAATGTTTTGATACCAATTTGAGAGTGAATTTTAGGTGTCAATTTTCCATCGTACTTAGCAGTAACAAATCCCATACCTTGAACTAATGGGAAATCAACAGAACCAGAATCACAAGAAATTGTGGTAAGAGCAGAGAAAGTATCAAAGTTGGAAACGCTCAACTTCATGTTGTCTGAAGTAAATTCATCAGCGGAAAATCCTAGGGATACTAGGCCAACAGGACTACTAACGTATTCAACAGGATTAGCGCTAGCGTCAGGACCAAAGACACGCTCGCTGGCAGAAGTGTATGAAATACCTAGACCAGGGAAATTATCGAGTTTACTCCACCAAACAGAATAAGGCAGCACATAAGCAGGATCTTCTTGTTCGTCAAGAATCATATTAGTGTAGAACTTGTTTGTATGAATGGGGCTATCGTTATCTGGAAGTCCGTTCAAAGAAATAGAAAGACGCTGTCTAGAGAAGACGTCAGGAACGTCATCAGTGTCAATTGCTTGGAAAAGCTCCGTACCTTCACCATAAGTAATATCATTTCCAGCGGCCGTTGGAGTAGGTTGGGATCCAGTAGATTCAGAAGTGCTAGATTGAATTGTAGTAGAAGACTCTGTAGGTGTACTGGTAGAACTATTTGGAGATTCTGTAGATGATTCAGTAAAAGATTCAGTGGAAGGTTCTGTAGATGATTCTGTGGGAGGTTCTGTAGATGATTCTGTGGAAGATTCAATTTGAGATTCTGTGGAAGATTCATTTTGAGATTCCGTGGAAGATTCATTTTGAGATTCTGTAGGAGATTCTGTAGAAGATTGAGGATAAGGTTTAGTCACCGTGATAATACTTTGACCAGAAGAAGGAGAGAATGAAGAGGTAGTGGGGGTATCATCAGAAGGAGTTTCAGTCGTAGAACAATAAACAGTGGTAAATACGTAGTTTTGACCATTGAATAGGTCTAAGGAAGTGGAGAGGGAATCAGAAGGAGTGGTATAAGTGGAACCAGGACTGGCAGATTTGGAATCAGAAGGAGTGGCAGATTTGGAAGCATCTGTAGCTTGAATAAGACTGGCAGCAGCAGTTGGAAATACCTCAACAGAAGCCGTATAAACGTCGGGACTCAAAGTCATGGAAACTTCAACAGACTGAGTAGATTCGACAGGTTGTACACGATTTTGCTCAACTGTAGATAGAACTGTGACAATTGTACCAGTACACATAGTTTCGGGAGTAGTAGAAGCTACAAAAAGAGTGACTGTTTTGGTGACTGTGGATTCAATGGATACTACCGCGTGGGTATCTGCTGTTACTGTTACCTCAGTCTCAACAGGAGGAGCGGTAACATAGGCATAAGAAGTGGACTGCTTGTATATCACGGCAGCTGAAGTTGATTCAAGCAGCCCCAGTAGAGCAGGTATACTAAGACGGAGGAATCGCATTGTAAAATAATGTAGGAGTGGGTTGAAAGAGTGAATGAAAGGAATGTTCTTGTTTGCTTTGAAGGAAGGAAAAAAATCATAATAATTAGGATCTCGCAATCACTTTATATATTTTTCAAGCAGCTAATTGATCAATATTGTACATCATGATCGTTACAATATAAAGTAAACAATAGATATTTCCCGGTTTCCTTCATGGACGCCCGAGCCTGAGCACCCGAAATACATAACCAAAGATGGAAAGAACAATAATATTAATATCAGAGTTCTAACTTAATAGTTGAAAGAAAAAAAAACAAATAATTTTTACATGGATTCGCGTTCTTACGAGCCATTAAATGAAGGAAAAACATCGTACAATAGATCCTTTGGGTACTGTGATTGTCTTCTGTCAGTAGTAAGTTGATGAACAAAGCCAAAGTTTACAGTAGGAAGGGCTGTAAACTTAGCGCGAGATATCACAAACTCGATTGGGTCGAAAAAGTAATTAGCTGCTATTCCAACGGTCCGTTTACTGCTACTGAAATAGGTGAGCTAAAATGTGAAGGGCTGGAGAGGCAAACAGAGCACATTGACAGTTTATTCAGTTTTGTAGATCTGCCAGCTGAAAGTTCTAGACAGAATTGTGGATATCAGCGTTGTTCCATACATTTTTTAATACGACTAATGATGTTCCAACACTTCAATCTCTATCGGTCAGAGTGGAGTTGGTTCCACGACCTGGATGTTTCGTGCAAACCTTAAATTTTACAAAGATCTAAGATCTGTACGGAAAACGGTATTAAAAATCACGGAATATTTTATGCTGTACAATTATTCAACAATTATTTCAAGAACTCCTACAGGAATAAGAAGAAATCTACATAGCTTGCGTCCATAGTATATTGACAGTTTGGTGATTATGGCAAGAGGCATTAGGAGCGCTAAGTTGACTTGTCAGCGCCTGCCGCAGTCCTTATTCATTGTCCATCATTGGGATAGTTCACAATGATAATGGCGAATAAAGAATGGCAAAAGCTGATTTTGTAGCCATACATTAAACCGGCAAGTTTAGTCTTGCCCATCACCTATCATAACTGTAAATCCTACATGTTTCTATGCCCGCTTCATTCTGACAATCTTTGTATCTCACGTTGTAGAAGTTTAAACAGTTTGATCAAGAAAGGCGATTGACCACGATTCTGTTCATGAACAGCTGACCCCAACTGGTTATGTATAGTATCATATGTTAGGCCGTCGAATGCACAGGACAAAGCTTTCATGTCTACCAGTTTGACTGGTTCAGAATTGTTTGCAACAAAATATTTACACTTTACACCCTTCTTTGACCCTGAAGGAACAAAGCCAGATAATCCTGAAAGACCCTAAGCTCAGGCCTCTCTAAGATGTATTGCAACTTAAATAAAACAAAGAGCAGCACATGTACACTTCAGCTTATTGAAATCTTTGGCTAGATTTAAATTCACTAGGAGGCTGGATAACGACAATAATAGAGCAGTGTCGCAGCCATCATATCATGTTATTTGAGTAGAATAGTCTGTCTAGAGTGCTTCGGAAAAATTATTGAGCTTGGGGATCTTTAGCCGAACTCTCGGTAAATGACTGTAAACTTGCTCATTTCAAGTCTATCAGCCATCGTCTCTAACAAGTTGCTTTAGCAATCTTAGACAGGAGCAATTCCAGACAATATAAAAATTTCAAAAACCGTTCCATTGAACTTTATCAAGTGATAAAGTTTTGTTAAATGAAATCAAGCATAACTTACTATCATCAGCGGAAACTCTAGAGGAGTTTTTATTTTCACCAGAATTGAAATTATAGGAACAGACTCCCGCTTCATTAGACACTTTTTATACGGTCCACTTTATACGATGGAGAAACAACCCCGTCTACCAAAGGTTTGAAAAATCAGGTCTGCTCATTGAATAGCTTGTAGCTAGACATTGTGTGAGTTGTTTGTCCATTCAGACTGGAATGTGAAATCAGGTACGAAATGAGAATTCAGTAACTAGTTTGTCACAAACTCGTTTGGGATGGTGCCTATTTTGATCATTCAATTGGAAAGGGTAGTTGCTTGTTTAGTACCAACATAGGATACAAAAATAGCTTCCATACAAAGTTATTTACAAATGTCCTGATTAGGAATCAAATGGTTACTATTTGTTACTTTTAATATACGGAAAAACTATGAAACAAGCCATCATTCTTATAAACACTATAATTCTTATAAACACTCATTCTTGTAAACTCTCATCAACACTTCACGTTAGAGTACACTAAGACTATTTATATTGATTTTTCATGTTTATACGTTTGTAGGTATATGTAAAAAGAATGACAAAATAAACCTACTTCTATATTTGAGCTCCAAAATGCTTACTGAGAAGCACATTGAACGCGTTCACCACCTTCAACATCTTCCTCCATGTCCTCATCGTAGTTGTTCTTTCTGCTGGACTGGTATTTGCTCTCATCGAAATCAGTGAGAATAACTTCTTCACTCTCAACACCAGCAGGAACGCTCACCGGAGGAGCAGCAGGCAGAACTTCAGCCAACTTCTTCAAGTTCTCGTCATTCACAAAGACCTCAGGAGCTGGGAACTTGACATCAAACTTGACAAACATATGGCCGTGCTCGTGATGTCTGTAAGAAGGCATACCTTTGCCCTCAATGACCTTAACAGCACCAGGAGAAATCACTTCACCAGGAATGATCTCAACAATAAGAATCTCGCCATCAACGTGCTCAATAGTAAACTTGCCGCCAGCCAAAGCAGTCAACAAGTCGATTTCAACGGTAATATGGAGATCATCGCCCTTACGAGTAAACTTCTCGTGGGGCTGCTCGTCGACAACAAAAACAACATCGCCAGGAGTAATATCAGGACCTTGGTCTCCTTCACCAGAAAATGTAATCTTTTGGCCGTTGCTCATACCCTTATCAATATGAACCTCCAAGATCTTGCGCTCGTCGTGAACCATCTTGCCCTTGCAAGTAGGACATCTGTTCTTGGGATCAATGATCTTGCCTTCGCCGTTACACTCGTTGCAAACAGTCTGGAATCTTTGCAGCATAGGACCCATTTGTCTGGTAACAAACTTCATACCTTGGCCCTTGCAACCAGTACAGGTCTTGACAGCACCGTCCTTACCTCCCTTACCGTCGCAGGTCTTACACAAGATGGTTCTGGTCAACGCCAGCTTTGAAACTTTGCCCTTGTATAGATCTTTGAGAGTAGCCTTGAGGGCATGGACAATGTCCCTTGATCTCTTGGGACCCTGAGAAGCTCCACCGCCAAACATACCGCCCATTCCACCGCCAAAGAAGTGCGAGAAGATGTCGTTAGGATCACCGCCCATTCCACCGGGACCTCCCCCGTTCAAGCCTTCGGGTCCGTACTGATCGTAGATGTCACGCTTCTGAGAGTCCGAGAGAACTTCGTATGCACTGGAGATTTCTTTGAACTTTTCGGCTGCTTCGGGGTTGTGTTGATTCTTATCAGGATGGTATTTGAGTGCTCCGAGTCTGTATGCTTTTTTGATTTGAGCGTCTGTAGCGTTGGGCTTGACGCCCAAAACATCGTATAGTTTCGTGTCTTTGACCATTATTCAATATGCAATAAATATGTAAATATATATATGAGAGAGAAATATTCAGTGTTGGAGAGAAGGGGAGATGGACGCTCTTTCTATTCTTTTGGAAAAAAAAAAAAATGAAAACAAGAAAACTCTAGAACAAAAAATTTTGTTCACACTTTTATTCCTCGGCCTTCCATGACGTTCCATCCCTTTTGAAACCTAATCTGCACGCACTAGGCTCAATCGGGACACCCATACCCTGGAATAAATTTGTACGGGTGATTACAAATTGAGTGTTAGGAGGGTGTGTACAGGTCGGGTACTTACAAGTGGAGTGTTTATAGGTCGGGTGCTTACAAATCGGGTAATTACAGATCGGGCATTTACGAGAGAGTTGTGACGGAACCGGGTGTGACCGAGAGGTACCCGAGACAGCTGGAAATGTGAATTTTTGACATTTCTATGAAATTTACTAGGGCTTAACGAAAACCCTTTTGCACTGAAGAAACCAACACTCATAGAAATTTCTCTAATGACATAAATACATTTCACTATTCATTCGCGTTACATTGGAAGAACATGCTTAGGCCTTAAGACCGTTGCTGAACTTTCTTTGAACAGTCTTGAGGTATCTTTGGCGGCCAGTACCAGTAGTGTGTCTTCTCTTAGCCTTCTCACCCCAGTTGTCTATAGCTAGTGTTAGCCTTTGCCATTCACCAAGAATCTTCAATACTTACAAGAACGAGTCTTAGCAGCAGGGTAACCACAAGAAGCGCAGGTCTTCTTTTGAACGTGGAATGAACGACGGCCACATCTGTTACAGAGAGTGTGGGTCTTGTTGTGACGCTTACCAAAACTGGAGGTACCCTCTATAGCATAGTTAATATCTTCAATTTGTCCAAATCACCAAAGACTGACTCCAGATCCAACGTTGAGACCCAGATTTTCCATAGGCTCTCTCAGCGAAAAAAAAAAACCATTGTCCAGCGTTTCAGCAGCTTCAGGCTCAGAAACCACGGTATCTCTTGATCGTCAAAGTAGCAGATTCAGCACTTACTAGTCATTTTTATATACTGATGTAGATGGTGGTTCTTGCAAAAACTCTGTAAAATGTAAGAAGGAGCAAGCACAGTTCAATTCCACCCCGGAAAATTTTCAGGGTTAGGAGTGTTAATGTAAATGCTAAATAGATTCATTCCCAGATATACACAGAAAATTTTTTATTTTGTAATGGGAATGTGACAGTCACAAAGCCCTAATCATATTTTTAGTTAGGGCTGTGTGATTAGGTCTGTGACAAACACGAACAGGTATCTACATGACGACTAAATTGGAAAAACACGAAACTCCCAAATTAAATACGCGTTTCGTGTTTTTCAAAAACGCGAAAAAATAAGGATGGATGGACAAAATCAATATAATTTTGATCGTGGCTAACAAGTTATTCTTAATTTTCAATTTGTTTAATTATTTTCAATTTGTTCAATTATTTTTAATTATTTTCAATTATTTTCAATTTGTTCATTTTGTTCATCTCACTATTTATAATCCGGTCACTATGCAATATCCTCCTTCATCTCCTCCATCATTGTTACCTCCATTTGATCCTCCTCTCTCATCTCCTCCACAAGTATTATATCCAAAGAAAATCCAATTCACAGCAGCAGCTTCAGCACAGTATGCTACTCCTGCACCCACTTCATCTCCTGGACCTGCTACGCGTGAAGACGAAGAGCAAGAAAATAGATCCGTACGGGAGTCTCAAGTCACGTCGCCAAACTCGCAGAGCTTCAGTATCAGATCCCCTTTGGCAGATGTGGTTCTGGCTACCGTTCCAAAATCTGGTACTCCAGTAACAATCGGCCGCAGCTCTTTGAGCAGCACATACGCGCTCTCTTGCAAAAATAAAATGGTTTCCCGTGTCCATGTGGTGATTCACTTTGAACAGGACAGTGAAATGGTCTGTCTCAAATGTGTAGGCTGGAACGGTTGCACAGTGTACGTTCCGACAGAGAACGGACAAGATGAACATCTGCTGAACAAGGGAGAACAAGTTAGCATCAAGGACCGCGAAGGGATCAGTGTAGACATCAGAGGCGAGCGAGTGGTCGTGAATCTTGTGGATGATCACGATACAGACTTGGAAGTATCCCCAGTCAAACCAATCGAGAATGCCAACGACGTTACTCCAGAAAGTAAGTTCGTTCTGTTGAAACCTGATGACTTGAAGAGACCAAGAGAGTCCAAAGAAGATTATGGTGAAACTTTCAAAACTGTGGGTACGCCAAAAAAGAGAGCGCGTAGCACTGAGCTGCCAAATGAAGCTGAAACTGAGTCCCCAGAACAAGATTCTAGCCCAGGAAAGACCCTCAAATCGCCATTTGAGCTCGGATCACCCGTGGACCATTCTCTAAATCTTATAATCAACCATCTAGCATTTTCGCGTCTGAGCTCTACTCCCTTATCCATTCTCAGAAAGTCAATTCCAAATAAAACGTCAATCCATCTTGAAACGCTTCTGGATGCTCCTCCCTCGTGCATTGGAACTATTCACAGAAATGGTAAGGACGCTGCTGGCAAGCTGCTGGAGCCTGAGTACTACTACATCATGGCCAACGACACCGACGAAGACCGCAAGAGCATGGTTGACCAGCTGCGAGGAGGATCAAGAGGAATCCGTTCCTGCAGAAAAAGCCATAAACAATACTTTTGGAGAAAGCCAGTCAAACGCAGCAGAAAGAGAGAAGAAAAATCACAAAAGCCAAACGCGGAAGACAAGCCAAACGCGAAAGACACAAAAGACAACACAAAAATCAAACCAAACGTAGAAGATTAACCAAGAAAAATGATGTATTAGCCTTTTATATTTATTATATCTTTTGTAATTAGAGAATTCCCTTTTTGTGATACCAAAATTATACAGCATCTCCGACAACAGACTTCAGACACCCAAGCACTTCTTCGTCTATGACTCCGTTTGCCGATAGATACTTGACGAGAGCAACAGTCAACTGAACCTGCTCTCTGGGCTCCAGATTAAGAACGGCGCTATGGAGCACAGACCCAACGGACACCGCATGGGTGGCCACAAAGCTATCATAGTAGAGATACGAAAAGAAGCCCATGACGAACTGGCAGTCAAATCTATCGACAATTCCGCCATGGCCGGGAATAGTGTTTCCAAAGTCTTTAACTTTAAATGCACGCTTTAAACCGGAGGCAAAAAAGCCTCCAAACGGAGCGATCAGGGAGGCAAACGTCGCGAGAACCGCGACGTGAAAATGGATCGTGGGGAAGGAAATTCTGTCGGTGTTCAGAATGTGCTGCAAAAAGGTCGGGACTCTGTGAACTGAAGGCAGGAAAACAGGGTTGACTGTGCAGGTGGTTCCGGACAAGATATTAGTACCAATGTCCTGCATGGGACAAATGAAATAGTCAAAACGAATCAAGAGATGGCAAAACAGAATGGACATGATGATGGTGCAAATCCAGCCGCCAATGAACCCTTCGACGGTCTTCTTGGGCGAGATCTGAATCAGAGGAGTGCGGCCAAAGGAGATGCCGCAGAGATAGGCAAAGATGTCGTTGGTGATGACGAGCGCGGCGGGCACAAAGAACCAAAAGAGCCCGGCGAAAATGTTACTGACGATGAAGTTACCTTGGATCACGACTAGTAACAGCGCCATATGGGTGATGCAAAATTGGGTGAACTGGAACTTGTAGTAGCTCTTTTCTAGGGAATACACAAAGAACACAAAGCCAAAAATGTACAGGCAGTAGGAGAAGAACCTGTGGTTGACAGCCAATTGCAGCATCAAGTTACTGACTGGAACAAAATGCTTGATATAATAGATCACGGTCTCGCCCTCCAAGAAGTAGATTGTCGTTGCGAGGAAGTACCAGTTCAAGGACCGGCCCCAGGGCAGGTTCTTTTCCCTCGACGGGTCTGTAGCTAAGTTAATGACTTCTTTGAACGACAGAATCTGGATAATGACGACGAGCCCAATAACCCAGACATGACCGGCCGCGAGAATGACAAAAAAGGCAGCGATCATGACGAGAGTCCAAATGGTTCGCACGACGAGATTCTGGCGCTTTTTCTCCTGCTCTGACTGCACCGGGACGGGCGCCGGGACAGGCACCGGGGCACTTGATGAGTCTTTCAGTGAATCTGTGGGCTTCTGTACCGGGGCCACCGTCTGCGCCGGACCGTCGGTGCTCGAGTCCTTCTTGTCGGCCGACGCCAAAACCTGTTTCTTTTCGGGTGTGCTTGACATTTCAAAGTGTGTACAGTGTGTCGATACTCTCAATGTCCATTAATAACAGCCAGAGGAAGGTGTAGGTAGAAGTGTAAGTCTCGAAAAAAGTTGAGTAAAAATACCGAAAAAATTGTTGAGCGCGGAAAACAAGAGAAAAAAAGGGTGTGCTGCGAGATGCTACGGGCCCCTCCAGCTCTGTTTCACGTGATTTTCACATGCAGATTCTGTGTGACTAATCGATTGCAGTAGCAACACGTAAGAAGGCTAACCGCAATTGGGATTTGAGTCTCGAAGAGGCAGTTGCTGCTGACGGGTGATCGGTGTTCAGTTGGAGTCCAAAGTGCACCCGGTCGGGGTGCGGGACGTGTTCCGAGTCGGTACTTGGATTGGGAAATGAGACTGTTTTGTTTTAGATAATTTGTGGGGAAACTTTAAACATTGCATGCTGGAGTAGAAGATGGAGCAGGAGCAGGAGGAGGAGCTACTGAAACTGCTACTAGAGCTTCGCTGCTATCGACAGTGCCGTTACTCCCTCCGTTCCGTTGATTGCCTTGAACTAGATTACTCCAATACTATAGAAATATCGAATTTTGATTACATTTTACAGCTCTCAAGATGACGAATTGAGTTTGTAACTATCGTGTTAGCTGACCCTGAATGACTTGAATAGCTTTGTCTGCTTCTTCCTCAAACATTTTGATCATATTTTCACTCTTTTTTTTGAGAAACTCCTCCGCCTTGTCTGCCAACACATTGATATATTGCTGCATTGTGAGATGGAGGTTCAGTTGGGCTCCCAATTGAACTGGCTCGAGCAGGTTGAAAACAGAGTTCGGACTTAATAGGGTGCAATTTCGATCATTGCTAGGCTCAAAAGGTTCAACCAAAGGTTTCTCTGGAGTTTCTGGTACACTGACTGGCTGGTCCAGCAATTGAATGGGCTGAGATTTGTCCCTTTCTAACGGACTCGACAATATTTCAATTAGTTCGTCAAATATCATGGTGTTGTTATTTCCTGAGCTCTTGATCTGTGTTTCCTTTTTCATAGAGCTGGATGGCTTTTTCATAGGGCTAGAAGGCTTTTTGATAGGGCTAGAAGGCTTTTTCATAGGGCTAGAAGGCTTTTTGATAGAGCTGGATGCCTTTTCCATAGGACTAGAAGGCTTTTTCATAGGACTGGATGCTAATGTATTGACATTTTTTGGCTCAAGAGTATGATCATCGAGCTTTTTCTGCCTTTTGTGTTCAACTTTCCAAGTTTGTTCCCAATGCCTTATTGACTTGGTTCGCTTCGCTACATTGAACATTGGGCAGTTTGCGTTTTTGAGCTGATGCTCTTTCAAAGGAATATCATTCGACTCCCAGCCGTCCAGCTCAAGCCCACAGTACTGACATATTCCTCCATCTTCGCCCGGCTGGATAGAACTGTAGTAAAATCCAGCTTTGGCCATTGCGAGGCTTGTCGCAAGCCATTTCGCGTGTTTTGGCTTGTCGTGCGGCCACAGGGACTTGCCATACTTGAGCAGATACTCTATCTGTCCTAAGTAGACGGTCGGGAAACCAGGCATTGTCTTGAGCTTCAACGGCTGGAAAAACGTCTGCAGTCGCCGTAAAGTGTCCAGATCTCTGTTCTTGTCTACAGTCCTGTAGTTCAGCACCCTCATCAGAGCACAGTTGGGACTTGCTGCGATATGGGCGTCCATGGGGTCGTCTTCGGGATTCCAGCCTTCCAACGACGACTTGCACAGATAGCACGACACCAGGTCGCTGTTTTTGATTTCTGGGTCGGGAGTGAAGTGGAATCCTGCTTTAGCGAGGGACGAAGAGGACGGTACGTCGTGCGGCCATCTCTTGCTGAATGATTTGACTCGAGCTGAATAGTTGTGAAATCCAGGCTTTCTCGACATGATTGCTGGAGAAGAGAAGGTTCAAACTGAAAATATCTTCCTGTAAAAGTTAGAGCTTCGTTGGAGGTGTGGTGGTTTGCGAAGATGACTGCTATTATATAGGAATCAGTGCTTTTTGACAACCTCCGAGTATTCGAGAACTCTAGCGCTGCTGTCTACTTTTAGGCGTAGGTAAGATGTTAGGACATTGACGATATCCTTAATACCAATTACGCATATTCCTGCTACCAGATTGCGTTGAAACCTGTCGGGAAAGTACTTTCTGACGACAGGAATATGTGAAATCGCCATTCCCATGATGTTACTTAGGAATGGCAAAAGTAGAGCGTTACCAACTGTTAATGAGAGTCGTCGAGGCGAGATGGCCCAATTAGCATTTGGAGGAGCTGGTACCGGTCGGTTTTCTCCTTGGTCCATTGGAGCATCAACGACAACTTCAATGAGAGCAGCGTTGGCATTAGCGTTAGCGTCAGGACCGTTGCCAATATCAGGAGCGTTGTTAATATCAGGACCGTTGCCAATACCAGGACCGTTGTTAATATCAGGACCGTTACCAGCGTTAGCATCAGCGTTAGCACCAGCACCAGCACCAGCACCAGCACCAGCACCAGCACCAGCACCAGCACCAGCACCAACACCAGCACCAACACCATCACCATCACCATCACCAACACCAACACCATCACCAGCACCAACTACTCGCCCATCCACTTGATCGTTTCTTCCCCCATTATCATTTCGATTGCGATTCTGATTTTCATCTTCCCGCCCAAAGAGCCTATTCACATTATCAATAAGAGTTCTGAAAAAATCATCAGCAATACCTCCGTCACCATCATCGTTCTGGTCTTCTTGAACCGCACCTTCCTCTTCAACAAACACTTCAATGTTGAACCCTTCAATTCCCAGCCCCGAAGACTGATTGCTGATCTTGTGTGTCCTCATCTTACTGGCATTGGAGTCTATTATTGGCTGCGCGACCATCTGGTAGAGACGGAAGTAGATTAATCGAATATATGGAATAAGCGAGATTGCAAGCTTGTCACCTGAGAACTTCCACGGAGGTGTCGACCTGGACGCCAGTCCTAGAGGCATCAAGCACAATAGCAAATCGACAAATTTGGAGGTGCATCTCGACGATACCAAAGCCACAGGAATCAATGGGATCATGATGGCCTTTCGCACTGTCAGCGGTCGTATTTCTATGCCCTGATTTTTGACAACGATGCCCAAGATATCGAGTGCCATGTCTGTAGGACAAATGAATCGGATGGACGTAGCACCTAGAGTGTAGAAGGTGGTATATATGGTCGTGAGAATGCTACCGCCAACAGCAGCACCAGTCATGAACTTTATGAAGAACGAGCTTGATCTCTCATACATATCTCGGTAGTGGAGGAACACCGACTTTTCATTGACAATGGTGATCTTCTGGCTGCACTGGGGACATACTGCTTTCTGCGATTTGCCCGACGACGTGACTTCGTTTGCCCATTGTAAAAGGCAGTCTTCGTGAGCTATGAGCCTACATCGACATATCCTTCGCCACCCAGAGCCAGCTCGAGCGCTGGTTGCCAGATGCTCATCAGTTTCAAGACAGATCCAGCACTTGAAGTCTTCCTGTTCGATAGGTCTTAGAGTCTCCATGGCAATTGGATTCTAGTAAGTGTGTTTGGACAATTTTCAAATGTACGGTTCGTCTCAGGAATCAGAATTCACGAAGGTTTGAATCTCGTGAGTGCTCTTTGAGTATAATTCAGTCTGCGCAGATTTGAGTATGTTTCACTCAAATATTGACTATGAAGAATGTCAAGCAGTTCTATTGAGACTCGTCAGCTAGATCCCAGCAATTTAGCAATTTAGCTACCCAGCTACCTAGCTACCTAACTTCCTCCACCTACCCACCTACCCACCTACCTACAACTACTTATCCAGATTGTTAGCCGCGATTGATGATCTTGAGCGATCGGTCAATTTAACGAGTCTTTCTTGTCCCATAAAAGACTTTAGGAACATTCTCGGTCGGTTCCTTCAAGTATATCTGAACCACTCATTAGCCCAGTATACATTTAATTCCAGTGTTTGATGAGCGTTTGATAATCTCAATGTTATTCTATGCTATTGCAGTTCATTCCCGCCCACGAGAGGCATTATATGTATCTAAAGATCTTATCATACGCAGTCAGATTCAATGCTCAAGCACTTGCTAAGAAGCCCATTTTATGGTAGTGAAATCGACACACAGCTCAGTCAAACATGGCCCAAACACTCTATTTACTCTATCTTGTATCGGAATAACCCTGATCAACCCAATGTCTCTTGTCTCTGTTAGAGATTTCTACCAAATAAAGGAATTTCATGACGGGAAGCGCTCTTTAAGCTTAAAGTTGGTTCAGGTCAAAACGCACAGATTACCACTTGTACCTGAGCTTAACTATGTCTCGAATTGCAATGAATTAAATACCATCAACTCATGTTAGCATAGAGATTCACAATACTGGATCAGATCAGGCTCCAGCGCTTCAAGACTCAACGAATAGCTGCCAAATCTGTTTCAAAACTGACCTGCCAAATAGCATTGAGTCCATATAAACCCACCTCATGGAATATAATGCTGCAACATGACCTACATTCTGGCTAATTGAATCTGTAACGAGATATACATATTCCGTGAGCCTAGCCCCTATAATTTCTATAGTAAAGCATGAGACTTTTTTGATAGTGATATATCTTCAAGTGTCTCGAATTTTGGTTTCAACGTATCGGCCCTAAACATGGAAAAATCTAATTTGTGCGACGAAAAGAAATGAAAAAGCAATCCGTTTCAATGCTCGAGAAGTTTGATCATGGTGTTTTGAGACGTTTATATAGAAGACGAGTTCTTCCATCGCGATGACATTCTGTCAATACTCGCTACTGCTAAAATGAGCCCAAAGGAAATAGATGATAAAACGGACTACACGATCAACAACACTTACTATCTTGTCAAAATTCTAGGCTCTGGAGCCAGCGGTACTGTCTATCTTGCGAAGCACTTGTATACAAATCGACTATTTGCAATCAAGCTAGTTAAGAAGAACCAATATACTGGTCAGCTCACTCCTCCCTCCAGCAACTCTGCAAAATGCTTATATGGACATCGAATAGAGGTCTCTCCAAAAAGCTCCTATGATCTCTATAAACGGGCTTTTGATAGAGTTTTGTTCAAAGAAGTTATGCTACACACAGCCGTCCATTCCCATCCAAATATAGTTTCAATCATTGAAGTCCTGAGCTGCCATGAATATATCGGTATCGTCATGGAGTACTGCCAACTGGGCGACCTGTTTGCCGCGCTGAGTGAGAAGAGCTGGTACGTGGGCGATGAAGCTCTGGTGAAGCAAGTGATGCTCCAGCTAATTGATGCCGTCGAGTACTGCCATAAGCGCTCAGTGTATCACTGTGATCTGAAACCAGAGAATGTTTTAGTTGACCGCGACGGCGGCGTTCTCAAAATTGCTGATTTCGGGCTCTCGAGTACGTCCGCCATGAGCTATGAGTTTGGACGCGGGTCTGCGTTCTATATGAGTCCAGAGTGTATTGCAGACAATATAGAGTATAGAAAGGAGCGTCGAACCAGTCCTGAATCCTTCCAGTCCAAACAGTCGCTGCAGAGCAAAGGCTATCCAAAGGCAGCCAGCGATGTTTGGGCCCTGGGCGTCATATTCCTCAACTTACTCTTTGGAAGAAGTCCATGGAGGAAAGCGTCTGTCGTCGAGGACATTGCTTACCGTGACTATACTTCTAGCTACCATACGCTCAAAGAGATTCTCCCAGTTTCTGATGAAGCAAACATCATAATGGCATATGTGTTCCATCCTGATCCATATAGAAGGATGAGTCTGTCAAAGTTCAGAGAGTGCATTGTTAATGCTCAGTCTTTAATTAACACCAACAGACGGTTCTCATGGTTCAAAATCCCTCCCAGAGTCACTGAACCCAGTATCAACATACTCCAAAGACTCTCAGATTCCACCTCTGAATACTACATTGACGAACACCAAAAGAAGGACACCAAGCGTGTTAACCCCAGAGCCAACGGAGGCATGATAACTCCTCCTACTGACTCCAGCATCAAATCTCTGCAGTTCAGCGACTGCACCACAGCATCTACATACTCATTATTCTCATCTCTGAAAAAGAAGTCTGACGAAGACATGCAGGTCAACAGTTCGTCAAAGGATCTTTCAGAGATATCCCCCATATACAATTGCACGAAAATCGTCTTCCACCCTCAGTCAACTGCATCATATCTGAGTGATTCCTAGGTGAACCGTGAGATTAACAGATGATATTAATTACAATCTCAATCTATCGTACATTTGATTTTGAATAAATATATTACAATCTGTCGTTTTCGGCACTTAACTCGAACTCTGGGTTTTCAGAGTTTCGTCTGGTGCTGTCTTCCTTGATCTTTTGCTGAATCAAATCCGTGAGCTTCGCGGCAATCTCGTAGGCCTTGTTTGCACAGTTCATCAATACGTATGCTTCGATAGATTGACCTCCTGCCTTGGAGAGTTGACATATCTCACGATTCTTGTTGATGGTTATTGTCATCTCACCATCTCGTAGCGCTTCTTCTCTCGCATTGGCATCTACAAGCACAATATCTTCTTGTGAGACAACAGCGTCTTCCATGTCCACGTCCTCGCCGTCCTTTGTCGTAGATATCACCTTTGGTGGAGGAGGAGGCTTGAAAAAGGAAAATGTAACTGAAATTGGAACATGAAGTACTGAAAGGGGCACGGGTGCTCTTTCTTCGAGAGTATGGATAATGGTCTTCTCACCGTCGATTGAGATATCGGGCTTTTTAAAATGCAATAAACCAGCAGCAACTCCAAGAGTTGTAGCGTCAATTAAACCGCCGTCGTAGTTCAAATAGTGTACATCTGCTCTAATCATCCAGCAAGACTTTCCAGCGACAATACATAAACTCTCGAGATCCAGCGCGTTTGACCTTCTGATGGCCTTCTCGACCAGCCTGGTGACAATATTTTCATAATCTGATTGCTTGTAGTTGTCAAAGAACGGAGATGCCAT
Source organism: Geotrichum geniculatum (assembly GCA_030566045.1). NCBI lineage: Eukaryota > Fungi > Ascomycota > Dipodascomycetes > Dipodascales > Dipodascaceae > Geotrichum > Geotrichum geniculatum. The sequence goes on along the minus strand of JAJMHM010000009.1, from coordinate 201,255 downwards.
AGCTCCAATGTCGGTAGTAATTAAAAACACTCCTTCAAAGGGCCGATTGTCTGATGGCTTTGCTACTTCTGCTGAGATTCGTACTACCAATCTGGTTTTACCTAGAGTCACTTCAACGCTTCCCAAACTACTTCCAAATGAAATATCCACATCGCGGAACTGGTCAAACCCTCTTCCATCAATACGTGAATTCCCTTCACGTAGCAGCTTTTGCAAAAACTCCTTTTCGTTTAATGAAAGGTCTCTAGGTTTTGGCATTTTGTGTATAGTTTTGGAACTGGGAAATTTTCAAGTCTTTTTCAAACAGCAACTGGGAGGATTGAATACCCTAACCGTAGAAAGTTTGATATAGATGGATATAGATATAGAAAGATGAATATAGAAATCAATATAGAAAGGATAGAAATCAATATAGAAAGGATAGAAATAAATATAGAAAGGATAGAAATCAATATAGAAAAAGATCAATAAAGAAAAAAGATCAATATATTAGAGATACATTGTTTACTCGAATAATACTACAGCCTACTGCTATGGTGATTGCAGAAAGAACAATCGTATAACGGTAAATGTCGAAATAGTGACCTCTATCGTAAAGCATTCCAAACAACCGAACTAATATATATGCACCTGGAATAGGCGACAATGCTATGATTCCCCAGTTTTTACTGAAGTTTTGTAGTCCAAATGTATCACAAATGATAGATGGATAAGAGCCAAAACAGACTCCATAACTGAGTCCAATCAAGGTAGCCAGAGGGCCCAGGAAGGTTGGACAAAAATATCCTACAATCTGTGAAAGTAAGAGTAGACATGCAGACAAGACGAGAAGATACTCCTTCAGCTTGATTTGGTCTAAAAGAAAACCGCTGCCAAAACGACCCACAAAGTTAGAAATCGATAGCAGTCCAACATAGAAGGAAGGCGAATCGTGAGCCAAATGGCCAAACGAATAGATGAACATCTGCCCAATGGCACCAAGAACGCCTAGAATCAGTACGTGCTTCAAAAAGACAGGATTTCGAAGAGACACTGTTTCAATATCATCTCTCACAAGATCATCAACCTTCTCCTTCTCTGGCAGTCCAGCTGCAGTCGGATAATCGTCCTGAATAAATCCAGCCGTGACTATGAAAATTGTAGCAGGAATATAGCAGAGTCTTTGCAGCATAGTTTCGCAGTCTGCTCCTCCAAGTTTGCAAGCACCAGCCATCACAAACGCACTCAGCCCAAAGCCTGCCACCGGCATCGCGGTTGCCAGTCCACGCTTCCCTTGTCTTCCTACAACAGCAGCGCACTTAACTATTGAGCTCAGAGCAAACATCCCTCCGCTGCCTATCAACGTCATTGAAACAGCCAGATACATGAACGCTTCAGCGACTTTATTTGTGTACAAAAGTCTCAGACCAGAATAACCGAGAAATATCATGGCAGCCCCAATCATCATACTTGGACGAGACCCATACTTGTCTACGAAGGCACCCGACACTGGCCCAGTCAAAGCAGCCCCCAAACTCGCTACTAAGCCAAGAGTTGACGATTGTGTCGCATCGAGATCAAGTCTTTGTGCCAAATCCGGGGCGTAAGCGGAATACAAGTAAATGGTGCCTGAAGCCAGACCACATAAAAAGCAAGAGCTCAAGGTGAAGAATGTTTTAGTAGTCATTGATCCAGGCTCTAGATCAAACCTTCAGATCCCGAATATTGGGCGGAAGAAGGGAGGAAGTGTTAAAATTTCTGGGTGATATACGTAGACCTTACAAATAAGCTTTGCAGCTCAGAATGGCGAGGAATCTGGCTATGAAGATGGGATATAAAGCTCTATTCAATTGTAGTGTGGTTTCAAGAGTCTGGTATCTAGCTCTTAGCTATTTGAAATAGTAGGCTTTGGAGTGCTGAAACAGATTGAAACCGTTATTATTCTACGCTTCAAAAGCTCTCAAAACGCAATCCTGTAGCAGGCCGATTGGATTAAAAGCTTCCATTGCAAAACGAAATCCTGTAGCAGGCCCGTTGGATAAGATTGTCTTTTTGTTTCACGTATCGGATGGCAAAGTGATGATCGAGGAACAGAAGAATTTCTTTCTGTTTCACGTATCTTCTAGCAAAGTAGTAATCGAAAAACAGTAGCAAGACATTTAGAAACAAAGACGAAACCATAGATCCAATATTATATTCGGAGAGCTATGACAAGTTTATTTGCTTTCATTGTCAAGAAATTCGCCTACTTGTCTCATCAAGGTCATCAGATTGGCGCTCTCATCATCTTTTTCGGCAGCGGCAGTCTCAGTGGGTTGAGGGGCATTAGTGTTTTTAGAAACTGGAATTTCTGATGAGGCCTCTTTGGACTTGGAGCTTGGTTCAGCATGTTCGCCTGCTTCAGGCACAAGTTTGGGGGAAGATGTAGGTTCCGGTACAGACTGAGGTACCGTTGATGCAGTCTTTGGTTGAGTGGAATCGGGTTGTTCTTGGAGTGTAGATTTAGAATTAGTAGATGGTTGGTCGCTAGATGTCAAGGGAGCAGGAGTATCGGTAGCAGAGCTGGAAGATGGTGCTATGGAAGATGTAGAAGACACTGGATGTAGGTCTTTAGATTGTAAATGGGAAGATGTTGATCCCAAGCCCGAGGGTGAGGTAGAAGCATTGCTAGAAATGTTTGTAGGTCCAGAAATGTTTGTAGCGCTGCTCGTAGCAGAAGTGCTCGTAGCAGAAACGCTCGTAGCAGGAATGCCCCTAGCAGGAATGCCCGTAGCAGAAACGCCCGTAGCAGAAACGCTCGTAGGAGGTCCACCCGTAGCAGAGCTAGAGTCAGGTACAGAAACAGGAGCAGAATCTTGCTTCTTACGACCTCGACGACCACTTCTGTTTTTGACATCACCAGTAACAATCTTCAAGACCTCAGGCATTGGAGCACCAGTTTTGAGAAAAAAGAGTTTTAAATTTCGAGCCTTATCCTTAAGTTGGACTTGATTTCGGTCTTTAAGGACTTCTGAAATTCGGCCTCCAGGACCATATAGTTCTAATATTTGAGACCAATGTGGGCCTTGAACAGCATTCAGACCAGACATGAGAGCCTCCTCCTCTTCGGAGGTCCAAGGTCTTCGCTGATAGTATGGAGTACGGGTAGGAGGTTGGGTAGGCCCCGAAACAGCTGGAGGAGCAGGTTTGAGCGTCTCAGAGGTTGAAGAATGGGCATGAGAGCCAACATCCATTGTAACGCTTGATATTTTGCGAGGAGCTTCTTTGCGTTCCTCAGAAGTTTTTCCGCTTTTGCCAGTGAGAATCATGTGGGCATTTTTCGAGATATACTCGCTTAAATCGCGTACAAAAGCGAGCCACGAGTATTTTCTGGAGATGTCTTCTTTGGGATCCATATTATCAAGATGCTCTCTACGCCGACGACAGCGAGCTACGAAATCGCATTCGCTAGGCGCTAGAATCTTACTGTTACTCTTCCTAGCCAGCAGGATCTTGTCCATATCTTCAGGAAAGAGGTCATCCAGAATCTCCTTCTGGGACTGCTCAACCTGGCCCATGGCCGAGATGTAGGCTTGTGTTTTGAGATCCAAGAAGAGAGCGCCCTGTGGCTTGAGGACCTTACCGTTCTCGACGACAAAAGTGTCGAGGAAGTTTTCGTTGAGATGAAAGAAACCGACTTTGGCGGCACCAAAGACCGCGCTGACGAAGGTGGCCAGGTTAGTTTTCTGAATGATGACAGCGTATTCGCGTTTGGTGTTCATGCCGAGCAGTTTAGAGGACAAAAACGCGTCCTCCGCAGCGTAGAGGGATTTTGTTTGTTCAAACAAGGACATGAGGACCTGGAAAGCCTGGCCCTGATCAGTTTCTGGCTGGGTAGCGATTGAAATCGCGTCCATATAGGCACCGCGTCCGAGGGTGTTTAAGATCTGGGTGGACAAGTTGTCTAGAATGGGGAGGCTTTTGATTCTGAGGATCTGTAGAGGGTCGGTGATTGTCGAGTCGACGGTAGGCAGGGCGTAGGAGACGGGAGTGAAGGTAGTGCTATAAGGCTGGTTTGCGGGAGGCAGAGGGCTGGATTCGCGATTGGAAGCGGGATGATGCCGTAGTTGCTGGTCTTGATGGTCCTGTTCAGATGTGTTTTCAGTTGGTTTTAGCTGGTCAGCGAGGAATTGGAGCTGTTCAGTGTCATTGAGGTCCATGAGAGCGGCGTCGTAGTCTTCTTCCTGGGTCTTACTACGCTTTGCCGGCGAACTGACCGTTTGATCATAATGGCTGTCTTCCATTTGCTATAGTGTGAGGGTCATAGTTAGAACGGATACTGGTGAGAAGACGAGGCTAGACGTACTAAAAAAGAGTGTTAGGGCTTTTTAGCGTTCAGCTAGGGCTTTGAGATCTTGTTAGTGGAGGAGTGGTAGGAGGAAAATTTGTACGGAGGAATAAAAAAAAGTGCGGTGGGACAAAAAAAGGTCATTACTTAATCATATTTAGAGGGCCAATGGGCAGGCACAGACCAGGTCAGAGTATTGGGAGTAGTAAAATGGGTGAAGGAGCTGGACTTGGAGTCGACAGTTCTGAAGGAAGAGAATGGGGTGATGGTGGCTGGAGGATTTAGGAGGGTTGAAGGAGGATTTAGGAGTGTGGAAGTGTTGTATGGGGGCTTTTGGTTGAATGCAGACATGATTTTGGAGGAGGCCAGCTCAACTCTGGAGGAAAGTTTGGGTGAAGGGTGGGATGGAGTCGGGTAGTTGTCTTCTACGTCTGTGGTATCGGAGATATCAAGAGGTGGGTGAATGGGGTGAATGGGGTTGGAGTGTTTGGAGTTGGAGTTGGGGTGTTTGGAGTTGGAGTTGGATTTGGATTTGGATTTGGATTTGGATTTGGAGTTGGAGTTGGAGTTGGAGTTGGAGTTCAAGCCGGAGTTCAAGTCGGAATCTCTGGAATCTCTGGACTTTGCCTTTGATCTTCTTCGAGTTTTGGAGCGTCTTGTTTTCTTCTTTTTCAAATGAAAAGAGACTTGATTAAGCGATTCAGTCAATTCATTGAGAAGAATGCCAGCGTCGGAAGGACTTACAGGAGAGTTGACGAGGGTTGAGCACTGAGACAAGAGGTCTTCTTGAGCAAAGGAAATATGAGAAGCTTCCAAGTTTACATCCAGTGCTAAGGAAGGTTTTGAGTGAGGAATAGAAAGATAATCGGACATTATCAATTCTAGATGCAAGTATAGAGATGGACAGTAGAGTATGGAGATGACGACTAGCGGAGTGAGAAAGGAAGAGACAAAGGCGAAGAGAAGGTATATATAACGAGATGCGGTGGGTTTATGAGTAGCAGTATGAGCAGTATGAGCAGTATGAGCAGTAGGAGTAGCAGTAGGAGTAGCAGTAGGAGTATGAGCAGAAGCAGTAGAAGTATGAGCAGAAGCAGTAGCAGTACCAGGAGAAGCAGCAACAATACCAGGAGAAGCAGTAATAGCACCAAAACCAGCAGAAGAAGCACCAGAAACAGAATCACCAACAGCAGAAGCAGGACCAGAAGCAGGACCAGAAGCAGGACCAGAAGCAGGACCAGCAGAATCAACACCAGAAGAAGCAGAACCAGCAGAACCAGCAGAACCAGCAGAACCAGCACCAACACCAGAACGAAAAGATGCTAAACAAAGACTAAATAGAGACAATGAGATCTTCATGATCTCAAATCCCAAGCAAGTTGACGGTGGAAAAGGAATAGTGAAAGGAACAAAAAGGTACCATTTCAAAAAGTGTTCCCCTTAAAAGTAGGCATGTTTATGTGCGTAACTCGGTGGATTAGGCTACTCAGGAGGAAGTGTTTTGGGCTTGAAACAGGTTGAAGATTCGAGATCCAAGCTTGAGATTCAGGCTGGAGGTCCAGGCTTGAGATCCAGGCTGGAGATCCAAGCTTAAACAGTTTCAAGAGGCGGTTGAGGAGTATCAATAAGGTATAGGCAAGACTTTAAGAGTTTTTAAATTGTTAACTGTTAACTGTCAAATTGGTAACTGTCAAATTGGTAACTGTCAAATCGTCAAACTGTAACACCATCAAAACACTCCAATACCATCCATCTTGCTCCGTTCTGTTCTGGAAACCAGGACTGATCTCCAGGACTGATCTCCAGAATTGATCTCCAGAACAGATCTCCAGAACAGATCTCCAGAACAGATCTCCAAGATTGATCTCCTTATCCCTTATTCTCATTTCTACCTGTCAAAATGCAAATGCAAGCGGTCCAGGTATCCAAGAACTCTGTATTATACCTTATAGACTTGTAACTCAATTATATACTCTAATACTGATTTCATACTGATTTCATACTGATTTCATACTGATTTTATACTGATTTCATACTGATTTTATACTGATTTCATACTAATTTCATACCCATACTAATTCCATACCCATTCCATATTCATACTAATTCCATACCCCTACCCTACCCCTACCCTCATCATTACCACCCAATTTGATAAAAAATACACAAAACGTCTTTACGCTTATACCCTAACATGCACGACAAAATGTATTCAAACACGGGGACAGGATCTGGAAAGGGCCCTGGACCTTCTCGTCCAGATCCTGCAATCAACCACAACTCTCTACCGTCTCCAAGCAGAACAAACCAGTCCAGCCCTTCAAACAGCCCAGCAGAACCCCACGATGGCCCGTCAGACTTCTCTGCCTTCAACCTCGTCTCAATCGCCGCTGAAGCCTCCAACGTCGAAGACGACGATCTTGCCAAAATTCATGCTTCAATTGAGTTCGACCCGCAGTTTGAACGTCCAAACGACATGTCGTCAATAGACACGACGACCAAGGCCCTGATGGAAATGGCCCAGTCCTCGCTCAAGGCCAAAAAGTCCTGCCAGTTCTGCGGTAAGACCTTCTCGCATCCAGGCTCACTGGGCCGCCATCTCGACCTCAAAAAGGGCACAAGGCTACATCCCGCACATGAAATCGACATCATCAGAGCAGACGTCAAGCGCAGAGGCGACGTCGTCGAGATCCGCAGTCGCAGAGCTCAGCGCGCCAAAATATACAACTCAAGGAAAGACGTCAAGCAGCGAGCAAAGCTGCGAAGAAAACAAAAGGAACGGTCTGACAAGGCTGGAATTCTCGCCAGGCAGGGCTTCATGGAGAGAATAGGCATGCCTTCTTTGCCAGCCCATCCCTCGTTCGCCTATGTCGTTCTGTACTTCTTGCCGCCCTCCCAGTGGCCGCACGACCCTCCTACTACTCAGACGCTCCAACAGCTCGAGCATGAACTACAACCGCTACAAACAATCGACTCTAAAATGTTCAACGACTACGCGAATAAGGTCAACGTTGCCTTTGAGCAGTGGAGCGTGATGAACAAGCAGACAAAGTCCGACATATGGGCCCGGGAGCAGCGACGGGTCGCAGAGGCTGCCCTTGGCTCCCTCTCCTTGTACGAGCTTGGTTCGCGGAACATTTGGCTCAAAGTCGAGGAAGAGAAGATACTGGACCGTCTTAATCAAGATGCAAAGTCTGATGAAGAAACAAGCAAAGATTCCATTTCTCAAAGGTCTGTTCTAGATCGGTCTGTTCTAAATCCTGAAAGGTCTGTTCTAGATCCTCAAAGGGCAGTGCTAAATCCTGAAAGGTCTGTTCTAAATTCTCAAAGGTCTGTTCTAGATCCTGAAATTGAAAAGCAGTCAAGCGAACTGGCGGGATTGATTAGAGAACATGAAATAGGGTCCCGGACCTTCAATTAGTATAGACTTAATTAACTTCCATTAGATACTTGTTGATATGGGTGTCGAAGACCTCGCATCTAACTGGCATGTCTAGCTGGTAGAATGGATTCTTCATAACATAGTCGGCATATAGTTGATATACCTTTTCCAAAATAATGTCTGGTGAGTACTGTCGGAGGTCTGTTATTAGTAGGAACTTCATTCCAGTTAGTGTTTGGAAGCAGTGGATGGCGAATTTTGACGTCTCAACTACCGAGATGCCTGATGAGAGAGGAACGGGCGAGATACGCGACGAGATTGCGTGGATACTATGGAAAGTTCCTGCTAGAACGAGGTAGTCATTTGTAGATAGTTTGTTTAATCCAGGCTTGAAGTCTTTCTGTTGGAAGTTAGTAAGAGTTGGAGGGCTTTGAGTAGTAGTAGATACCTGGTATATCAATCCTCCGGCTTTGTTTAGGATATATAGTGATTGAACTCCCATGATTGTCTATGAGAAGGAGTGGAAGTGTCGAGATTTTGGGTTGGCTTTTGGGTTGAGTTTTGGGTAGAGTTGGCTTTGAGATTTTGGTTTGAGATTTTGGCTTGAGATTTTGGCTCAGCTTTTGGCTCAGCTTTTGCCTTTGCTCAGTTACCAGCTTCTGCTCAGTTACCAGCTTCTGCTCAGTTACCAGCTTCTGCTCAGTTTCCAGCTTCTGCTCAGATTTAGCCATGCACGAAATAATTCATCTCTCTCTATCAGCTCAATCAAACCATCTCTCGACTCATTTTTATAATGCTCAGGAGAGCTACTTTGTATACAATGAACGTGAAGCTTCATACGTTGATCCCAGCGTACTGTTCAAAGCGGGAATCAGCTTGAATACAAGCTCAAGCACCTTCACTCCACGAGTGCTGATATGGGATATGAAGGGAGGATATGGATCGCTAAAGAAGTCAAACGTCTTATATTCTAACGAGTTCAATGAGGACGAAAGCGCAGTATGGGATCAGCCTCTAGAAACAATCAAAGAAGAACAGATAGCTCTTAATGACTACCAAAAAGCTCTTGATTCAGGTATCAACGTAGCCGATACAGCAGCCAAACTGTCCGTTAACAATACTAAATACTGGTCCGACTACACGAATATCTTCTACAATCCTAAATCTTTTCACCAGCTACCAAACTGGGAATATGATCCAGTGGCCTTTCCTCAGGGAAAGCTTCGCGGCGAACAAGCGTTGGGAAGAGCGTTTGTTGGGTATGAAACTGGAGTTTCAGAGTTTGAAGCCATGAACATTGCAAGCGAAGATGCGTATTTGGAGTCTGTTGTGAGACCAGCGCTCGAAGAGTGCGATAGTCTCAACGGGATAACTATAGCAACAGAGGCAGACACTGCTTGGGGCGGCTTCTCTGCAAAGATACTGGAAGAGCTTCGAGAAGAATATATCCCAAAGACAAGTGTATTCACATGGGCCTTATATGATGGCAGTCTTGACCATAAGAACGTCAAACAGTCCCGGATGCAGCAGCTCTCGCGAATTAAAACGACCACCTCGTTAGCAAGAGACTCGACGCTGTTTATTCCAATAAGCAAACCAAGTGTGCCCAAGTCAATACTCAAGGCTTATGATTCTACGAGCAATTGGCACTCTACAGCACTGCTGAATCTTCCGTTTGAGACCATCAGTCTACTGTCTAGTATGAGGGGGTCCAAGAGAGTTTCTATGCAAACGATTGCTGACAGCTTGCAAGGCGGTACGACGAGAAATATAGTGTCGGCAGTTGAGTCGAGTATAGTTGGGCCGTCTTTGAAAGAACTAGGTGAGAGAAAGAAGCATTTGTTTGATTTTTCAGGGTCGGTTTTCAAGGACGACCAAGCACATTACTTTTCAAAGCTTGGGACGCTTCGGCCACCTAATATCGCCAGTTTACTTGGTAGTTTGTCGTTGGATCCGGAGGTTGATAGACACATGGTGTGGGAGGGTTTATTCAAGGGCAGTCAGTTGCAGACGGAGGGCACATCTCAGGCATTGCTTACTGAGGTGAGCTGTTTGCAAGCGTTTTCACTTCAAAAGTCATTTCCCAGCGGTGCTATAGATTTAGCAGCGGAGGATATGGTTTATGCGTCTTTGGGGATTACAAGTGCGCCTTGGAAGCATTTGAAAGAGATGAATACGTTTGTTTCCAAGTATGTCAAGACATCAGATGAGGGACGAGAAGATTTGAAAGAGGAAACTAGTAATATGGCCGAGATGTATCAATGGGGGTGGGAGAGTAGTGATGAATATGATGATTATTGATGAGATGGATCATTGAAATAGACATATTAGAGTGAATAGAATATAAACACGATTCTATGGAAATATGTTGACGGATGCACCAGTTTATTAGCACTAGACCAAATTCTTATTTTGTAGGTTAACTCAAGCCACGGCCGATTTGCTCCAGTGTATAGCGTTTATTGGTGATGGCTTTGAGCAGGGTATGTTTAAGTTAGAGTTGACAAGATGCTTTTAATGTTGATTCCTTCTACTCCAGATCCGATTCTTTATCCAGGTTTTCCAAGGTCAACATTATCGATCTCTAGAATTGAGGTCTAGAAATGAGAACGATCTTTAGAATTGAGGTCTCTTGAATTGAGAAACGGGTTTGTGTTGAAGTTTTATTTCATAGCTCTAGCACTATTCTAATTGCTTCATAGCTTCAAAGATTCATAGCTTTAAAAATTCATAGCTTTAAAGGTTAGCTTATTCATAGCATAATAGATCCATAGCACTATTCATAACTAAACAGATCCATAGCATTATTCATGGCTCCATAGATTCACAGCTCCATAACTCCATAACTCTATAACTTCATAACTTCTTGGGTTTACAACTTCATAGACTTATAACCTCACAACTTGAAAACTTCATAGCTAACTCCATAGCTTTCCACCTCACCTCACTCCATTCCAAGCTACCGCTTAATTCGACATGGCCTCAATCTTTTTACGATATTTGGCCCCCGCTAATGGCCTATATACCCGTCTAATTCAAACCAACGCTTTGGTACAAAGCCTTCATGCCCAAGAATTCTGGACATAAATATTTCACCTTTTGCCATTTTCTTCCTTTGTCTCACTTCCTTTTCTTACGTTTCAACTTCATTTCTCCCTTCCTGATCTCTACCTCCAGCGCGCTACTGTCAACCCACCAAACCTTATTCCAGTGCTTATTGCGTATTCAAGCTCGTTGCTGGTAACTACATCTCACTCCCCGAAATCTTGTTTCTGCTCCAGATCTCGTCGCAAACCACAATGAAATCGGCCCTCCTCTACCTGCTCGCTTCATTCCTCCGGCCTGCCAGCGCAGACTCTCCCTCAGGCACTCTCCAGCTCGACTTTGTCGGCAGTCAAGCTGCCTCTCATCCAAACCCCAGATCCTATGACCATCTCTTCAAACGTCAAAACACCCTAGAAGTCCAGTTAGACAACTTCTACACGTACTACAACGTCGAGCTCAAGCTCGGAACCCCAGGCCAAACTTTCAACCTGCTCATCGACACCGGCAGCTCTGATATGTGGGTCATTGGAGACTCCAACAAGTACTGCGCCAGATCCAAAGACGAACTGCTCTCCTACACTGATGTCTTCAACTGCTCGCTCTCGGGAACTTTTAACATTCAATTGTCTCAGACATACGTCAGGAATAACTCTGATTTCTTCATCAAGTATGGAGATGGCACTATAGCTGAAGGCGATTGGGGTATGGACGTTCTGGACTTCCATGGCCAAAAGGTCGAGGACATGTCCTTCGGTGTCGGATCAACTACAAACAGCTCCATGGGCGTCTTGGGTATTGGCTATGATCTCAACGAAGCTACCATGAGTTTAAAATCTCCATACAGATATGACAATTTGCCTTTGAGATTAACTCAACAAGGAGTCATTAATACTCCATCCTATTCTTTGTGGTTAAACGACATTAATGCCATGAAGGGAAATCTACTCTTTGGAGGCGTAGATCATGCCAAATATTCCGGGGATCTCATTAAAGTCCCTACTCTCAAGTCAAGCCGTTCCGCATCTCGTCCTACGGCCTTCATGGTCGTCTTCAGCTCCCTCAAAGTTAATGCGGATGGGCAGTCCATTGAACAGCTATCCTCAAGCGGTGAAGCCCTTTTAGACTCGGGCACTTCCCTTAGCTACTTTCCCCGTGCCATTGCTACCAGAATCTTAGACACTTTGGGAGCCACCTACAACAGCCAGGTCGGCTATTACGTCCAATCTTGCAACCTAGAAGGCTCTCTTGACTATGATTTCAACGGTGCTAAGATCAATGTGCCTTTCTCAAACATCTTGCTACCTCTCAAAACTGCTTCAGGTTCTGTCGCTACTTTTAGAAATGGTGATCCTGCCTGTGCTGTTGGTATCGTCCCTTCTAACTATGAATTCGCTCTGTTGGGCGATACCTTCCTGCGCGATGCCTATGTTGTTTATGACTTGAAGAACGATGAGATCGCGCTGGCTCAAGCTCGCAGAAATGCAACCGACAGTGATATCGAAATCATCTCAAACACCATTCCCTCTGCAAAGATGGCTGCTCAGTACAGTTCTACCTCTGGTATTAGACTTCAAACCGCTTACGTTGGAAACTTGAGAACCTCTTTCTCTACTGCCAGTGATGGTTCTATTCAAACTATCGTGGTCTCTGGTTCTTCGAGAGCCACTGCCACTGCAACTCCTTCAGATTCTGCTGCTGTTATTGTCAAGTCTGATCTCCCTCTGATGCCTTTTGTTTCTGTTGCTGCCATTTTCTTGACTTCGTTTTGTGTCTTGTTGTTCTAACCATTAGATGAACTTTGTGTCTTGTTCTAACCATTAGATGAGCTTTTGTCTTGTTCTAACTATTAGATGAGCTTGTGTCTTGTTCTAACCATTAGATGAACTTTGTGTGCTGTTCTAGCCATTAGATGTGTTCTAACCATTATATGGCTTTGTTCATATTGTTCTAATCATGTTTGTTTTTATATTCCTTCAGTTTAGTTTCAGTCGTTTTTTGATATGTACTTGTAAAATGCAATGCTTATTATCTATTCACCCTTTTGTGATTTCTTCAAGGCGATTTGAGCCATATTGTGCGCGTATCGAGCTTTTCCTGCTACTGTGCTACGATGCTTTCTGCTCTTCAAATGAACTTCCCACCGATCTTTTCCAATGGCTACAAACTTTTCTCCGGTCGTAGAATCAATACATACATCGCAGTGAAAATGTTCCCATTGTTCTTGAGTGAAACTTTTTGGCGTTACTAACAACTTTCTCAAGTCCTCTGTGTCTGCGATAAAATGTTCGGGGCTTGACTGCAATTTATCGGAGTTTCTAAGGAACTCATGGGCAATTCGAAGCCCATTTTGACCAACCGTTGTCTCCCATTTTGCCAAATCAGTAGCATCTAGAATTGCTGCTACCAGATCATCTCGTTCGGGTGACATCTCAACCATGTTGGCTAACTTGGGCATTAACTGGTTCTTCATAAACTTGGTTTGTTGCTTGGAATACTTTCTTGTACGTTGCTTCATCTTCTCAATACACTCTTTCAATACTTTATCATCCTTCTTGCCTGTTTGTAGCCATGGAAGAAACTCTTTAAACCCAATTACTTGCCAAATCCCTTTCAGTTTATCTTCATCTCCTGTCTCACCAGTTTCAGCAGCGTCTCCTTTTGATATTGCCAAAGAGTACTTTTCATAGAGCTCATCAATTTCTTCATATAGTCCCTTCTCAAGCATACCATCAACTCTCGTATCCAGCCTTGGATTCAATACAGCTTGTTCACACCATACCCAGAACACAAGAGTTTTAAAACGTAAGGCCAGTTGCTCTTCCCCTTCTTCTAATTGCTGTTGATATATCTGCGATGGCTTTTGACCAGTTGTGAAATAAATTTCCAATGCTCTTCTAACCCTCCGCGTATCATTCGGATGAAACTTATTAGCAACTGTATGGTCAACTTCTTTCAGCTTTTCAAAAACAGCTCCACTAGGACCATCCAAAATATCCAGTTGCTCTTTTGTCAATTCTATTTTGACTCGCTTATTTCCATTGTCTCCAGCTTCAACAGTCGAGTTTTTGAACATGACTGCTTGGTTATAATAGTGTGTACCACCGACTAGAATTGGCAGCTTCCCACGACTATGAATATCTTCAATGACCCTCAAAGCTTCTTTTTCAAACTCCTTGACAGTGTAGTCCTGTACCTCCCATGGTAAATGGCCTAGCAAGTGATGAGGAATACCAGCTCGTTCATCAATAGGATGCTTATTTGTGATCTGGGGCGCTCCAGTATATACTTGCATTGAGTCTGCATTGATGATTTCTCCATTCAAAGCCTTTGCTAATTCAATACTCAGCTAAATAACTGTTAGTTCATTTTCTTTTCAGTTCAACTTAGTAGTACACACTTGAGATTTCCCAACGCCAGTAGTTCCAATGATGGTAACTAAGGCCTTGGAGACTGTTTTAGTAGCGGCCATTCAAATATATGTCTTCAGTTGAAGTTAAGTGGAAGGAAAAAAAAAGATTCAATTGGGAGATATATTTCAGGTACACACTTATATATACTATTCTCTCTTGGAAGAAAAGCTAATACCATCATTAGCATTCCAAGTTCTCGATGATTTACTTTCTGAAGAAGGAGTAGAAAATTTTATTTCATCTGAAGGAGTCCATACTCGGTTTATCATGGCTGGATGTCTAGCTTGTGGTGCAACAATGGGTCCCCTTGGCTCTTGTTTTTCTTCTTCAAATCTTTCAGTATCGTCCATGTTCAATCTCGAAAACGAATCGCTAATACTGCTCTCCAGCTCTCTTCCTTCCACCCTCCGCTGATATACGAATTCTTTACACTGATCAATAAATAAGCGGAGCTGCTCAATCAGTGAGTTATAAAATTTGCGCCCTTCATCCAAGTTTTGAATGATCTCACTAAATTTGAAGTATGAAACTTCTAAATTTTGAATCGCGTTTTCCCGTTCAATGGAGCTAGAGTCGTTTTCTCGAATCTCCAAAAATCTGTCATTTAGATCTCGGATTTTATCCAGCAGCTCTTTCTGTTCATCCCGCTGTTGTGATATCCATCCTTCATTTTCCGATTGAAGCTTCACAATGTGTTTAGTATATATTGGCTCATATTTAGATCCATCAACTTGAGCATGAGTGCCAGTTTGCTTCACCATTTTGTTGTATTCTTCAATAATTTCTGGTAGTAGCTTGATGTTTGCAACTTTGAACATCAAATTGCTGATATATTGTTGCCGCTGATACTCAATTCCTCTGGATTTGAGAATTGCTTCTCTCAGCTCCTGAACACTATATTCCAGATATGGGTCGACATGAACAACCGTCGAATTTGGAATGTACTCTTCAAGCTTTCTAGATCCTTCACACATGATTTCCAAGTAGCGTTCAATCTTGTGGAATTTATCTCTAACCAGTCTATCGCTTGATTCTGAACTTTTCAAATATCCTTCATAGTTTTCAAGGGATTTCCATAACTCTGCACCTGCATCTCTGGAGGAAGCTCGAACCCACCTGTCAGTGCCCTTTCTATTACGCATCATGGAGTCTTCATTTTCTTCGTATACTAGCATTTCTTTACCCTCATCTAAAATATGAATGCTTTCTCGAAACAGCTTTTGGATATCGTTTATTGTTCCTCTCAAGAGATTCACTCCTCCTTTAGTGCGAATTTCATCTGAATGTAGTAATAATGACTGTGGAACCCCCATAGGTCTCTCAATAGCCTCCAAAGAGCCAGGAAGATTCATTTCTTGAAGAGCCGCATGCATTTTTATCGTCAACTGTTCAATCTTGGAAACCAAGCTCTTTTGTACAAACTCACTAATTCTCTCGCTGTAGGCATTGTTGGCCTCGTAGATTGTGTATGGAAGAATGTCGTCAAATAAAGATGAAATATTGTGAGATTCAAGATACTCGATAGGACTCTGCATCACTTCAGGAATAACGTCCTTAGCCATGGTGCTAGGTACAATTGTAGGTAAACTTGCAGAGGTAGGGACGGTTTGCAAGTAAATTAAATCATTATCTTTTTCTGCTCTGGCCAAGTCGGATTTTATTCTTTTCGTAAGCTCTTGCAAGTCGTCTAGAACAGACTGAACTACATATCTGGAGTTGGTGAGGGCTAC
The DNA here is from genome assembly GCA_030566045.1 of Geotrichum geniculatum. NCBI lineage: Eukaryota > Fungi > Ascomycota > Dipodascomycetes > Dipodascales > Dipodascaceae > Geotrichum > Geotrichum geniculatum. The sequence goes on along the minus strand of JAJMHM010000009.1, from coordinate 185,382 downwards.
GGAGCAAGCCTCCTGAGCATCCTTCAGACGGCCTATTTCTTCACCGTATTTGCCCTTGTCTAGGCAGTCCAGCGAAGCCCGGTACTGGGCGGCAGCTTTAAAATGGTATTTCTTGCATGCGAAATGCTGGATCCATTCGGATTTGATGGCAGAGCTCTGGTTCGCATGATCAAGAGCTTGGGAGTAGAAGTCAGAGATCGCCAGAGAGAGTTTAGCAATGAGAGGGTTTTTCAGGCCTTCAGATTTGGCTTTGAGCCAAAAGGCTTCTTGTGCCTGAGCAAGGCAGAGAAAACGAAGGGTCTGGATAGTTGCAACTTCTAAATCAAGAGGAGGAGCGCTATCCAAGAGAGGAATGAGGTCGGTAGCAATGTATTTGAAGGCTCCGGCAGCTAACTGATAATAGTTGAAAGCTTTTTTGATGCCACTAGTGTCTACCAAAGGCTGTTTGTACGCAATGTGAGAGTACAAACTGGCGATGTTGTAAGCGACATTGAGTCGTTCGAAACGGGTGGAGGTACGTTTCACAGGACCACTTTCTTTGTAGCCTAAAGTGCCAAACCAGATGAAATCTGTCTTAATATCTGGAGGAAACTTGGTAGCGACATTAGACAATTGAGCGTAGTATTCGTTCAGTAAGTCCAGAGAAGATATGTGTGGTTGGATATCAATTATCTTTGTTCTCAGTTGATCCAGAGAATCGGCGTCAATTGAAGCTTGTCCTTCAGGTTGATGGAACTCCTTCTCTACATATTGAGCAATGTTATATCCCAGAGGGATATTTTGAGTTCTTCTTAGAGGGATATGGAGTAGTTGAGTAGTCATTCTAGGAAGCACCAGTTGTTCGCAAGATTGCCAATGTCTTTTAGTATCAATCGCCAATGTCTTCAATCACCAGTTGTCCAGTATTCTATCGTTATCCAGTATTCTATCGTTATCCAGTATTCCCGTTATCCAGTATTCTATCGTTGTCCAGTATCGTTGTTCAATCTTCTACTATCACCAGTCACTATCATGAAAGTGGTCAATATAGCTCTCATCCTGATGGGAGAAAAAGACCAAGGTTAGGGTACAACCAGCGTCATCAAAAATTGGGTTAGGGCAAAAAAGCAGGAACAATCACAGAACCTTATCGACCACACCAATCTACACTCCTAGAGACCACTTTTTGCGCTTTTACCAACAAGAAGAAGACCTGAAAACCCAGTGCAAAGAGCGCCATGCACCAAGAAACGAAATACCAGAGATCACGACTGTTTCGGCTGGACTCCGTGAGTGGCCCTCGGTATCTGGACAAAGTTTACAGCTCTTCCGGAAGCTCTTTGGAATGGGCTCCAGTGATAGTTCTGTGATATCGTCGATTCTGATCTCGCCGCTTGATTCTGATCTCACCGCTTGATTCTGTCGCTTGAAATCAGACAGTTTTCAAATGTCTTAGACGCCAATTCCAAGTCAGAAGTAAAAGAGTGCGGAGCTCTATATCATGCGCGGGCTCCGTGAAAATGCTGGGTTAGGCGACGTATCTTCAATTTTTGTGCTATTTGGTTTGTAAATTTAAATTATCCTGACAGACTTTCTCCTTTCTTCTTCATACTCACCTCTTCTACTCCTCCACGATACCGTTACCTGGACTGCTGAATCGTGCCCAATGGCTTTATAGAGCGCATCTCCTTGTCCCCTGTTTAACAGTTCTCTTTGCTTGACTGTTGTTTATTTCTCGCCGAGTTTATTTTTTATTTTTTTTTTTTTAGCCTTTCTCCTTTTTCCTTTGCCCGTTTCTAGAAGGCCTCCAAACAGTTTCATGGCAACCGACGCATCCCGCTGCTCCTCTTGTCTACAATTTCTAAGCTCAATGCATCCTAAATTCAACTCCAAACATCAAAAACTGATTCTCCAGTGCTATCCAGCTGGCCGAGCTACTGATAAGAGACCAAATCCGTCTGAGCTCTCTTACCTTCTCTACTATGTCTCGACTAGACGTACCAAATTGACCAAGGTCGGCCTGTTCCTCGACCAGAAATCCCAGTCTGACGTATACAGAGGACGCTCTGGCAATGTTCAGGTCACCTTAGATATCGTCAAGGCTCTAATTGAAAAGTGTCCAGAGGATCTCAACTTGTTTGCCAGAAATGTCGTCAACATTCTCTCCACGGTAATCTCTTCCAATGACCTGGCCGTCTCCCAGCACGCCTCTACTGTCTTTGATTCTTTTTGTCGCCATCATGACGGAGTACTCTTTCGAGGCGATCCAATTTATGTCAAGGACTTTCAGCATCTAGTCAACCTCTACATTTACATCGCCAAAGGCCGAGATGCCGGCCCGAATGCTGTCGAATGGAAACTCGTCGGTGTCGAAGCAATGAAAAGTATCGCTTCGTCAGTGTCGCTGTCGACTCCTGCGGGCCAAACTCATATCAGTTCCATCATTCCCATTTTATTGAAATCTCTAGAGCTCGATGACGATGGCTCTATTTTAAGGTCGATAGGCTCCAGGATTTCGGATGAAGGATCAAGAAAGGAGCCCACCAGATTGAGTGTTCAATTGACCAGAGAAAGCAATACTCATGATTTGGCGGTCGAAAAACTTCTACAGACAACTGCCATGAAGGCCATTTATAACTTTTTCGACACTAATTCGACTGCAATTCTCAAGCTGGGAACTTGCACTGTATTAGCTTATATTGTAGAGAATAACTCTCCAGTAAAATGGTCAACTACACTCTTGGAAATCGTTGCAAAGTGTGCTCCTGTTCAAACAAGATTTGCTATTGTTACTGAACTGGTGGATCAGCTGATGTCGCTCTATCCAAATGAAATCGGTAAACAGTTGACTATCGTGCATTTGATTAGTTCCCTGTTGTCTTCGTCTGTTAATATGATTGGATTATCTGTGATTGACATATTGCGGTCCTTGCTCCATTTAGAGGTTCAGATTTTGAGAAGCAATGATATAAACGACATGAGAGTTGGCAAGCCTTCTCCTTATGACCTTTTTGAAGCTTTGAAAGAGTGTATTGCTGCTTTGGGCACCCATATTTATTATGGTACACAAACGTCAGATATGATTTCTGAAATTCTAGCCAGATGCACGCAGGTAGAAGGCCGGATGTCAATAGCTAATTCCATCAATTCGGTACCCACTCAACGGCAGTCTTCAAATGTCATCAACGCAGCCAACGAAAAGGCTTTGCAGACCTCTAAAATTATCAGCACAGTATATATAGTTAACAACTTGGAGACAATTTGCAGTCTGCTGGTTAATTCAACTGGAAGGGGAGGAGCTGAACGCAGTCAGCTATTAATTAACTCTTGGGATGGTACTCAAAACTATGTCAACCATCCTAGTCTTGGAGTTCGAATTGCTTATGCAAATGCACTAGTATGTTTTATGAATTATAGCACCCAAAACATCGACTACAAGGCCAAGTCTATCTCAAAGTTCAACATGTTGGAAGGTCCCTTGGGTATTTTGTTAACACAGTTATACAAACTTGTGACTGAGACTGAGTGTGTGCCAGAAAACTTCATTATTGCTTTCCACATAATGAGCGCATTAATTAGACATTCAGAAGATCTAGGAGTGATGAGAGCGTGTTCGTTTGCATTAGCATTGGATAAAGTTTCTATTTCATCTGTGCAAGGTGAAGGAAAAGTTACATTTGAAAGAGCCATTGCTTTGGGTTCTCTTTCAAGATTAATTCTATTTCAAGTTGGTAAAGCAACAGAATCTGTGGAGTTGCAGGAATCAATATCAAGTGAAATCAATCAGCGGAAGGGAGATAATGTCTGGTATAGCTATCTTGAATGTTTAGCAGAATCGTCTTTACCGAAAGACTTGAGTGATTATTACGAGAAATCGGAGAAATCTGGATTGATATTAAATGAACAAAATAAATCACTTGTTCAACCCATTAATGAGACCTTATTGATTGGTGTTTTAGATCGTGCTATTGAAGACTTTCATCCGAGTGATTCTCTGCATAGAGATCTATCTGTTGGCGACATTAATTTCCCTGTGCTTAGAATTCCAACTCAATGCAACGAGCTATACAATGAGGGTGATGTGACTAGAACTAAATCTCTTTCTCAGCTGAATAGTAGATTGTCTGGGATCAATCAATATATGGGAACTGTTTCTACTCATAGTCCATTAATACTAGCTGGAAATCTCCAGGAAGAGTCGAATGGTCAAAAGAATGAGCTTTCAAACGGCCATGCTAATGGGCATGCTAACGGTTCAGTGAATGGTACTGTCAATAGTGGCATGTTGACTAGTTTTGTCAACGGCCATAGTGAAACTCAACATCTTCGGGAATCAATGAGTTTGGCTAATAGGAAAGCACGGGTTTCTTCAATGATTGGCACCCGATCTATTCATACAATTGCAGAAATTCGAAGAGACAATTCTCCACGGGTAGGAGATTTGAAGAAGGCAGCGGAAGGATATCATTTCCGAGTTTCAACCACTAGATCCAAGTCTTTGAACGGTGACAGTATGGCTATTAGTTCAGATGCCGACTCGTTTAATACCTTTGGCAGAAATCGGTTAGATGTGGAGAGCTTTTTAGAATCTCTCAATATTGGCGAAGAAAAGGGAAAGATTGTTTGATCTTTAATTTTTTTTTCTATTTATTTATTTACTTTAATATCATGTTTTCAACATTTGAATCCATTTCCAAGAAATATGTTTAGAGCATTGGAGTATATTTACAATTAATGAAGATGCATGTTATTTTTCTTTCTTTTCATACCAATTTTCAATGAAATGAAAGATTTCAAATCCAACTTCTACCATGATCAAAACAATGATCATCCATTCTAGTCTCACGCCTTGTTCTTCAGAGAGTTGAGATTTCAAAATGCTCACACTTTCACCAGCGTAGTCCAACTTTTTGTTCAAGATTGAAATGCGAGTAGCGACATCCAGACGTTTTGAAATTTGGGAGTATAAGGATTCCATCTCAGGCTCTTCCCAGTATAGATCTGGAGTTTCAATGAGCTCAGAATACAAATTGAGTTGTCCTCGAATTTGCAAAAGTTGCCCGGTTAGTTGTAAGACCTGGTGGTTACGGAGCCCAAGATCATGGCCAGTTGCTAAGTTTTCAATGAACGGCTTTGTCCGGTTGAGGTGGTTTTCTAAAGAGTTTTCAAGAGCAGCGAGCTTGGTGCTTCTAGACAAGCCACTGCTAAAGGCTGCTTTGGACAGTAGTGAATCCTTCCCGGTGATGATGATCAAGTCTCCAATCATGGAGCTTTTTGTGATGGAGGTTGACCAATCTTCAGAGTCTTTTGTGGGTTCAGTTGAAGGGTTTTTGTCTGAATCACTTGATTCTTTAGCAGAATCGGGTTCTTGATCTTGTTTGTGTGTTTCTTGAGAAATCTCTATAAAGTCCATGTCTTCACTTTCTAATTCTTTGTAGCTACCGACTTCAGCAGTCTTGAGCTGGGCCACTACTTTCTCTGTCACTTCCATTTCATCCATTCCCCAAGCTACGATCGTTCCATTACTCAAGATGAGCACATCAGCGGGCTGCTTTCTCGGGGAATATGGAAATTTGACGTGGGCAATTTCACCTGGTAGCAGTATAGAAGCAGACCGTAGACCTTGTTCATATAGTAACTCAACGGCCTTTGCAAGATTGTACTTTTCACAAGTGCTTATAGTTGTACAGGATTGAGGGTGGCCAGCGAGCAGCGGTAGCTGAGGAGGAGATGTTGGTAAAGTCGGAGAGGTATCTAAAGGAGACCCAGGTCGTCTACGATGGGTTCTTCCTGTCTTGGGGATCTTTGGGGTAGTTTGGATGGGAAACTGAGAAAACCATCGTTTGCGGTCGTACAAGAGCTGGAGGCTCAAGGCATTTGTAGAGACATGTTTGAAAGGTTCAATAAGTCTGGGCTTCAGTGCAAGTTTTAACAACTGTCTCATTCTAGAAGGCAAGTGTAGAAGAAAATTTATTGGCAAGAATTTTTGGAAAAAGTTATGCGAGATTTCTACGCTTATTTTATGTCTAGATGCTGATACAATATCAGCCAATTTCTTTCATATACACATCCAATAACTATATCCAAAATATCATAAATAAAAAAAAACACATGCAATGCTCAATATAAATTGCCATCTCCTAAACGTCCTCTACATTGTAGACACAATTATCAATGGACATTTTGGATACGGACAGTCTTCTTGGGAGTCTCCCATTCATCGTCATCAATAGCAGACTCAAGAGAAGTATCCAAATTGCTACCTTCATCTGATGATTTGGTAGCTGTACTGGCAGATGAATGAGGTCTGGCCGTTTGAAGCTTAGGAGCGACTACGGCAGCTGGCTTAGCAGTTGGAGATACAACAGGGCGATTACCTTCGAGAGACTTTTTGCGATTGCGATGAGCATCATCATGGCTGAAACTCTTTCGGTGGTTATTTGGATGGTGATTTAGATGATGATTGGGATGGTGATTTGGATGGTGATTTGAATGATGATGTTTAGGTCCAACGCTGATCCATCCATCTTCGTCTTCAGCACCGGCTTCAGGAGCAGGCTCGACGGGAGCCTCCCTTCTATTTGAAGACCGTCTTCTTCTTCTAGCCGCGGGGTTCGAGGTTTTGGTGGAAACATAAGCGCTTGCGATTTTCGAAGAGACGGAGTTGACCTGCGAAGCTTTGTTTGCATGAGTTACGTTTTTGAATAATCTGGTGGTCATTTCTCCAGCGTCAATGTCGGCGGTTTCATCTTCAAAATCGGCAACGAAAACCTGGGGTTCTTCTTCTTCTTCATCCATAATGGCTTCGTCGTCGCCTAGATGCTTGAACTTTCTGTCACCGCGAGGACGGTCGAAACTACCTTGAGATCTACCTTTAGATCTAGACTTGGACCTGAATTGCTTGAAGTGTTTGAGACTGGAAGCTCAAAGTGGTTAGAACTCGAAATAATGAAATATAATGAAAAAAAAAAATTGCTTACTCCTGGAGAAAACGTTCAGAAAACTTTGAAGCTTCAGCTTGGAATTCGTCTTTCTTGCATAGTTCAGAATGAGCCAGCTCAAGCAATTGCTCAGGAGAATAAACCGTAATATCAGACATGGTAGCTAGCAAACTACAAATTGAGGTGTTAGTGGACCAACTACAGAGCTGGAATCGCGTTCAAACGTACAAAAAGAACTGGAATAAATGGAGCAGCAGAAGGTACTTTTTCAAGAGGGCTGGATACTTTACAAATGAGAAACAGAGGAGGAAAAAGGAAGGAGACGAACGAAAAAAAAAAATCTATGGAGATGCTGATTAGGAGGAAAAGGAAAAAAGCAAAGACGTGACGTGATTTACTGTGGGGTCTGTAACATACACTGGGCATAGTATATATTTGCCCTAACCTGAAATATGTCACGCGACTTCAGCCTTATGAGATTCAGCCGTGCCAGCAATTATGTATGGGGAGAGGTTTTGAGAGGTCTTGAGAGGCCTTGAGAGGCCTTGAGAGGTCTTGAGTGATCTTTAGTGATCTTGGGTTCTTCTTGAGTCTTTGTGAGTCTTCTCGAGTCTTTGTGAGTCTTCTCGAGTCTTCCTGAGTCTTCTTGAGTCTTCTTAAGGTCTTGAGTGCCTTCTGGTCTAGAAACGAACCCATTTCAAAATGGAACCTTCAAAATTGTATCAAAATCAAATCAAAATCAACAGGATCGTAAAAACATTCCACCATTTAATGCAAAACTCAATTCAAAATCTCAGCTTTGCTAAGCTGATCTCAAAATCATCCAGACTAAATATACCTGATTTCCAGACTAAAGCCAGTTAAAGATTATAAATATCACGTGGTCACTTAATAATCTCTTGGTAATATTTTAGTAATAGTAGTTGTCAATTTTGCCACCACTGGCACTGCAGTAAATGCTGGGACCTTGTTTTACTTTGGCAACGTATTTTCCAGTACAGATCAATGCCCAAAATTTCACACACAAACAATGCACCTTCCAGTCCATCAACACTCCCACCTTCTCCAACTACCCTCAATTGAATCCAATATTTATCATATCCACAATGCCAACAGCCTCAGAAACAACCCAGCTCATTGAGAAGCAAGTCACAGTCGCCCCTCTAGTGTTGCTCTCCGTGGTTGATCACTACAATCGTATCGCCAAAGACACCAAAAAGCGTGTCCTTGGAGTGCTTTTGGGAGACACGTCCAACAATACAATCAGGGTGGCCAATTCGTTTGCAATTCCTTTTGAAGAAGATGAAAAGTCGCCAAACGTTTGGTTTCTGGATCACAATTATGTCGAGAACATGGGCGATATGTTCAAGAAGGTGAATGCTAAGGAGAAACTCATTGGATGGTACCACAGCGGACCCAAGTTAAGAGCGTCTGATTTGGCTATTAACGAAGTGTTCAAGAAGTATACAGCCAACCCAGTGTTGCTGGTCATTGATGTCAATAGGAAAGTAGGCATTCCTACCGACGCATACATAGCGGTGGAGGAGATCAAAGACGACGGTTCCAGCACGGAAAAGACATTTGTTCATGTGCCTTCGCAAATTGAAGCTGAGGAAGCTGAAGAGATTGGAGTAGAGCATCTGTTGCGTGATATCAGAGACGCAGCAGCTGGCAGTCTTTCGACACGAATTACGAATCAGCTTACTTCGCTCCAAGGGCTCACTGCTCACTTGAAGGGGATTGCGGCCTATTTACAAAAGGTGGTCGATGGCGATTTACCAATAAACCATACGATTCTTGGAAAGCTTCAGGACGTGTTTAATTTGCTTCCAAATTTGACGAGCACGCCAACCAGCGACTCTGAGGGCGGGCTTAACAAGTCATTTACAGTCAAGACCAACGATGAGCTTATGATTGTGTATTTGAGCAGTCTTGTGCGGGCCATTATTGCATTCCACAATTTGATTGAGAATAAGATTGAGAATCGCGAGAATGCCAATGCGATTTCTAAAAAGAAGCTTGAGGCGATCAATGGTACCAATGGGACATTATCGGGCTCAGCAGCGAATAGTGGAGAGGAGGTGAAGGATGAGAAGGATAAGGCTAAAGAAGAGAAGTGATCTGGGTTGGAGAGGAGCTGGGCTAAAGAAGAGAAGAGAAGAGAAGGCTAGCTCTGTGCTAAATAAGAAAGGCTAAGAAGAATAGATTTCATAAACAATGATAGTCGTATGTAGATTAAGCAAGAAATTCTTGGGCTTCGGTGATTTTAGATGCTGCTAGATCTTTATCTTCGTCAGAAGCAGATTCCTGGAGGGAGTTAGTAGGGAATAAGTAGGAAGAAGGAGTAGACTTACGAGGAAAACCAGTAGACCATCCAAAGTAGACTTGACCTTTTTCTTGATTTCAGGGCTCATTTGTTCAGTATCTTTCAAGACTTCAACCTATTCAGAGTTAGAAGAAGTAGAAAGAAAAGACAAGAGAAACTTACTGCCTTCTTGATTTCATACTCATCACCACCGGCAGCCTTGATTTTGTCAATTCGTTCCCGTTGCTCAACAGCTTCACGCTCATACAGCTTAGACTCTTTGATCAATCTAGAAAGAGCATTCAATTTGATTTGTAACTGTGATGGAGCCATGTTGTAGAAATTGTCTTTGAGTATGGTAAACGGAAGGTTGAAAAGGAATGAAAAATAAACAATCGTTACCAGTCACGTGTTTTATATTGAATAATATTAATATTACGTGATGTAGAAAATTGTCACATGGTATAGAGATTGGGAGAATTAACACGTGATTTGTATAAAAGTTGGGAGGAAGGCAAAAAAATATTTAGACCATCGACAACAGGGAGAAGACGCGATATGAACAAAATGACGGGCCAAGTTACGTTGTTAGCGTTTAAGACACATCTTGCGAGTCAGCTATATGAATGTGAGGGCCGGCTACGAAAGTACCGGGAGGAGCGAGAAGCGATGCTGGGCAAGTTGAAGGAGCTGGAAGGGAAGATTGAGGCTACGGAGAAGGAGGTTGAGCGGTATGAAGTGACTGGGAGGAATGTTGAGTGGGTTGAGAAGAGCATGGCGACAGAAGATAGAGAGCTTGAGGGAGTATCAGAGCCAGGGAATCGAGTACCAGAATCGCGGATTGATTCGGGGAATCGAGTGCCAGAGTCGCGGATTGATTCAGGGAATCCAGTACCAGAGCTAGCGTCTAAGCCAGGAAATCGAGTACCAGAACTAGCGTCTAAGCCAGGGAACCCAGAGCTAATGCCTAAGCCAGGAAACCTAGAGCTAACGTCTAAGCCAGGAAACCCAGAGCTAACGTCTCTGCCAATGCCGGATCATGAGCAGAGTTTGGAGGAGGAAAGTTGTACAGAAGGGGATCCGTTTTTGACAGAAGAAGGGCTGCCTATGATGGAGATATTTGAAGAGCTAGATGAAGAAGAGAACTTTGTGTCTGGCAGTGTACAACCGCATCATGCGTCGAATTTGGAGGCTATTAATGGGCCTTTGAGGAAGTTGATTGAGAAGCAGGCAGCGCGGGTTGAAGCAGAGAAGAAGGCGAGAGAGAAGGCGAGAGAGAAGGCGAAAGAGAAGGTATATTATGGGCCAGAAAAGCCAGATTGGCTAAAGAATAAGACTGCAAATCCGTATGATAGGAGAGTTGAGGTGATAGAAGAGAGAGGGAAGGATGAGAATACCAATGGTAAGGAGAATGTGAATGAGAAGAAGGAGAATGCCAATGGAAATATCAATGAGAAGAAGGAGAATACCAATGAGAAGAAGGAGAACAAGAAGAACAAGGAGAATACCAATGAGAAGAATGAGAAGGAGAGGAAGGAACAAACTCAAGAGAGCGTTACGAGTGATATAGTTGAGAGACAGGCAATTACGAGCGCTATAGTTGAGAGGCAAGTTGGATTGAATGAAGAATCCAAGGAACCGACTCTCAAAGAACCGACTCCAAAGTTAGATTCGATTCCCCAGATGTCAGCATCTCAACAGGAGTTGATTTCGTTACAATTCATTGCCGACGAAGATGACGAATATGAATATTTGGATGAAGAATATGAGTATGATGAAGAAGATTATGAAGATGAGTATGGTAGAACTCGAGGTTCGCTATTTCCTTTTCAGATGAATGATTTAATCAAGAAGAATTTGGAACGAAGGGTAGAAGGGAGGGAGGATGAGAGAGAGGGAGAGAGAGAAAACCAGAGCCAGAATGAGAGCGAGAATGAGAGTCAGAACCAGAGCCAGAACAAGAATCAGAACCAGAACAAGAACAAGAACAAGAACCCGACCCAGAACCAGAACCAGAATGAAATCACAGAAATTAAAGAGAAAAAAAGCGTTCGATTTTCAGAAACAGTCAACATCAAGACGTTCCAAAAAGACCCACGATCGGTTCACGGAAACATTCACGGAAATATCGACGGGATGCAATACGAAACAGCCTACGAGCCAAAGGACAGATTTGAAGCCGAAATAGAAGAACTGTTGTTCCCGAACAAGCAGACGGAAAGCCCAACCAAACAAATTGAGAAACCTAAAATGTCTCGCTTCAAGGCAGCACGGATGGAGCAACGAAACGAGAAACAGGCAGCAGAAAAGGTGACGGCATTGAGTGAAGAAACTACGCCGAAGCTAAGCGCGCCAGAAGAGGGCCGAACGCGAGCAGGAATGATGAAAAAACGGCCGTCGCCAGCGTCGTTTGTGGTACCAGAAGTGTCTAGTTTTTCAGGGCCCGTCAGGAACCAGTTTCCTATTCCGCAGGAGGTTCAGCAACGCGTAGAGGCAGAACAGGTCCAGACGAAGCTGGAGGATTTGGAAGTGAAGCAGAAGTTGAATCTATTTGATAACAAGGAGATTTTGGATAAGGCTAGAGAGTATTACAATCAAAGTCTGTTAACGGAGGAGCAATTCATAGAAGCTCATGATTACGATGGAGAGATGGTTTCAATGGGAGAAGAAGATGAAGAAAGGCCATTGATTGTAGATGTTGGAGAAAGGCCATTGATAGGAGATGTTGGAGAAAGACCATTGATTGGAGATGTTGGAGATGAGATGTTGGAAGAGGAAGAGTATGAAGTTTCTCGTACGGAGATTGCACGAGAGTATCATCGATTGAAGCAGGAGTTGTTATATCAGACAAACAGTGGATATAATAAGAATGAGAAGGAGATGGAGGTTGAAGAGAAGCCAGTCAAGGTATCTAGATTTAAAGCTGCGAGATTAGCAAATAAGTTTGTATAGCATGACTAATATTTAATATTAATATTAGTAGAATAATAATAATAATAATAATAATAATAATAATAATAATAATAATAATAATAATAATAATAATAATAATAATAATAATAATAATAATAATAATAATAATAATAATAATAATAATAATAATAATAATAATAATAATAATAATAATAATAATAATAATAATAATAATAATAATAATAATAATAATAATAATAATAATAATA
>JAJMHM010000009.1:61549-172875 GCA_030566045.1 Geotrichum geniculatum | reverse complement strand
TCATCATCATCTCAATCAAGCATAATAAACTCAATAAACCTAATATAAAATACATAATCTTATGCTTATTTTTTTTAAATTATTTCATGTATAATTCAAGAGTAATTAAAATGATAGCGCATATTACGTAACTTATTGCATAATTCATTACATAATTCATTATACTATATCATTTACAATCCATTATAAATCACCTTTTGCATTTACTAATCTTTTAACTAATTAAACTGGAAAAGCAACGTCCCATATAAAAGCTGTCCCATATAAAAGCCGCCCATATAAAAGCCGCCCATAGAAAATGCTATAGAAAAGCCGATCAAAGTCCGAGATGATCCGAGATCTCGCATTGGAGATTAAACAGCCGAGCATTGAAATCACGTTGAGAAAACAGTAATCAAGATTACAATCACAATATTCATTAGTCAGTGTTCAATAGAAATCTTATGTAAGTCGCACATGCAAACAGTAATCAAGATTACAATATTCAGTAAAAGTCTTACATAACTCGCACATGAAAACCGGAGTTAATATCGACTCGCTGGCCGTCCTACTGTTTTTGGTTTGTGTTTTACTTGCGGCTCGGCGTAAGGTTGGAAATGCATCCGATATCCGGCTTCCAAACTTCGAAAGGCTGGAGCATTAATTCCAAGTCTGGAACCTGGCAAAATCAGGCCCTTGCAGGTGCAACCGCGCAGCTCGATGCCGACTTTTCCGTTCCTCATTCCGTATTCACTCCATTCCGTCCTGTCCCCAATTGTGTCAGGCTTTTAAATTTGAGTTTTAGTGCAGAGGATGGAAAATGGAGATTTCGAAGCGGAGAGCTGGAATGGCGGAACATCTTTTGTAGGGTTAGGCTTTAAGGAGTAGCACTTTAATGGAGTAGGACTTTGATGGAATTGGGACTAGTTAGGGTTGTGATAGGGTTAGGGTATTTGAATTTAAGTTTGTATTTGTTAGGGTTGCTGATGAGCAATTGAGATGACTGGGAATTACTCAGATTTCAAATCCATTTAGCTAATTGCTGATTGCTATTTGCTATTTGGAGAATGCTGATTTTCAAGTGAAGATGGAGAGTAAAGATGCAATGTGCAATGTGCCATGTGCAATCTTCAACGTTCAATGTGCTACACTTGCTATGTTGTTCACGTGATCTAACATCAATATTCTGACTTGTTCGGAGGAGGGTTTTGAGTGGCTTGGTTCCGTCTGACAAAGCTATTTCCATTTCTTTTCTTTTTTTGGTGGAAGGGAAAACGGCTTTTTACTGTTACCGACCGGAGTTTTTATTTTTTTAGTTCCATTTTGAATCATTTTAGTATTGAGTCTTTTTGTATAAATATATAGTGATTTGTCTAAATTTTTGAGTATTATTTCCAGTATCAAGAAAAGATTATCAAGTATCAAGAATATATATTCGCCATGTCAGATTCCAATTCTCTTTATTTTATGGCCTTTAAGGCCCGAAGAAAGCTCGACACTGAAGTGAGAAAGCACGATCACGATTTACGCAAACTCGTTTCACACGCAAACATGCTCGACTCGCTGCTCGAATCCATTCATACTCAGAAGACCCAAAAGCCCCGAAGAACTGTTGAGGCCGTTGCTGCTTCTGCAGAGCCAGCACCAGCAGCCTCTGTCTTGGAGGAGCAAGAAGACCTTCCAAAGAAGCAGTACAGAATGATGGAAGTTGTCGACTATGACGAAGAACCTGAGCCTTACTATGAATCCATAGAATCCAAGGAATCCATGGAATCCAAGGAATCCAAAGAATCTGGGGAATCCGAGAAATCTAGTGACATTGAGGAAATCCCTACGCTTGTCTTTTCTTCTGAAGATGATTCTGACGAAGATTCCGACGAGGATTCTGCTGAGACCGAAGAGCTTGATCTTGGGGAGTTTGACGTGACTTCCATTGATTCTACTGACTTTGCCATGGTCAGAGACTCTTCTGTCATTGTTTCTAGTAGTGACAAGTTGCCAAAGTCCATACTCGTCAACTCGACTTCGCAGCAGCAAACTCCTTCAAAAATTAGATTTGAAGCTGTTTACTGATTTTGCATGTTTGCTTATAATGATTGATGATTTTGTATATAGATTTTTATTTATTGTTAATGTCTAATAATGGCGTTTCGTTTAATTTTGTATTAAGGTGCATTCAAGAGCAATAGAAAAAAATGATGAAATGAAATGAAATGAAATAAAATAAAATAAAATAAAATAAAATAAAATAAAATAAAATAAAATAAAATAAAATAAAATAAAATAAAATAAAATAAAATAAAATAAAATAAAATAAAATAAAATAAAATAAAATAAATATAAATATAAATATAAATATAAAATAAATAATATAAATATAAAATACATAAAATAAATATAAATAGAAAATACGATAAAAATACGAACTCTCTTTTCTTTTTTTCTTCTTTTCCTTCCTCCCTTCTTCTTTTCCCCTTCTTCCATCACGTGACCACCAAAATATATTCCTATTCCACCTCCTTACCAATTCTCCCCATCACCAAAATGTCCATCAACTTAGGCCAACCAGGAGACTTCCACGTCCACCTCAGAGACGGAGACATGAAGTCTCTCATCACCCCAACCGTCCCCCAAGGAGGCGCCTCCGTCGTCTTCGTCATGCCAAACCTCGTCCCGCCTCTCATCGACCCCAAAACCGTCCTCCAATACAAATCCTCCCTCCAAAACCTCTCCCCAGATACCTCCTTCCTCATGTCCCTCTACCTCTGCCCCCAAATCACCCCAAAAGTCATTGAGCAGGCAGCCGCCGCTGGTATCACCGGAGTCAAGTGCTACCCGGCAGGAGTCACCACCAACTCGGATCACGGAGTGTCCTCCTACGAGCCTTTCTACCCGACTTTTGAAGCCATGGAAAAGCACAACTTGGTCCTTAACTTGCACGGAGAGTGCCCGTCTTCCAGCTCCATCCACGTTCTCAACGCGGAAGAAAAGTTCCTCCCTACTTTGGCCCTCCTCCACTCAAAGTTCCCCCGTCTCCGTATCGTCCTCGAGCACTGCACCTCCAGAGCCGCCGTTGAAGCTGTCAAGGCCTGTGGTCCTACCGTTGCGGCTACCATTACTGCCCACCATCTCTACCTGACCGTTGATTCCTGGGGTGGTAACGCTCTCAACTTTTGCAAGCCTGTTGCCAAGTTCCCTGACGACAGAGCGGCCCTTATTGAAGCTGCTACTTCTGGAGACCCAAAGTTTTTCTACGGTTCTGACTCGGCTCCTCATCCTCGGGAAAAGAAGCTTGGTGCTGCTGCTGCTGCTGGTGTTTATACCCAGTCCCATGGTTTGCCCTATGTAGCTGAGGTTTTTGAATCGCAGGACAAGTTGGATAAGTTGAAGGGCTTTGTTACTGATTTTGGTCGTAGATTTTATCAACTTGTTGACCATGATCCTGCTAAAAAGAGTGTCAGATTAGTTAAGCGTGAGAACAAAGTTCCTGATATCATTGGTGATGAAAATTTGGCTGTAGTTCCTTTTAGAGCTGGTGAAACTCTTCAATGGGCTGTTGAATGGTATTAATTGTATATAATGTATATTTGTATTTTAGTTTATATTTTGGTTTATATTTTTTATTCATTGTATATTTTATTTTTTATTTTTTGTATTTATATTTTATGTTGTATTTATATTTTATATTGTATTTATATTGTATTTTGTCTATTGTATTTATATTTTAAATTGTATTTATATTGTTTATCTTATTTTATATCGTATTTCTTATATTGTTTCTATATTAATTTGTATTTTCTCTGTGCTTTTTGTGCTCCTGTTCTATTTGTGATTTCCCTTTCTGGGCTATCCAGTTCGTGATCCAGTTCGTGATCCTGTTCGTGATCCTGTTCGTGATCCTGTTCGTGATCCTGTTCTATACATGATATCCTCTATTTCTAATATCCACCGTTTCACTCCATCCCACTCCACTCCACTCCATCCCTCTCTGTTCTACTCCCCATCTCTCTGTTCAATTCTCTTTTCCTTCCTCTTCCTCTTCCATCTGAAACTCAAATCACATGACCTTCAATACGTGTTCGTTTTTTGATCTGTCTTTGATTTTCTTTTTTTTTTTTTTCACAAATCCATTCTTGATCCATCTTTTTGTCCTACCCTCATACCAAACACTAGAAACTAGCCCACGATGAACATCTTTAGATTCTTCGCCGATATGTCCCATGTCGTCGCCATTCTCATCTTGCTCCAAAAGATCAGAACGTCGAACGCAGTAGCAGGAATCTCTTTCAAAACACAGGCTCTCTACGCTCTCGTCTTCATCACCCGCTATCTCGACCTCTTCTACAAGTTCCATTCACTCTACAACACCATCATGAAGGTTTTCTTCATTACGACTTCGCTCTACACGCTCTACCTGATGCGCTCCAAGCTACGCGCCGAAAAAGCAGACTCCTTGGACACCTTCCCAGTGCAGTACATTCTGGCTGGTTCTGCGGTTCTTGCCATTGCCATGCCCTCTGAGTTCAAGTACACTCCGTCCATCATTCTCTGGACCTTTTCGCTCTGGCTCGAGAGTCTTGCTATTTTGCCCCAGCTCTACATGCTTCAGCGCACTGGCGAAGCTGAAAACCTTACTGTCCACTACATCTTTGCCTTGGGCCTATATAGAACTTGCTACCTCTTCAATTGGGTCTATCGCTACTGGGTTGACGACTGGTTCAGTCTTGTTTCCTTCGTTACTGGTCTAATTCAAACTGCTGTCTATTCTGACTTTTTCTGGGTTTATTACAAACAGGTCATGAAGGGCAAGAAGTTCGAGCTTCCTCAGTAACTTTCTCAGTGGTAGTCACCAATAACAACATTCATACCATTAAAAATATCATAAGAAGAATACAAGGTCAAGAAAGAAAATAAATATATTTATTATACAACTAATACTTTCTATTTTCATTGGGATTAGGAGTGATTTCAAGTCATGGAGTGATGGAGTGGAATGGAGTGGAGTGATGGAGTGAGTCGTGAAGAAGTGAAGTCGTGAAGTTGTAAACTCAGAGCTCATAACTCATGAACTCGTAAACTCATAACTCATGAACTCATAACTTATAACTCATGAACTCATAACTCACAACTCATGAACTCACAACTCAACCCGTAAACTCAACTCACCTCACCTCATAACTCAATCCCTCTTCAATGGAAAATACTCAGTACGAACTCCCTCCTTTGTAACTATTAAAATCTCAAGCCCATCTCCAACATGAATATGTCTCTCAGTAGCCGACGAAAACGCATCCTTCACCAACTTCAACACCTCGTCCAACGACAAATAAGTTCGCGGTCTAGGCTCAAACTCAGAACCAGGAACATACTGATTCTTGAAATTCACCTGGTTATCAAGAAACGGCATAATCAACGACGCCGCAGCTCCTCCAGCCCGACACTGCTCACGCTCATAAGATCCAACAGGGTCAAACGAGTAAATAGCCCCACGGCCCTCATCATCTAGCCCAGCAATAATCGTATGAACATAGTACGGGAACATTCTCTTGCCATAGAGAATGTTCTGAACCAACCGAGCACAGGATGACACCTTCAGCGGCTTGTTGTGATCGTGATGATACCACTCAAGCTGCGCTCTGAGACGACGAACCAAAGCATTACCGTCAGCAGAGAACCCGTTGGCTGAAACCACCAAGTTATCGCCAATGTCAAAGACCTTGGGCTCGTAGCGGGAGTTGATGCTGTATCCAGTAGTGTGTCTGGTGTCGCCAGCAAGAACGGCAAAGTCTTCACCAGCAATGCCCAAGATGGTGCCGCCGTTGTCGTCGTAGGGATTGAAATTGTGTTGGATTAGGCCAGAGGCTGCTTGCTGAGACTGAGCTGAGATCATGTTTGGATGGTGTGTAAAGTGGCAATGGGAAGGGTTGTGAAAAAAAATATGGTGGTGAGAACAAAAATATAAATCTTATTTCCTGGCCAACAGCCAGAGCTTTACCGTCATGTCAAAGCTTATTGATTTACCTCCAAGTCTGCCAGCTTTCCTTGCCAGCTACCTTCCAGACCCGTCCGCGCACGGTATTCATGTCACTCTGACCTACGCTGCTTCACTGGACTCGCGAATTGCTGCCACGCCTGGCACGCAGACCGCCATTTCTCACCTGGAAACCAAAACAATGACCCACTACATCAGGTCCCGGCACGACGCCATACTCATCGGGTCTGGCACCGCGCTGGCCGACGACCCCGGGCTCAATTGCAGGTACAGACCAAAAGACGCCGGCCCGTTTCATCTGATTCGGCCCGTCATTGTCGACCCCAAGTTCAAGTGGGATCCGCGGGGCTCTCGACTTCTCCAGACGTGCTCCGGTCCCGCCACCGGTCTTGCTCCCTATGTCGTTGTTTCGCGGAGCACCGACCTGTCGGCTCCCGAGCTTGCAGCCCGAGTCGAGGCGGTCGAGCGAGCTGGAGGGAAAGTAGTTACTCTTGCTCCCAGCTCGACTGGCCGGTTTGAGTGGAAGGACATCTTTTCGGCTCTGAAGCAGTCTGGGATCAACTCAGTCATGGTGGAAGGAGGAGCCTGTGTTATCAATGACTTGCTTGTTCATCCAGAACTTGTTTCTTCCTTGATTGTCACGGTAGGGCCTGTTTATCTTGGTAGCAATGGTGTTGAGGTTTCTCCACCCAGTTCTGTGCAATTGGATCGTGTACAATGGTGGACTGGTGTTCAAGATTCGGTTTTATGTTGTAAGCCACTGTGAATTTAAATAGGATATTGTTTGATCAATGTCTAGATCTATATAGACTGATCTATATAGACTGATCTGATCAGTCTCTATTCAGATATTCTTTTTATAATTATTTTTCTCTATTCAGAAATTCCTTTTATAATTATTTTCTCTATTCAGAAATTCCTCTTATTATCATTTTCTCTATTCAGAAATTCCTTTTATTATCATTTTCTCTATTCAGAAATTCCTCTTATTATCATTTTCCTTATTCAAAGCCCTAACCCTTCTCATATTCCCAACCCTTATATCTCCATAACCCTATCCCCATCCACTTTGTTTACCCTGTTTAAATCTCAAAAAATTTTCACTGCCACCACCTTCCACATTGGCTCACCAACACACGCCAACAAACATTTTTTGACACAATCCCCAAACGCAAAAATTAACGCCGAAAATTAAATTTTCACTTCTCCAGACGCAAAATTTTTTTCCAGCCGCAAAAAGTCAGATGGCAGCCAACACCACACCCTTTTTTGCCAATCCCCTTACCCACGCATAAATTCACCAGCCAGCCAGCAACCAACCGCAACCTGCACGACAAGATCCCCCTGTGCTGCCCATCGCCCGCCGCGCATAAATTCGCCATAAATTCATCCCCAGGAAACCTAACCATAATTTTCAATTTTTGCACATCCGCTTTTTTGGATTTTTTTTTTTTTTCACCGCTTTTTTCTTTCCTTCCTACTCTCTTACTCTTCGACAGAGCAACTAATATTCATTCACCCAAATATCGATTGCCCACCCCATATCCCCATCCACCACTATTTATCATCACCAAACACGCTGTTCATTTATCACATTCCGTCATTACTATACTTATAAAGAACAATGTCCTCCACATCTGACTCGCATAAGCCGTCAAAGCCGAAATCCAGCACTTCTACTTTACATTCTTCACGATCCAGACGCAACCTGCCGTCGCAATCATCATCACAATCTTCGCAACCACTTGACGAAGAGTCCAGAAAGTTAAAGTCCAAGTACTCGTCGTCTTTGTCTACCTTACGCGAATTGTTTTCTGATTGGAAGGATGAAGATTTGCTAGCCGTCTTAGCTGAGACCGAGGGTAGTCTTGAGGAAGCTGTCATTAGAATCACTGAAGGTATATTTTTCATGTTGAACTCACACGCGCTAAATACTAACTCTATTTTGTAGGTCATGTCTCTCAATGGGGCGAAGTCAAGAAGAAGACTAAAGAAAGAAGCAAGAAACAAGATCACGAAGTTGACCATAGATCCAGCTCTCAACAACAACAACAGCAACAGCTGCAACAACCACAAAGATCTTCATCCTTCCCTAAGCATCAGACCCGTGGAGGACCTAAATCAGAAAAACCCCAGGCTCCCCGTTCATCTAGACCTCCTAAGAAATCAGTGGCCCCTAATACATCTCTACCCGCACAACAACAATCGTCTGCTCCATCCTCTCAACCTGCATCTGCCAATGCTCCAAAGTCATGGGCTGAATTACTCAGTAGCAAAAACGCTCCTCCTTCTCTCGACTCGGAAAAACCTGACCATCCCGCCAAACCCGATGAGCTTCCTACTGACGACCATGCCCATTCCATCACCGTCAAACTTCCTTCTTCTACTGAACCTCCCACTGCATCTACTGAATCTGAACCTGCTGCTGCTCCTGCCGAGCCTGTCCTAGAACCTGAACAACCTAAACAAAAACTGTCATGGGCTGCCATTGCAGCTCCTAAACCTCCTGCTCCCAAACCTCAGCCAAAGAAAGTCACGCCTGCGGTCCCTACTGGTCCTGCTGCTCTTGCCTCTGCTTCTGTTTCTGCTTCTGCGTCGGCCTCTGCTCCTGCTGCTGACGATTCTGTTGTTGAGTCTGCTGGTGGTCCTGGTGCTTCTGAGCCTGCTGGAGCTTCTGACTCTGCCGCTGCTGACTTTGCTCCTGCCTCTGTTGCTGAATCCGAAGAATCTGCTGCTCCTGTTGCTGACGCTACTGTTTCCCAGCCTCCGGGCCTCAACAAGGTCGAGTCTCCTCTTGATGTCAAGTCGGAGCCTGTTCAAAACCAGCTCCACTCTGACTCCGGCGTCGTTCTTCCCACCAGCAGCCGTGCTGGTCGCTTGGGTGTTCAGTTTGGTTCTCTCAATTTGGCTGAGGAAGAGTCCGAGGAACCCGAACAGCCCCACGCTGAAGAGCAAAAGCCCGTCGAGCAGCCTGCTCAGCTCCCTCAACACCAACAGCAGCAACAACAGCAGCCGCAGCAGTCGTATCAACAACAATCCGGATACAACTCTTACAATAGATACAACCAACAGAGACAAGCTAACAATGGTCAATACAATCAGCAAGTCCAGCAAACTCCTCCCACTCAACCTCAGGCTCATGCTCAGCAGCAGCAGCAACAGCAGCAACAGCCCCAGAAGCCCTACGATTCCTTTGCCCAATCTCAGTATGGTTACCCTGGTACTCATCCTGGTTTCAACAATGGTTTCAGCTTGCCCAATGAATATCCCTATGGTGCTGCTGACCCTCAACGTGGCTCTTATAACAACTACTACAACCCCTATCAGCAGCAGGCTCTTCCCCAGGACTTGGGTAGAACTGGAATTCTTGATCAATCTGGCAGTGCGCAACAAGGCAACCGCTACAGTGCTGAGAAGGCCAATGGAGCTGCCCAGTCTCCTGCTCCCGGCGCTTCTCCCGCTATTGCCTCTGCTGACCCTCACCAATATCAACAGCACATGAACTACTACAACCAGGCTTATCCATACTACTATAACTATGGATTCAACCCTCAACAGCAGTATCCTCACCACCAGAAGAACTACTACAACCAGCACCAGGCAGCCTACTACAACATGAACATGGACTATCGTCACCATCAAGTTCCCCAGCAGGGACAGCAAGGCCAGCAACAGCAGCAGCAACAGCAGCAGCAGCAACAAGCTAGCCAGCAAGCCAACAGTGGTCAAGGTCTCAGTGGTATTTCGGATTTTTTGCAACGTGAGGACAATAAGCAGACACCAGGCTCTCCTCAAACTGGTTTAGTGGGCGTTGCAGGTCAACCTCAACAGCAACAGCCTGGAGCTCAGCAGGCTGGATCTCAACAAGCTGCTGGACAACAACCTCAACCTCAATACCCGCAACAAAACATGTACTCTTTTGCTGGATATGGTCACTATGGACAAACTGGTAGACAAAACTGGAGCTATGGAAACTAGAATGCTCGGGAGCAATCCATGAAGGGTGGGTTATGATGCTTAATATATGAGTTTTTATATATATTGGTATATCTCGTTATTAGGTATTTCTTCATTTGATTTTTTATTATAGTTTTTATATTTTTATCCACAGTTTTAATCAATGTGTTTATATACAAGGTATCAAGTTGGTGGCTGACGAGTAATTAAGAGAGGGTGGTTTGTTTGAAGGTTCAAAGATTCTAAGGTTCAATTGGTTTTGTTCTGTCTATGGTTCGGTCTCAATATAGTTATGAATATAGTTAAATACAGTAGGATATAGTTGAATATGGTAGAATATAGTTCTCAATATAATTTTGATATATTTGGATATAATTGAATATAGTTTGATATATTTGGATATAATTCCCAATATAGTCCAGTCTATGAAAGCTAATTTACCTTTATATTTTCAAACTTCACTCCCAAACTTCACCCATCATGTCCGACTTGTCTGATCAAATACTAGAAATATTCGCAAACTACCTCTCCGATACAGAAACCGATATAGACGAAGAAAGCTCAATCAACGCTGGACACCTTTCGGATATCGTAAAGGACTTGGGACTAGAAATGCTCTATGATATGAATAAAGATCCCCAGAGATTTTGGGCACTGTACAAACAACTAGATCCTGAAGAAACCCAACGTATCTCATTCAAAACATACTCCGAAGTGATCCCTAAAGTAATCACTGAATCTCAACACAATCCAGCTTCCCGTAACCTACGAAAAGACTTTCTACTATTCACTAACGGCCAGGACAGAAACATCCAGCTCGCTGACCTCCAACGCATATCAAATGAACTCAAAGATCATGCTCCAGTCGAACTCTTGCAAGACATGCTGGCTTGCAAACAACCAAACTCCTCCTCAAACAACCCAGGCATCTCATACTCAGACTTTTACTACATCATGGAACAACTTGGAGTGTAATCTTTATATTAGTGGTACAAATCTACATCCTACAAACAATAGTTAGCATTGCGCTCCAGCTAATGGCATTCAACAAGATGTCCTGAATATCATATCAGTGTAACTATGACAAAATTACTAGATTCATAACGAATAGAAATCTCAACTTCACGTTCAAAACGAACCTGAATTCAAGCTCCTACTTTATATATCGTTCGTGTAAACGGATAAAAGTTGTCCTCATATAAGATATTCTTTGCAATACCTCGTCAAATGCCCAATATATATTCACCTACCTCTCGATCGTGTCCTGGGAAGTAAGAAAAGGGAAAACTCTGTTCATTCGCGCTTTTTTATAATATCAAATTACCCATGCTCAAATATTCCACCATCAGAACATCTAGGTCTATACCACGTGATATTTACTTACCCTAAGATAGGTTTATATTCACGTGACAGTCACGTGACTTTATTTTAGAATGGGTTCAACCAGGTGAGCTGTTAAATCAAGGCATTCTGTAACAGAGCCAAAAGGAAAAATAGGCTGGGACCGACCACCCGGCCATGGGCTAAGCAGCATTCCTGGGTACGTTTATATTAATTTATCGTCTTGCACCTTCTTTCTTCTTTTTTTATTTCTTACACATCACCATCGTCAACGCTTTAGTCGACTCGTCAACTCGTCAACGCTTTAGTCAACTCGTCAACGCTCTGCAGAAATGACTCTCTATTATTCAATTGTAAGTGCTTGCCAATTGAGCTTCCAGATCGTCATGTTAACTCTCATTTTAGGTGTTTGCTTTACTTGTAGCCGAAATGGTCGCATTCTTTGTACTGGTAGCACCTCTCCCAGACAAGTTCCGCAGACAGGTCATTCTTTTCATTCAAAAGAACCCGTTGTTCTCGCAAATTGGCCTTGCTCTGAAGTTTACCTTCTTCTTCATCTTTATCCTGTTCGTTGACTCTGTTAACCGCGTCTACAGAGTCCAGCAGGAGTACAACATGGACACCAATGGCAATGGTATCAATGGAAACCTTGCCTTTGACAGAAACGAAGTCCAAGCAAGAAGATTCTACGCTCAAAGAAACATGTACTTGTGTGGCTTCACCTTGTTTTTGTCCTTGATCTTGCTGCGAACCAGTTCTCTAGTTCTTGAGTTGGCTGATGCTAGAGTAGCCTTGAACGGCCGTGCTACCACTGGCGGTGACTCTACTGAGATTAAGAAGTTGAAGGAGGATATCAAGAAGAAGGATTTGGATATCCAGCATCTCAAGAAACAGTCCCAGGGCCTTTCTGATGAATACTACAAGGTTTCTGATGAGCTTAATGCTAAGAATGGGGTTGTTCTTGGTGATAAGAAGAAAGATTAATTGATATATACTAATATACGTTGCTTGTCCAAACTGTTTTCAACAGAATTGGACTGGTAAAGTTGTAATATTTTCAAGGCGGTGAGCTTGTCTTGTAGCTAAGTTTATATATTGAGTATCTGTCACTCCACCGTGATTTCAGCTTGCGATTTTTGAATGCTTTACTTGAACATTCATGATAGTTTCACAGGGTCCCTACTTCACTTGGTTTAGGGTCTTCTACTTAGCTCAGGTACAGATTCGTTTCGGGCACACTTGATTGGTCATAATGTTCAGCAATTGTAGCCCATGAAAGAAACGTTCGGTTTGGAATATTTCAAACTTGAATTATTGATGTTTGTGAACCAGTTACTCGTCATTTTAGACAGCCTTGTAAACGCGATTGAATAGCAGATTCAATTTTTTTTTAATTCAAATACGGTCCACAAATATTAGCCAATACACCATGATTGATTTGATACTACTTTGGTGGCTTCAACGTTAGATGATTCCAAGTGCAGCTTCTAATTCGGGAATATCCTTTAAACTGGAGTAGCTAGTATATAGAATGAAATTTGGAAATAATGTAGAAACTTATTTACAATAGATTTCCAAAGATCTTGGATATAAGAAACAAATCATTAATTCTCTAATTTTTATCATCTCTCATTGAAGGGATACAATATAACGATTTCAATCAAATATTACCATTGAAAATAAGTTAATATCTTTAAAATTTTCACTTCATAATAAACTAGGTTCTTCAATATCTAAAGCCGAGGTCCATGAAATTGTAAAAAATACTAAAATAAAAATGATATTTGTATTGTGAGATTAAGAATTGAAATGTATATTTTGTGAAAAAATTGATTACTCCATTCATTTTACTTTGCAAAGACACAGGATGCAGTGTTTTTCCATTCACACAGGATTCATAATACCATGATCTAATGCGTAGTTTTGCTGATAACAGTTGTCTGACTAGTATCTTCCACGCTATTTTTGAACTTGAAGCCAATACCAACTGTTTAAACAATTCCTCAAAAGGTACTGTAAAAGGCTGAGCTTTTTGACTTGTCTAGGTGAAGCTTCAGTTAAAAAATGAGACACATTGATTAAAACAGCTTTTTATAACTATATTAATTTTCAGTTGTAGATCGTCGTTAACATCCGCTCCTGCTGAAAGTTCTTCTGAAACCCCCTCTACCAATGAATATTCTAATGAAGGCTTTTGGCCTATGCTTTTTAAACAATAAAGTCTTATTAAAGCACAGTTATCAACAATAGTAATTGTGTTGAACGCCTTAATTATATTTATCAAAAAAACTATGAAATTTCTAATTTATTGCAAGCAATAAACACATAGCATTCCAATTTACTATAATTAATCATGTAGACTAAATCTTGGATATCCGTTGAGTCTTTTGAGTGCGAATATTTGTTCTATTTGAACAAATCCTGTATAATCATATGTCTGATTTCCACCAAATAGCAAATAAAGCAAATAGGTATCGTGTCTCAAACCCAGCTACCCCTATTCTTTTAATTTCAGTGTTTGTGATTTTCATATCCGAAAAGAGTAATTTTTGTGGTCCAGAAATATTTCAGTAATAAATACATCTTGAAGGTATCGTTCATACTGAGAAGCCTGATAACCTGAAAACTTTGGAATAATGTTTTTTTTTTTCAATTTAATAATATTATACTAGACATTATCAAAACGCTATACTGATTATAAAGAAATTTTTAACAAAAAAAAAAAAAACCAACTTCCCATTTATTTTCCTCCTAGCAAGCCACCGAGACTACCGAGACTTCCGAGGGCACTGCTAGCAAGACTTCCAAGGCTTCCCAAACTACCTAGAGCACTACTAGCAGCACTACCACCAGAGCCACCAGCAGCACCAGCAACAGATGAAAGCAATTTGGTACCTGATTCCAAAAGTTTGGAAGCATCACCAGCACTTCCAGACAATGACTTAATAGCATCAGTGGCGGCGCTGCTTCCACTTCCAAGAAGACTAGCTAGTCCACTACTGTCGCTGCTGCTGCTCTTGCTGCTTCCGCTGCTGCTTCCGCTGCTTCCAGTAGCGGCTTTAACAATATCATTCAGACCACTAGTAGAGCTTCCTACTAAACTGCTGACACTACTAATAATATCAGACACACTCTTTCCAGCACTAGATGAGTCAGAAGAGCCAGAGGAGCCAGAAGAGCCAGAGGAAGTAGTTTTAGAAGTAGTAGATTTAGTGGAACCAGAGGAGCCAGAGGAACCAGAGGAGCCAGAGGAACCAGAGGAGCCAGAGGAACCAGAGGAACCAGAGGAACCAGAGGAGCCAGAACTCATACAGCTGGTTCCGCTGCCACATCCATTAACATAAATGACTTCTGTGTCTGAGCCTGAATCACTAGAGCCACTATGCTTGCCAAAAGATCTTGCTTCAATATTTGAAGAACCATCAATGAAGTGCACTGGAGCAGCAGCAGCAAGGTTCACAGTGGTCAATACAGTGAGAAGTTTAGCAGATACCATGGTTGATAGAAATTAAATAAGTGAGAATTAAAATGAGAGTAGAGAAAGAGTGAAGATGTTAGAAGATTCGTACCAGCGAATAAAGATGATATCGTAAAATTCAAGAATATTGGACAATATTTATAATTCTTCTAGATATGTCTATTACCCGTTGATTCTTACCGTCATATATCATCAACCAATTCATAGATAAGACTGTCTTAAATTGATATTACCAGATTATATATTACCAACTAAAATCTCGCGAGCTTTGATTCAGTAAAAAAAAATTAATTATTCCTTCGTTTCAAGTCGTTTGTCATGGAAGCTTTTCTTTAGTTACTCGAAGACTTATGGACATTAAGAGAGTTTAATGAGGGGGACACGGTCGAAACAAAACTTGTCGAGAGATGCTACTTATGCCCATCTGTCTTATAGACTTATGTTTGTAGTTATGTAGATCGATCTTATCTAGTGAATGCATGTAAACTTTCACTGATATTAAAACCGATAGAACAATACTGTACGTTTTAAGAAACTACATTATAGAAGCGTGGTTGTACAAGTTATAGTGTAGATAAGTCAATTTCAATGAGTTTGAACACTCTGAAGTATTTAACAAGAGCTTTTTAGAATTTATTTGCTACTAATTCTACATGAATTCCTGGCGTTGAATATATTAAAATTAATACGAAAATATAAAACGAATACAATGATGATCTTTTTCAAAATAATATTGAAATAGACATCCTACAGATCTGCTAGAATTGAATCATCAAAATTCCTAAAATGATGACTGAGACAATGAATATATCTATCCTCTTCCACGCATAGATCTACCAAAAACTAGATTATATTTTGGTATATTCTGAATAACATTGAATCGAAGAAGTAACTGTTGATCTTTGATTTTTTTTGCTTTGACTTTATTGGGGTTGAATTCTTTCTGAAATATATGAGAATCATTAAAATGAAATATTATAATTGCCTAAAAAATAAATTTCTCTTGTATAAAAATCGATTTTTCGTTATAACTCAATCTGATAACCAAGCTCAACACGATCTTCACTTAATCCATATTGCAGATTTACTGAGATAACACTCAAAAATCATTGAAAAAACGAAACCTGATTTTTTTACTCGCATATATAATCTAAACCAGCACAAATATACGTAAAAAGTTGCAATGACCGTTTGTGAAGAAATATATTACAAATTTCAAACCGAGCTGAAAGAATAGCACTAGATTTAAAACAATTCTTTCAGGTACGTTTTGCATCATAGAAATCAAGTGTTCATTTATAGTTTAATATGTTTTAAAAAACTCATGACATCTCCAGCAGGCTCCAGAGAAAACAGGCACCGAACATATTTTGAAACAAGTTATACTGAGACAGGTCGTTCCTCTCAAACTCAAGAAAATTGACCAACCTTGAACACCTTTCCTTCTTACCCCGAAGGCTCTCTAAATCCAAAGGGCAAAAAGGTTGGAAAAATGTTCCCTAAGAGTGCTATTTTATCGAAACCATACTATAAAAATATTCGATTCTTGTCGTCAAAGGGCAGTTTTCTCTATTGTGCAGTGATAGTTTGGTTATTTTTTGTAGTAATCAAATTTCGGCCACCGCCAGAAGCAGATTTCATTATTGGAAACAAATGTCCGCTTGACCAGTACGCAGTAGTTTTAGGGTCATCAAACGACGGAGGAACAATCAATGTCTATCACTTTAAAGTCCAATGCTTGAATAGTCTGAAGCTGGAGGAAGAGTTTGTACGAATGGTCACAAGAACGAAAAACCCCACAGTGATGATCGAAGCTCTCATGAACTTAGCATCAGAGAAGATACCAACTAATCATCATAAAAGCACACCCATCATTTTGAACGCTCCTAAGTCAGAACATGAAGCTATAGTAAAGCACTTAAAGAACCACTTTTCCTTCGCTAAAGTAACGACTAAAACTTTTACTACTATAGAAAAGTCAACGAGACAATGGCTAGCTCTACAATTCTTAACTGGAAACATAGGACTATGCGACAAAAACCCCCCGAAAACACAACCAATGGTATCACTTTCAGAGCTGAGGGCTCTTTATGAACGGCCAGTTCTTAGCACAGAACAACTACGTTATGATTTTTCATATGGCTCAGTACAAGGCTCACTTTACGAGACGAGTGTCCATCCAGTTACTGTTGCTCAAGCAAGAAGTAACATGAGGAACTCCCTTCACGACGTCTATGACCCTTGCCTTCCTCCATACAATAGTTTTCAGGTCGATGACAAGACTTATCATGGACTCCAAGAACTTGAGTTTTCCCAATGTTTGTCTTTAGCGCATGGAGTTCTGCCTACGATGGAAGTTTTACCAGCGACTGACTCCGTTTATGTTGTCGACAGTCTACCCAGTCTTCCCTATAATGTCTCCGTACAAGAGCTCGAAGGGTATGTTACTGGGTCATGCTTGATGGATTTGACTTGTGGGGAGTCTGCATATATACTAGCAGCGTTGAAATATGGATTTGGTCTGGGGAATCATGTAGTACTAAAGGATGGCAGTCAGATTGATACATTTCAAGTAGGCTGGCAGCTTGGAAGCGCGTTTGAATTAATTGACAGCGCTTGGGCCTGTTGAGCACCAGTATCTCATAGAAAGTAGTCACCAATATAAGATCACCCGATACACGGCTGACTCAAAATTTATCCGGTCCTCGGACATTAAGCTTTTCTTGCCACTGGCGGGTGGCACTTTACTGAAAAGTATATAAATTGGCTTGAAACTAGACGTTTTTTCAACATCATATACTAAAATGGGCGTTCCTTCATTCAATACGGAGACTTCTTCAATCAATACGACTACTCAAGCTTCTTCTACATTACCTGGTACTAGTCAATCTCAGACTGGTAGTCAAACCAGTAGCTTGAGCACAAGTAGCAGCCAACATACTTATTTTCCTACCAATTTGACTAAGGAAGAAGCTGAAGAAGCATATAAAGAAGCAATGGAAGAGCAGTATGCTCGAATGGAAGGTGGAGCTTGAGAATATGGGGTGGGAAGAATTAAACATGGAACATGGGTTGGAACATGGGTTGGAACATGAATTGGAACATGGGAATGGAACATGGGAATGGAACATGGGAATGGAACATGGGATTGGACTTAGCACATGAGAAATAAACTTTAATACAACAACCTAACCTTAGGGCTTTCATATTAGTGTCTTAGGGCTATAACCCTAACCTTTAATCAAAGTATAAAAACAATAAATTTTTCATTGATTTAGACCCTTCTTCTTTTTCTTCATACAATGTCTTTAATATAGACGCACAAAGAGTCACGGTATGAAGTTTTCTTCCATCTTCATTGCTATGGTCAAGCTAAGTATTGGCCGTTTCGTGCTCCGTGCAAAGTCTTAGAAAAAAAAAACAAGAATTCGAGGATTTTTGCTGTTCTTACGGTCTTTTAGAATCGTTGACTTTTGATAGTAGAAGTTAATGTGGCTCTTAACAAACATTTTTTAGTGCTAAATAGATGCGAATAGATCAATTTTGGTTTAAAAGATAGACGTTTTTGTTCAACGGGCAGTTTTCATTTTTGTTTGCATCAGGTTGGTTCTTGTAGTAGTTTGTGCAGCACTCGAAAAGCGCGTTGATTTTGATTTTGCAGCGCGACTGGTCATATCCGTTATGCTTTAAGCATGCTGGAGAATGTTAGATATCTGGAGATTTCAATGGGTATGAACATACTTTGAATAGCACAGGCTTCGAGCTTGCAGTTGTTTTTTGTGGGAAGTTTTTGGGACATGTTTGAAGCTGCGTGTAGAAGCGTAGATGGCAAAGTATCAAGTCCCGCTAAATTAAGGTCAAAATTAGAGACATGTGATGTTGAGGTAAGGGTTAAAATGTCAAAATCATAACACGTGATGGTGAGATAAGGGTTAAAATATCAAAATCATAACACGTGACTTAACATTATGTGTTATAAAAGTAAGGGTCATTAGTCATTCATTGTAAATGATGAGTAAGATAATTAAGTCTGATATGGTAAGGGCTATTAGTCATTTACTGTAGATAATGAGTAAGCTGATATATGACACTCATCAGTTGCAATTTATACTTCTATTACTCAGCATATTCAACTGATGAGTAAGACAATCTAGTCTAAACATGTTCTTGTAATTAAGCTTTGATCTTCATATATTGACTTGGAGCAACGACTACTAGACCAATCAATTCAAACACATGGACTCCAGAACACCATATATTATGACTACACGTGAAGCTGATATAGCTTTTCGTTAGGCTGGCGAGTGGATTGGTATCATGGTAGATAGTAGGATGTTATCTGTAATCTGGAAATCCCAAAGATATATAAACCTTCAGGTATTCGTTCTGTTGGATATGCTGTAGCTTCTTCTCTTACCTCAATATTTCCTTGTCTCCGCGTCAAGGCCGGACAATACAATACTCTCATGATTCCCATATACGCAATAGTCATAGGAGCATCACTTGTTTGTGCTTCGGCTTACTGGGCTGTCAGCTACAATGCCAACTTCAAATCGCTGCTGGTGTTTGCCTACAACTGCTTCTTGAAGCCAATTTCTAAAGATGCTACCTCTCAGCAAACTCAGATAGAAAGCTTCTACAAGAACCAGGCTACTGTCTACGATGATACCAGACACAAACTCTTGAGAGGACGTGATTTGGTCTTGAAGCTTAGTGCCAGTCACTTGAAGAACGAGAAAAACCCAGTTTGGATCGATGTAGGTGCTTGTTTTGAACTCTTGATATCTCATCTAACTCAACGACTATAGATTGGCGGAGGAACTGGATGGAACATTGAGAAAATGAATGAAAATAAACCCATTTCATCGTTCAAGGCTGTTTATCTCA
Source organism: Geotrichum geniculatum (assembly GCA_030566045.1). Taxonomy (NCBI): domain Eukaryota; kingdom Fungi; phylum Ascomycota; class Dipodascomycetes; order Dipodascales; family Dipodascaceae; genus Geotrichum; species Geotrichum geniculatum. The sequence continues at coordinate 153,241 of JAJMHM010000009.1, read as the reverse complement.
TTGACTTGTCTCCTTCGTTATGTGAAATCGCCAAACAGAGATTTCTTCGCTGTGGATGGAGAAATGTCCATGTCGTTTGTATCGATGCCATGGACTTCCAGCTTCCAAAAAATATCAAAGAGGTGGACCTCATGACAATGTCTTATTCTCTGTCAATGATCCCTTCTTACTATTCTGTCATTGATAAGTATTCCAAGCTGCTTTCGCCCAAAAACGGTTTGTTCTCTGTAGTTGACTTTTATGCTCAAAGTCAATCACAAGTATCAAACACTACCAGTTTAGGGGGCCATGTATTGAGACATGTCAATTGGTTTGAAAGAACTTTTTGGAGACTGTGGTTTGAATTCGACCACATTTACTTGGATGGATCCAGAAGAGATTACTTGGAGTACAAATTTGGCACCATCAAGTCTCTAAATATGAGAAACAAGCTGTTTGGTAATATTCCTTACTACTTGTTTATGGGATGCAGTAAAGATTACTCTACTGAGCTGGAGAAGAGAATGAATGACTTGGCTACTGAATCGCCCTATCTCGGCCCTGCTTCTGTTGCTCAGGCTCTGGACAGACAGGCCCAGGACTCTCAAGACTTGATTAGATCGAAAGGATATGAAGCCGCTATTGTTAACATGGGAAGAAACCTTCCCTATCCTTCTTTCTTTTATCAACGTGAACATTGGAGAATTTACTATGACTACACCTTACCAAAGTACCATCAATTCTCCAACCAATATATTTACGCTTTTACCTGGGAGGATCCTCGTGAAGACATTGAAATTCTAAACATGAATGAAAAGGATACTGTGTTGGCTATTACTTCTGCCTCTGATAACATTCTAGCTTATGCATCTATGGGTCCTGGAAAAGCTCCTCGCCGTATTCACGGTGTCGACTTGAACCCCCATCAAAATCACCTAGCAGAGCTCAAACTTGCTTCTCTTAGAGCTCTCCCATATGCAGACCACTGGAAGATTTTCGGTGAAGGCAAACATCCTGAGTTTATGCAACTGTTGGCTGCAAAACTCTCTCCCCATTTATCTTCTCAAGCTTTACAATTTTGGATGCACAAGGGCAGTCATACCTTTGAAAAAGTTGGTCTCTACGATACCGGTTCCACTCGTTGGGCATTGCGCCTTACTCGATGGGTAGCTATATTCTTTGGCATTGAATCGGATATTTATAATCTCTGCCATTCCAAAACCATTGAGGAACAAGTAGGTATCTGGCAATCCAAGATCAGACCTGCGCTCTTCAATCCTATTGTCACCAGGATTCTAGTTGCCAATCCAGTATTCCTCTGGAAGGCACTTGGAGTTCCTCTCAATCAAGCATCAATGATTGAAGGAGGTATTCTAAAATATGTCATTGACACAATTGAGCCTTTACTTTCTAGATCTTTGATTTCAACTGACAACTACTTTTACTATCTTTGCTTAATGGGCCGTTACTCTCGTGAGAATGCTCCAGCATACGTTTCGCGGCCTGGCTTCAACACTCTTACCAAATCACAGGCACTTGATGGGATCAGACTTCACACTGATACAATTGAAGAGGTAGTAGCTCGACTCAATCCCAATTCTGTCACGATTGCCATTGTAATGGACCATATGGATTGGTTCCCAGTAGTTGATGATGGTGACTGCCGATCTGAAATTTGTGCTTTGAATAAAGCTCTCGCGATTGGAGGTCGCGTTATGTTGCGTTCTAGTTCCACTCATCCTTGGTATTTGAAGTTGTTTGAAATGGAAGGATTTCAATGCAAACCGGCCGCCATAAGACAGAGCAGAAAGAGCATTGATAGGGTGAATATGTACGCATCTACCTGGGTTTGTGAAAAGAAGGAAGAAGGTTCCATCAGTGAATTGAAGATTTGATTTCACTGAAAAGACAATCCAATAAATGAATTCTAATGACAATATAGCTGAACATGAAATAAACTATGAAATTTTGAGAAATGAAAACGATTCTTCTAATACTCATGACCCCAGAGTATTTAAGTTTTTCATCGTATATTTCTTGAAGATGCTGTGGGTACTACGATTCAGTCAACAGAACTTTAGATTGAGTTTCACCACGATTTGATAAAAATTCAATGAGCGACAACTCTTAACTATTGTAAAATTCATCTAGAAAATGGATTGTCCAATGCGGATTGCAGTCATGAGATTGAGCCTGATGCCTCCTTAATTAACAAATAGGTGATATCATAAGGATGTAAACTCTGAGCTTTTTGCCCGTCAGGCGCTCAGATTAACGTTTTAATGCTGTCACCAAAATTGTTCACCAACATGAAGAGCTGACAGTGGAAATTTACCAGATTATTGACTACATACCAGAGATTTCGGTTGGTAGAGTTCTATATGCAGAATGAAAAAGGTTCAAAATATGTTGTACAGTCAGTATGCTGATGAAGGACCGTCCAGAATTGACATGAACGTGAATACTATAATATTATTTTCTTCAGAATGCTTATAATATAAAAAGACACTGCTGCATATTTTCTAGCTTTGAAACAACGTATCCCCTTGACTAAATTAAAAACAAGTGACTCTTGATTTGGAGTTATGCCTCTTGTTCTTTCAAAGTTAAAGGCTTCCAGGTATCATGGCTAGAGTCGAATAAAAACTTTGGGCAGAGAGCACAAAGAGTTGCTTCGTTGCTGCCCATAGTCTAGACTGGTTTTGAAGAACACTAACTCTTTACACAAGATGTTTCTACCATTGAAACTAAGTTCACAACATTTGATACAGATTGTAGCCGCTCAGAACTGTGTAACAATCTTGGAGCAAATGACTATTTCCTGGTTCTAACTTGGGCTTTACGGGATGCTCATATAGAGAGCAAATTATGGACAAAACCTTAAGACACAAAATAGCAGGAATTCTCCAAAAGTTTTTAGAGTCTGCTGTTGCAAACTCTTGTAAATAATAGCATCAGCCTTGCTTTTTCTTGTGCCTGTCTGCTCCGAGAAAGACGAAGCAAGAAGCGTGAATCGTCCATCTTAATATCGTACACACTAGTGCAGGTACAAAGGTGGTTCACCAATTCACTAGAAAATGTCTTTATATTTCTTTGTGTGACTCAGTACACTCTCTAGAGGTTCTCTTTTGTAAACTGAGTCTCTGTGTTGATGCAAAAATATTGCAAACATTATTGTGAATCAAAAGATATTGGCCTTAAAAGAGATTCAATGCATTTTACAAATCATCAAACTGGATTATATCCCCAAACAGAAACCCCGAAAGTTCATTTCGAGCCTGGCAATAAACTTCTGAGCGAAAGATAATTGTATTACTCGGTAAATTTAGAAGTGATAGCAGAGAGAATTGGCATCAGAGAGTATCAGAGAAAAGCCTGAAATTGGTAATATATTAGTAGCATGAAAAATATTTTACTAATCGACGGCCTTGCCACTAATCTCCTCGAGAAGATTCTAGCTTGGTCGAGTTACAAATTCGCAATTTGACAGCTTCAAAGCCTATATACATTGTTACTAATTTCACTGAATAAGAACTGACTAAAATTAAAACCGCCATACATATTGTCGCTTTTAGTAAGATATTACTACGGGCACGCTCAAGGCTAACGTCGGTCTATATAATGCTTCAAGATGTCTTCAGTTTCTTTTCCATATACATTTAAACGCCTATAGCTAACAATGACCTCTAAACTCGTCCCAAGAACCATCTCAAAGATTGCTACTGCCTTGGAGCAAGCTGAAGGAGTCGGAGCCAGGGTCCGACGATCAATCGGAACCATGACCGTCCGCAACTTCACGCCTTTTCTGATGCTCGACCATTTCAAAGTTTCCCCAGATGCGGGATTCCCGGACCATCCCCATAGGGGACAAGAGACAATTACCTACATGATGAAGGGCTATTTTGATCATGAAGATTTCACCGGTGCCAAAGGAAGACTTGGACCTGGCGATTTGCAATTCATGACTGCTGGTAGAGGCATAGTGCACGCTGAAATTCCTGCTCCTAATAACGCTGTCGAAGGCCTTCAACTCTGGGTTGACTTGCCTAAAGAACTTAAAGAATGTGAACCTCGTTATAGAGATCTCCGTGCTAAAGAAATCCCAATTGCCAAACCCGATGAAAAAGTGACAGTCAAAGTTATTTCGGGTCGCTCGCATGGTGTTGATTCGGTTAAAGATTTAGCGTATACTCCCATTTGGTTCTTTGACGTCTCTATATCCCCTGGTGGACACTTGCAACAAGAGATTCCCGAAGATTTCAACGTGTTTCTTTATGTCATGAAAGGATCCATTCAAGTCAATGGGGACAAGGTAGAACAGTTTCAAAATGTGTTTTTCAATACTGATGGAACTGGTATTGAAGTATCTGTTCCTGATTCAAGTGAAGGAGATTCTCAGTTTGCAATTATTGCCGGTAAAATTCTTGATCAGCCTATTGTTCAACATGGTCCTTTCGTTGAAACTTCAAGAGACAAGATTCTCAAAGCATTTTCAGATTATCAGGGTCAAACCAACGGGTTTGAAAGAGCCAGCGGCTGGGTGAGTGAGATCAGCCAGCGAGGAAGAGGTTTCTAAAACATTGATACTCAAAAAAACACTGATACTCATGAATTTTTTTTCATTTTTACTTTTTCTATATTGACGTACCAGAAATGAAATGCATTAAATTATTCAATCATTTTGGTAAGACTGATGTGACTCGGAAAATTTTATGACGAGTACAATACGTGAAAAACTACAGAAAAGGCTTGTGCGAACGGTAAAGAATACTGAAGAGCAACAACTAGGCTATGTATTAATTGAAAGAGACGACCAAATGCGTAGTAAAGTAGTTGTTTTTGTAAAGTAGTTTTTAGAGTAATTTTTTAAAAAGGCAACTCCAAACATTCACAAAAAGACGTTTAACGCTTTGGACATATGGACGTCGTTGTTGGCTGTGCTCGCCAAAGATTTAGACGGGCAATGACATTACTGGGCACATGAGTATTCTTTACCTGTTGTATGAACGCCATTTATAGTAGGCTGATATTTCTTTGTGATCCCGAAGGTAGTCAACTTTGGATTTGACATATGGTCGGAGCTGGTCCTTTCTTCGCCTTGTCTTTTGCAGGATAGCCACCTCCATTTGGTTTTATATCAACAAACAAGCACTTCAAGCCGACTTGTAGCTCATTTAAGTTTCTTCTTTTTCTTTGATTCAGGATTATAGTTATTGCAAACATTTTTAGGAAGGGGCCCACTCTATTGAAGAATTCTATTGTACATTTTACCTTTATTTTCATATTTCCGCTCTTTACCTTAATCCTTCTTGTCTTGATGTTGTTTAAGTTATGAATATTTCTTTTTGGTAATTGTGATATTTATTTCTTTTTTGAGACTTTTCATTTTTTTTCACGTCAAACCTTAAATTTTTGTACATCATTCATAGTTCTGGCTACATTCTGTTCCATTTGACAGAAAGAAGCAAACAGGAAAAAAAAAACTATATACAGGCGAGGTTTCCCGGAAAAATTTGATTCTTCTTGCTCCTTCTTGCATTTGTTCAACTCTTATTACGTTCTTTACTCTACTAGTCTGATATATATTTGATATATATACCAAACTACGATCTATTCCAGTCACCCAACTTTTTACATTCTTTTATACCTCGAAACTCGGCGTACGACTGTTATTACTCTTCCGAACATTTCGCTAATTGTTGAACAATTTTTGGATATTGAAAATGAAAGTTTTATCAACCTCTGCCTTTGCTTTAGCTGCCATCCCTGCCTTGGTCAGCGCACATACCTTAAAGCACCGACATGCTCCCCACAACGAACATGGACATTCTGTGCACAAAAAGAGAGACGGTCAGTGTCAATTCCCAACTAATAAAGGGTTGGTTTCTATCACTCCTGATGAAGAAAATGCCGGTTGGGCCATGTCTCCAAATCAGCCTTGTACGCCTGGTATGTATTGCCCTTACGCTTGTCCTGCTGGTCAAGTTAGTATGCAATGGGATCCTTCTGCTACAGAGTACAGTTATCCCGAGTCTATGAACGGTGGTCTCTACTGTGACGAGAATGGACAAATTTCGAAACCTTTTCCTGATAGAGATTATTGTGTTGATGGTACTGGCGGCGCCGTCGCTAAGAACAAGTGTGGTGAAGTCATCTCATTCTGTCAAACAGTCTTACCAGGAAATGAAGCTATGCTCATCCCCACAGAAGTCAGTTCTGGCTCAGAGGTAACACTTGCTGTTCCTGGTCCTTCCTATTGGGTTAGTAGTGCTGCTCACTACTATATCAACCCTCCTGGAATTGGTGTTGAGGGCTGCATCTGGGGAACTAAAGACAAGCCGATTGGCAACTGGTCTCCCTATGTTGCTGGTGCAAATACTGATGCCTCTGGTAACAGTTATGTCAAGATTGGCTGGAACCCCATCTATATTGAACCTGATGTGACATTTAGAGACGAGAGACCCAAGTTTGGTATTAGATTAGCTTGTGAGGGTACTTGCGTAGGATTGCCCTGTGCAATTGATCCCCGAGATAATGCAGTAAACGAAGTCACATCGTCTCTCTCTGATGTTGGAGCTGGTGGTGCTGCTTATTGTATTGGTACTGCTCAGCCTGGTTCAAAGGTCTACATTGAGGTCTTTGATGTTGATGGTGATTCATCATCATCCTCTTCTAGTAGTTCCTCTGCTTCTGCTTCAGGTTCTTCTTCAGGTTCCTCTTCTGCTTCTACTTCAGGTTCTTCCTCTGCTTCCTCTGCTTCTTCCTCTTCTACTTCCTCTGCTTCAGATTCTTCTTCTGCTGCTGCTTCCTCTTCTGCTTCCTCTGCCTCGTCCTCTGCTGCTGCTTCATCTGCTTCCTCTGCCTCGTCCTCTGCTGCTGCTTCATCTGCTTCCTCTGCCTCGTCCTCTGCTGCTGCTTCATCTGCTTCCTCTGCCTCGTCCTCTGCTTCCTCTGCTTCCTCTGCTGCATCTACTGCTCAAACCTCCTCTAGTAGTCCTGCCAGTGGAGATTCATCTGCCAGTAGTGCCCAACCTGATAGTACCAGCTCTGCACCAAGTTCTCAAGGCGCAACGGTCGTCATTGTTACTTCTACCGCTGGAGGTGACTCTTCACCCACCTCAGCTACCAGCACTGATCAGCCACCAGCTGCTAGTTCAACTGAAGCCCAAAACATTGAAACAGACGATAATGGAGATCCAGTTGTTTATGAAACTGTCCAAGTCACTACTCATGGAACAACCACTTTGCTTGCCACTGTGACAGACGCGCCATTGGCTAAGAGAAGCGTAGCTGAAAGCGCTATCGTCTCTACAGCTACCAACTCTACAGTCAGCAAGGTCGCACAGGCCAACGCTGGAGTTAGACAATCTGTATCATTCCTGAGTATTGCTACTCTTGTTGTCGCTGGATTCTTATTGTAAGCACACAGTAATACCATTTTCGATTCTCTCTGTCATCTGCGTTGACAATTATTTATTGATATATTAAATAGGCGTTTTTGAATACATTTTTTTCTTTAAACCAGAAATAAGATTTCCTGATGATTCCGGGAATGTAGTCATGTAAGAAGAAACAAACTTTTTGACCATCGAAGAATAAATGGAGGTTGCCACACAAAAATTAAAATTTAGTTTCCATACCTTCTACTTTCCTACCCCGATATTGAGACTGCGACAAATGTTTGGATCTTTTACTGGACAGCACCGGAAACCTCGCAATGTCAACATGGCGGGTGGACGAAGAGGAACCGCTAAGCTGGGTACGCTGGTGAAACAAGCGAACTTGGAGCGAGACCGACGAGAACAGATTCGAGTTCAGGAAGAAGAAAAGCTAATCAGAGCGAAACAGGAAGCAGCAGCGTCGACTACAATTCAACGATTCGTGAGAAAGCAGTTTGAACTGATTCCCTACTTTGAGTCCATGGAAGATGAATGGGAAGATGGTGTGTTTGGTCCTGAAGACTGCGGACCTTGTCTGGTCAAATTTGGATACTTTTTTTCACGAAGATATAGAGGATCAGAAAGGAATTTGAAGGAGCTCGACAAGTTAGCTCAGGTATTGCAGAACAATGCGTCTTTGAAGAACTCATATTCTATTGCCATATGGTCATTATCAACTGTTTTCAATAAGCATCTCGAGGCTCAATTCGCACCGCAATGCCAGATGAAGTGTCTAAATATACTGAATTCAATCGATCCCGTCTTACTACCTGGCTATCTTCTACGGAGACTCCGCACATATCTGGAACAAGATCTAGACTTGAGTTCAAGCTTGCGAAACGAACTTGCAAAGACGATTGTGACCTTGGCTGGACTGCATCCCACGTACTATTTCACCCATTTTTTGAAATCGTCGCACCTCTATGATTGCATTGACATTGACCTTCCACCATCAACTATACAGGAGCTGATACTGGTCGCGAAGAAAGAACCAAACGATTCGCAGGATCCCTTGGTAGACAGAATCTGGCAACTAGCAAACTTTAGCATCATGCTATTTCGAGTACCAATGACTTTTGATTCGCTGTTGGCTCTCAACTTGGTATTGTCAAGATTGAATATTACATTTGTATATACAAAGTCGCCTTCACCTGCTACCACCGACCAGGCGCTGCGAAATAAGCAACACCAACAACAATCCGTGATCTTCGAGTCCAACGACCAGCGCTTGCGGGAAGCAGTAAAGAAATTGTACAGTAAACCGTTTGTGAGTTCCTTTGCAGCCCTACTGCTTCCTTCGATAGAGGGATCTTTTGATATTCTTGCTTCTCTTTTCATTTCACTGGAACGATTTTGTCCTTCACAGAAACAAGACTTAGCATTACTATTATTTCTGCATCTTAACAGTCTTCAAAAAGACAAATATCCTATTTGTTTGGTTTTATGGGACGTGTTTCAAAAGACGCCATTATTCAAAGAAAAAGGATCAAAGATATTGGATTCGAGCGAAGTCCTTAAAATCGAAGTAGACTATGAAAAAGTCCTTCCACAAATGCAGCTGATGCTAGAAATCATTTCACTGTGGTTAACAGTAACAGATGATTCAGAATTTCACTCCAACATCTGGTCCAATGGACAGCCTATTGAATCAATGGTCAACCTTTCGAGTTTTTTAAAGACTTGGACTTATTCAATGATTGTGAATTGGCCCAAAATCCAATCCAAGGGTGGACTGTACGTTACCAAAATCAAACCCATCAGCATTTTGGTGTTACGCCAGATATACATGAGAGACTCCCGTCGTCAATTCCTTCCTACAGGCTTTTGGCTGATGACTGACAACATTCGAATGAATGAATTTATGACGACTGTAGTTGAGGATGAGAAGAAACGAATGGAGCAGGAGGAAATATTAAAACTTGCAGAAGAGAATGAAGATAGTGATATTGATAGTGGAAGTGACGATGACATTGGCAGCTATAATGGCATAAAAAGGTCACGAAATAGACAGAAAACGGTAGAGGAAAATGGTAGCGTTTGGTTGGAAATGCTACGCCAAACGCCTTTTTTCATTCCGTTTGACCTTCGAGTGAGATTATTCCATTCATTCATCAAGCTGGATCGTGCTAGAATTACCCGACAGGCCAACCCATTAAACTTATTTGGCATGCCTACAAGACACTTCCACGCAAATATTAGAAGGGACAATCTCCTTCAAGATGCATTTTTCGGATATGGTAACTTGGGAAAAGAGTTTAAACACCAGATATCCGTGACTTTTTATAATCAAAATGACCCCGAAATTGGAATTGATGGAGGTGGAGTAACTAAAGAGTTTCTGACGTCTATTTGTAAAGAAGCCTTTCAACCTACTGACGATGATGAGTATCACTATTTGGGCTCTAAGAACGGGCTTTTTTCAGTCACTAAAGACCAACATATCTATCCAAATTCAATCTTGGGAGTGTCTCCTCAGCATAGCGCATTAAAACCCGAAGAGAGGATGGAGGCATTGAAATATATTGAGTTTTTAGGAAAAATGATTGGAAAGAGTTTGTATGAAGAAATATTGGTTGACGTTGAGTTTTCCATGTTTTTTTTACAAAAGTTGACAGGCATGGTTCGAAGTTCGTTTGATGACATGTACTCTCTGGACTCGGAGGTTTACTCAAATTTGATTCAACTGTACAATTATCCTTACGATGTGGAGACTGACCTGGCTTTGGACTTTACGATTACTCAGAGAGTAGGACATGGTAACACTGCAACTATACCTCTTACTCCTGACGGGGCGTCTCGTTCAGTTACAAACAGCAATCGACTTGAATATATCTATGCAGTTTCTAATTACAAGCTCAACACGGTGCTGAAACCTCAAACTGTCGCATTCTTAAGAGGATTATCTACATTGATTAGGCTGGACTGGCTGTCAATGTTCAATGGGCCGGAATTGCAGATGCTAATCTCAGGTGGCTCTTCACGTATTGACATTGAAGATCTAAGAGCCAACACGGTTCTATATAGATTCTCTGAGAATAGCACCACGATCAAAAACCTGTGGGATGTTTTAAAGCATGAGTTTACGGAAGAGCAGAGGAGTCTGTTTATCAAGTTTGTGACTTCAGTACCTAAAGCACCGCTACTTGGGTTTTCGTCGCTGACACCGCGATTTGCGATTCGAATGGCAGGAGACGATCAGAACCGATTGCCCACGTCTTCTACGTGTGTAAATTTGTTGAAGCTGCCAGAGTACCAAACGAAAGCAATATTGAAGAAGAAGTTACTGGACTCCATCAATGCGAATGCTGGATTTGACTTATCATGAACGATTAATCAATGCTTAACGAGTAACACCATCTACAATTGTAAGGAGAGTAACGAAATACACTGAGATTGTACACAGTTCTTGAAAGAGGTTTTGACGGACCGTTGTAGTGGACGGAAGTACTTTCTGTTGTAGTAAAAGAAACGGAGGAACTATCAGAGGGTTACAATGGATAGTAAGGGGATATCGGTCAAAGAGACTGCATTGACAGGAGATTTGCATAGTTGACAATAGACCTAAGAATAGCGGTGCTAGAGTCAAAACAATGTTGTAGTTGGAGAATATGACCGAGAGATTTCATATGGGTGGAGTGGTGCGAATTAACAATCTGAAGTAGAATTTAAGACCTCAATACCGTGGACTCAAGTGCCCACATATATCAAACACTTCAAGCCATGATCTGCTTTGCTCATCAGAGTTCTCCTGTATACTGTCAGACCTATAGGCCTGGACGCCGTGGATTCCAGGGACCAAGCAGTTAACGTTTTTGCAGTGTTTTAGCTCTACTCCCTTGCTCTGCTCTGTGTGCTCCTGCTTTGCTCCTGCTTTGCTGGCTCTGCTGAGCTCTGTTTCTGGAGAATTTTGGGCAAAGCTGCATGATAAGCTAGGAACAAAAATAGGCAACTCGGTTTCCTAATAAGTCGGGAGTCCAATCGTCTATGCTGGGGTCGTGGGAGTTATATAGTGAATGATTCGTGTAGCTTTGCCAACCTAATTTTTGAGCGATGGCATTCCAGATCTAAAAGGATCTAAAAGGATCTAAAAGGATCTCAAACACTTATTGGGACCTCACGATTTAATAGGAGCTCAGAAACTATTGATAAAAGGCGCAACCCCACGGTTGGACGATCCGAGATTCAGCTCTGTTGTGAATTTGACGCTTGGTTATTGATTGTAGATTGAGTTTCAGTTGAACGATCTTCAAATCCGTGCTAGGAACGCGATTTTTATGTTATTAATAGAAATATTTGAAACGGTAGCGCAGCACAGACATGAAATAGCTCCGGAGCACACTGATGGTAAACAACTGGGTTTGGGGCAACGGTCAAGATTCAGCCAACATAAGCGAAAAAGAAAAAATACATTATGGAAACTTCTGCCGACCAATTTTGGGTATCAAAACGTCATTAGATCCACCTGTACCTTGAAAATTTCTTTTTTGGCATTCACAACATGCTCCGAATAGGATAAGCGTTTAATTGTTCATTATCGTTATGCAAAAATTCAGGTACTAATGCAATGCGTGCAGCTATCATGCTTCTACTTTACTTTGACAGGTTCTATCTTGACAACAGTCTCAAACTCGAGGGAAGAGAACTGCTCTGGAAGCCCATTGTTTACTATCGTTAGAACCAGCTTTTAACTACCGGCTTTTAATACTGTTTAAGTTCGGAACGGGCTTAAGAACGGGCAAATTGTGAATATTTGTTTTCACAAGCTGCGTATTTTCTCAAAGTCTGTTCAAGCTACGTCTATTCAAGCTGCGTCTTCCAAGCTACGTTTTCTCAAGCTACTTCTTTTCTACAAGTCTATTCAAGCTACTTCTTTTCTCCAAGTCTATTCAAGCTACTTCTTTTCTCCAAGTCTATTCAAGCTACGTCTTTTCTCCAAGTCTATTCAAACTACGTCTTCCAAGCTACGGCCATTATGTCTCTTGTTTATTTCTAGTCCTCCCAGATTCTGTTATTTCCAATGATGATGAAATGCAAGGGTTCAAATCTGCACAGAAGCATGATTTTCTGGTGTTACGGACATGAGCGGTAGCCAGTAAATTGGCCTTTTAATTGAATTTTACGAAAATGCAGTTTACAATTGAGAGCACAAATCTACATGTTTAGCACATACGGAAGAAAGATCCGGACACATTCAGTTTTCAGTTTTCAGTTTTCAGTTTTCAGTTTTCAGTTTTCAGTTAACAGTTTTTGTTTTCAGTTAACAGTTTCCAGTTTTCAGTTAACAGTTAACAGTTTTTGTTTTCAGTTAACAGTTTCCAGATTTCAGTTTTGTTTCCAGATTTCAGTTCTACACGCTCCATTAGCTCCATCGCTTTTCTTTCACCACCATTCTGAAAGTTCCCAGCAATAAACAGAATTGAACGTTGTTTTTAGTGGAATCATTATTGTTTACTATAGTGCCTCTAATTGTATCAAAATAAAGCCACTTACATTTACAATCAACTACAGAGCATACAAGTTTCGAATTCAGTCTCATCTGCACAGAATTATCAACCATTTTAGTTAAGAACCTGAAAATAAACTGATCAAGAAGCGCAATCAGATAGTATCAATTAACCTTCAGTCGTAAATCTCTAAATAGTTTTTCAGTCGTTTTCAAAGAAGTTTTGTTTTTACATATATTTGCTTTTTCGCTCTTGCATCTGACTTTTATCTGTGCATTTAATATTTTGTGGGCCTGAACTGGGACCGTGCACATAAATGTCCCAAAAAGGAAATTACAAGTTTATCTAATTGTTTAAATCTATTATTTATCAATCGGAGTTAACTCCATTTACTTTTTTCTCGCTAATACTTTAATTTTCATCGTTTATTGTTTGTTTTCTCACTCTCCTAGTTTTAGTAGACTCACATTAGTTCCCGTAAATTGTGGTTCGTTTATTTCTTCTACTCCATATCTCCTTACCGGTCTCAAATAGCTAAAAATATACTCTTTGTGAAATATAAATACTCCAAGGGACCTCTTAGTATCTCCCACTCTTTTTCCCCATCGGCCAACTATTGTTTTTTTTCCCTTCAATAATTTCAATGGTTTCTGCGAAACTATTATTTGTATCTTCAGTAGCTGGCAGCATTGGTTCTGCCAGCGCAACTTTTTATGGCTACGCCGGACAGCATCACGGATTTGACTGGTACTTTGACTCCGACGGTCGACAGTGTCGTACCTCAACAGACAGTAACGGTGAAGCAAGCACCGTTTACTATACCAAAACCCAATATAATGACATTACTCTCACTTCAACTTACTTCCACTGTAGCGACGGAAAGTGTTCTCAATATCTTTCAACCGCTGTTACTGACGCTACACCCACTAAAAAAGTCGTCACCGTCACTTTCACATCAGTTGTAGACCGAACTGCAGTCGTCAAAGTTACAACATGCCCTGAATCCGAACTCTCGAAATTCACCCAACCTACTCCCACTCCTGATGTTCCTAAACCAACTATCACTGTCACTCCTACTGCTAAATGTGTCCCTACTCAGGATATTTACTGGGACAAATGGCAAGGATGCGCCAAAACCACTGTAGTAGAATGTCCCCCCGAAACCACCAAACCTGTTACCACTTCTGGAGTATGTGTTCCTACCACAAGCGAGTACTGGCACGGACTTGAAAATTGTTCCAAGACCACTACTTATGGATGTGAACCTGAGCCCACTGGAGACTGTCAACCAAAGACTAAATATGTTTGGGAATTGTTCAAAGGATGGCATTACACTGTCGAAGGCTGTGGTGCAACCAAACCTGCTACTACTCCCGCTACAACCGTCACCCAATGTCAACCTACCACTACTGAATACTGGCATCAAGCTTCCAAATGCTCAAAGACTACTACTTATGGTTGTAAACCTACTGGCTGTGTTCCTAAGACCAAGTACTACTACGACAAGCATTTTGGCTGGAAAAAGACTACAATTAATTGCCCTCCAGTGGCTGCTTCTACCACCGCGGAATCATCGAGCTTTGTTGCTTCTACCACCGCGGAATCATCGAGCTTTGTTGCTTCTACCACCGCAGAATCATCGAGCTTTGTTGCTTCTACCACCGCAGAATCATCGAGCGCTGTCGCTTCATCGACTTGTGTTCCTAAGACTACTACTTACTGGGACGATAACGAAGGATGTAAAAAGACCGTTACCATTCCATGCCCTTCTGCTGTCATCTCCAGCACATCTGTTACTTCTGCTGCTTCTTCTACCATCTCCAGCACTTCTGCTGCTTCATCTATCTGTGTTCCTAAGACTACTACTTACTGGGACGATAACGAAGGATGTAAAAAGACCATTACCATCCCATGCTCTATTCCAGCATCAACTGTTGCTACTTCAAAGGTATCGAGCTCCTCTGTTATTTCATCTGAGTCGAGCTCATCCTTTTCTAGCACAGTTCCTAGTGTTTCCTCTTCAACCTCCTCATACTCTTCAGGTTCTTTGAGCTCCAGTGCCTCCGCATCAAGCGTTGTTTCATCTGTTCCCTGTCCTTCCGGATCTTTGAGCTCGAGTATTCCTCTTTCATCTCAGCCTTCTGGTTCCGCTACATCTAGCGTCCCTCAATCATCTGGATATGCTTCTTCCAGCGTTCCTCAAACTTCTGGATCTGCTTCTTCTAGCGTTCCTCAAACTTCTGGATCTGCTTCTTCTAGCGTTCCTCAAACTTCTGGATCTGCTTCTTCTAGCGTTCCTCAAACTTCTGGATCTGCTTCTTCTAGCGTTCCTCAAGCCTCCAGTTCCGCTTCTTCGAGCGTTCCTCAAACCTCTGGATCTGCTTCTTCTAGCGTCCCTCAAACCTCTGGTTCCGCTTCTTCGAGCGTTCCTCAAACTTCTGGATCTGCTTCATCCTCAGTTCCTCAATCTTCTGGATCTGCTTCTTCCAGCGTTCCTCAAACCTCTGGATCTGCTTCATCTGGATCAATTCGTTTTAGCACAACAGTCTTATCTTCCAGTCAAAGATCTAGTATTTACTCGACTAGAATGTGGAACAGTACAATGCCTATTAGTACTCAAAGTACTGCTAGCGAATTGAGTTCTACTGTTGCTACTCCATGTACCATCAGTCAAGTTACTAGCTCCATTCTTTCGCAATCTTCTCAATCTACTGGAGTTATTTCATCTTCTACCAAAGTCGTTCCTTCTGGTACTCAATCTACTGGAGTCTCATCTGGAATCCAATCTTCCACTGGAGTTGTTTCTTCCAGCGCTCAATCTACTGGCACTGTCTCATCTGAAATCCAATCTTCTACTGAAGTTGTTTCTTCTAGTACTGCTCCAGTTTGCACTGGTCCTGGTTGTGGTCCTTCTCAATCTACCGGTGTTGTTTCTTCCAGCACTCAATCTACTGGTATTGTTTCCTCTGGAATCCAATCTTCCACTGGAGCTGTTTCTTCCAGCGCTCAATCTACTGGTATTGTTTCCTCTGAAATCCAATCTTCCACTGGAGTTGTTTCCTCCAGCGCTCAATCTACTGGTACTGTCTCTTCTGGAATCCAATCTTCTACTGAAGTTGTTTCTTCCAGTACTGCTCCAGTTTGCACTGGTCCTGGTTGTGGTCCTTCTCAATCTACCGGTACTGTTTCCTCTGGAATCCAATCTTCCACTGGAGCTGTTTCTTCCAGTGCTCAATCTACTGGTACTGTCTCATCTGGAATCCAATCTTCCACTGGAGCTGTTTTTTCCAGCGCTCAATCTACTGGTACTGTCTCATCTGGAATCCAATCTTCCACTGGAGCTGTTTCTTCCAGCGCTCAATCTACTGGTATTGTTTCCTCTGGAATCCAATCTTCTACTGAAGTTGTTTCTTCTAGTACTGCTCCAGTTTGCACTGGTCCTGGTTGTGGTCCTTCTCAATCTACCGGTACTGTTTCCTCTGGAATCCAATCTTCCACTGGAGTTGTCCCTTCTGGCACTGAATCTACTGGTGCCGTCTCATCTGGAATCCAATCTTCTACTGGAGTTGTTCCTTCTAGTGCTCAATCTACTGGAGTCGTTTCATCCTCCACTGGAGTTGTTCCTTCTGGCACTGAATCTACTGGAGTCTCCTCTGGAATCCAATCCTCCACCGGTGTTGTTTCTTCTAGTACTGCTCCTATTTGCACTGGCCCTGGATGTGGTCCCGAATCCACCAAGCCTGTTACACCTACCGAGATCAAGCCTCATGCTTCTGAGCCCGCTCAATCTACTGGCTCCGTTCCTTCTGGCACTGCTCCTATTTGCACTGGCCCCGGATGTGGTCCCGAATCCACCAAGCCTGTTACACCTACCGAGATCAAGCCTCATGCTTCTGAGCCCGCTCAATCTACTGGCTCCGTTCCTTCTGGCACTGCTCCTATTTGCACTGGCCCCGGATGTGGTCCCGAACCCACCCAAACTACTCACACTGATGTTGAACCTCAACCTTCCAAACCCGCAGGTGGATGCACTGGTCCCGAGTGTCCTGTATCTACACACACTGCTGTTGAGTCCGTCCCTGTTCAATCTCAACCCACTACTATCGTTTATCCTTCTGTCTCTACGTTCAGTATGCAGTCCGGAACTTCACTACAGTCTACCCCTACAGGAAACGTTACTACCCCATCCCCATCTGGTCCCGTTGAACAAACCAATGCTTCTGGTAAACTCCAGGTTGCATATGGTCTGGTCCCATTGATGGTATTGATATTTAGCGTTTTGCTCGTTTGATATAATCACCAACTGTTAAAATACCATCGGAATAATACAATTAATAGTAATAGATATTTTAAATCACTTGCTGGAGGAATACTCCTTTTTAGGCCCGTCCATTTTTGTTATACCTAGAAGGAATCAATCATATTTGTGTTCTGGGTAAAGGCTCAAGGCGTGGCCAATTTTGTTCACCGAAACTGATATAGTTTGAAGAACGCGGGAGCACTGAGAGAAGAATGTCATTGAAGCATCCGCCCTGCCATAAACAACGGACACTCGGGTACCAATTGAAAACAGATTCCGAGAGTTGTAGGCCAGTTGAACGACAATTGAGGTTATTGAGCTTACCAGTTAACAGAGCTATGGGGTCTTGGAAAGCGTAGCTTATGAGCGTTGGAAATCAGGGACGAAACCCCAGAGAGCCCCTTTAACTGAGTTAACGAATGATTAGAACGTGGTGGCGCAAAGTCTATCGACAAAGCAGTTTTGACGCGTGAAAAAGGTTGAAACAGATTTGGAGATGAATTCGGTATAAAATATAAAATTTGGTATATAAATATATCAAGTCAGTTATAAGGAATCAGTTATATGAAGACAGATATATGCAATCAGTTATAAGGAATCATACCAAATATACTAAATCAATCAAATCAACCAAATCAATTATATATTTGACAGAATAACAGAATTACAGAATTCTTTCCGTATTTACAAATATATCAATATATTTTTTCTTTTTTGCTGCTTATTCAAAGTTCAAATACAGAAAAAAACATAACCCCGAACTCTTTTTAATCTTTTCTTTCTCCTTCTTACTTCTCTCTCATCCCTCTCAAGTCCTTCAATTGTCCAATTGATCTCTTCTTCAATCTGTCGACTCATCCAGATTTCCACGGTGACCCTGAATTGCTTCACCACCTGAAATTATAGCTAAAACCCTTCCTGTATATACCTCCAGCTGGATATCTGATCAGAATGAAAAACTTTCATACCATGAAGCAGCAGCACCAGCAGCATTCTCATAAACACCATCATCAGCATCAACAACACCAGCAGCCTTACCTCCAGAACAGCTATCACCATCCGTTATTACAACATCAACCTCCACATCAATACCCTTTTGTCAATTACAATCCTAACGCGATGCTCTGCTACCAGGCTCCTTTGGTCTACTCCCAGTCCGCCATCTTTGCCAGCTACCTCCAGCTCAAGGCTGCTTCCATGATCCCAAACCATTCAGTCCCTAGAGGTCCACCTCGCAAGCCTAAACATTCTGACCACGCACTGTGGGTAGGCAACATCCCCCCCAACGCAACCCTAACTGATCTCTGCAATCTGTTTGGCACAAAGGGAATCCAGTCAGTCTTCTTCATCCAGCGAACTCTGTGCGCCTTTGTGAACTACCGCGATGCTGAGAGCCTGGACAACGGCGTGAAGATGTTCCATGAGCGCGGTGCCAGTATTAGGGGCAAGAGTCTTATTGTGAAAGTCAGACAGGGCAGCGAAAGCAAACCACCTGTTGAAATGGCTTCACAGGGTCTGGAGCATTCAGAAGAGTATCCAGAAAAGCACCCTGAAGAGCACCCTGAAGAGCACCCAGAAGAGCAGCCTGGAGCAAAAGGAGATAAACCCACCTTTGGAGAAGACTCTTATTTGGATGATACTGAGGACGAAATCAGGTCGACAATGACTGATGACACCAACACCACAGACATCACCATAAATATCATGACAAAAGCTACTCCTTCAAAGACTCCTTTAGAGACTGCTTCCAGTTCTAGCGCTACTATCAATCGCGCGAAGAAAACATCTACCTCTTCCTCGACCTCGTCGCTCTCTTCGTGTCTATCCTCAATCACTCTTACCGACTCGTCTGAGGAAAACGCGAGTAGAAAAGAACGACATGCGCCTGTCAACACCTATTTCATTTGCAAGAGTCTCTCGGACGACGACTTGTACAATTCCAAGCGAGTGGGCTTGTGGTCGACCCAGCTCCAGAACAAGGCCAAATTCAACCATGCATTCCATCATTCAGACAACGTCTATTTGTTTTTTTCAGCAAACAGAACTGGCAAGTTTTTTGGATATGCCAGAATGGAGGAGCCAATTCCAGACTGTTTGACGCCCAGCTCGCCCACTACTTCGGAAACTTCAGGCAACAGTCCTTATTCATCGGCGTATAGCCTAAGCAGTGCTTCATCTAACGGCTGTGGTAGCGGAGCAGGATATAGCTACGTTCCAGGGCAGGCTTTGGTTTATCCAACTGTTGCAAACCCGGAATTTGAACTACCATATGGTCAAATAGTTGACGACACGTCCAGAGGAATCTTGTTCTGGGAGGCCGTGGACCAGTCTGGCATTTGCTCTGAAAAAGAGCACTATTTCCAGTCGCATAGCAGCTCAACTCCCATGACATCTACGACAGCCTCTACGACTTCACTCCACGAGACTCTCGAAGCCGGAAGCAAGAAGTCTGAGCCCACGTACAATTTCAGGATCCGCTGGCTGTCAAATGGCAGCGTGCTGTTTAGTCAAGTGGAGCACTTGAAGAATGACTTTAACGATGGGCTTGCACTGAAAATTGCAAAGGACGGAACAGAGGTCGAGCCGGAGGTCGGAAAGATACTGGTTGATATGTTTGATGAAGCAAGATTCAAAAAGAAGTACCACAGTCAATACCACAATCATCATCAATAATGGCTTTGTAGACACAATGCAGTACTCGGGAGGTCTCGAGGAGGATCTCTACCAGATTTATTAAGGAACATATGATATATATTTATCCAAGTATATACCTATCCATGAAAAGAACACAATATGGATTAAAATATTAATCATGATATACCTTTGTCTCACTTGAACTTGTGTAGAGAAACTGTAGAAAAGCTGTTGTTTCTATTTCTTGCTTTTTGTTATGATGCCTGCCATGGACCGTAGGAGGAGCATTCGATAAATGGATGGAATGGAAAGGAGAAAATCTAAATAGTTATATTAAGTTGTAGGAGGGTCCAGAAGCCAAACAGCCATTTTTTGTTATGAAGGACACTATTTATTTATTATTTATTTATTATTTATTTATTATTTATTTCAATTTATTTCAATATATTTAATTATATATTTCAATTTATTTTCATTATTTTTAAATATTTTTTAAATATTTTTAATTATTAATTTACTTAATTATTTTTTATTTTTAAATATTTTTTAAATATTTTTATTTATTTATTTACTTAAATATTTTTATTTTTACTTATTTACTTGATTATTTTTATTTATTTATTTATTTATTTTTTTTTCTTATCAATTTTTCATATTACAGTTTGAAAAATTACCTGCAAGTAAACTCTATTTCTCAAAATCAAGTTACAAACTTCAAGTCATATATATCAAATACCAAGTCACAAAATGTAAGTGATAATGCTTAGGTAATCTAGTCGTTAACACTAATTGCAGTTGATGAACCTGGAGTAGAATCTATGCCTACAACTCATCACTAAAGAGTACCTTAATCGCAAGGTCCACATCTCATTTCGGGCTTCTTTCTCATTGGCCTTAAACTCTACCATTGATCCCAAGAAAGTGAACCAAACTGGACTGATAAAGTTCATGGTTTCTAGCACGGTTTGTACTATTTCTCGTTGACTCTTCCTCATACTTCTGTTCCAGCCCTGTTCCAGCCCTCCTCCTCAGTTGTGTCTGGAGATTCACGTGATAGACTGCATTGCAGATCACATCCGAATCATACATAAAGTTACTATGGCAGAAATAGTTTCCCATGCAAGTTACGTTTGGTACCTAGACCTAATCAAGCTGTACCCTACATAATCTGTCTATGAAAACTGTACAAGTATTAAGTAAGAAACTAAAAAAAGAAAATATAACAGTTTCACACACACGAATATTGTGACATGATTTTTTTTTTATTTCAGCTTATCCAGTTTCGTAGATTTATTCTTTTAATTTTTTTTCCGTTAATCAAAACCTTCATCACGGCTTACTCAATTGCATTTTTTTTTCCTCTTACACCTACACCTGGCCCTCCCGGATCGTCTATGCAACTATGGTCTACGATAGCGAAACAGCTTCTATCGTAGGAAGCATCTCTACAACGTCCTCATCTGCCTCCAACGTCTCAATGGGCTACAACACCACAGCAACTGCTAAAAACGGGTTCACCAACGGAATTTCAGCTCCAGAATGGACTCCCCTACAGAAGATTGGACGAGGTGTAGTCATTGGAAAACACACTCCTGATCCGCTCAGAAGCCATGACATCTCCTTGAACCTCGGTGACGAGGTCTACATCTTTGAGTCCCACGAATCGGGCGCTTGGTATAGAGGTTATGTGGTATCTCCTCCTTCTGCCCACGCTGCGTTGAACCAGCCTCTGCCAAAGGGAAAGAAAATCAACAACGCTGCGTTGAAAGCTCTGGACGCCAACATCAGAACCGGCATCTTCCCAAGTGTCTACGTGCATCTCCATGAATACTTTGATCTCTCCCATGGCAACAATTCAAACTTAGAACGAAGACGCTTTTCCACCGTAAACTCCGAAACTGAGTCTATAATCAACCTACAAAGTTTGGGCCTGAAATCTAAACCTCCGCCTATCCCCGCATTACGATTGGGCGACGAAGTCCCAACCGTCCCGAACGAGCCTCTCGTCGACGATATCGTCGCCGTCATCAATGAGTGGTACAATACCTACGTCTACCATCATTATCTCTTTGGAAACTACGAGCTGGTAAACACTATCAACACGATCATCCAAGAACTGTACTTCATCCGAAGAAAACTCATTTACGGCCTCTTGACCGCCAACGAAAGAATTCTGGCTAGAAAGAAAGCCATTTGGCAAATCGCTAGAGTCATTAACATTTTGAATCGTGGCCATGTCGTTCGTGATACTAAGACCGGTGCCATTCTCGCTGGTAAAGAAGCCCCAGTCAGACTCGCTCAAGAACAGATTCTCACTGCCTTGGCTCCCAACTACCCGGATCATTCCATGATCAACGATACTCAGGCTGAGGTGACCAGGCCCAAACATATTTTGGTGGATTTTAAATCTTGTGTTGGTCAAGGCTACGGCCATGGCCTCACCGTCTACTTCCAATTGCGCGCCAAATCCTCCTGCTTGACTGAGTCTTTTGCTATCAAGATTAACCCCGAAACGAGAATCACAGATCTTAATGCTGTTCTTTTCAGAGATCTTCCACTTTCGATTGCAAGAGGTGATGTCATTCTTAATGCTGAAGTTTTTGAAGAAGTGCCTCTAATGTCCAAAAACCCTACGCCGTTGTCAACGATTCTTGGTACGTCCAATGTTCAAATAGCCAGCAAAGAACCCAAAAAACAAGGTCGGAGAGGTTTGGCAAGTGGTGCTGCCGATATCAGTCGACTTTTTAGAATTGAAGATAAAGGCGAATCTCCTTTCACAATCAGAATGTATGCGACATACTTTGAGGTGAATGAGCCTAATAAAGACAACAGAGGCTGGGGTGAATTATTTGAAAGAATTGTCAGAGGTCGACCTAATGGAGTGTATGTTTTCATGGATTCTTGTTTTTAACAATTTCTAATTTTTTTTTTTTTTCTTCTAGTGCTGTTACTCCTCGTGCGAAGCAAGTTGTTTGTACTGTTAAAGAATTCGAAGCTGCCAATGTTAAAAACATTGAACATCTTCAAAATAAATACTCCCAATCGGCCATTGGAATGGCTAGATCCTTAACTACTACTGCTCTTACAGATAATAGAAATGATCTCTTCCTCACTCTCGGTAAGATTTCTCTTACAAATGTCACAAATCTTATCCCCGACTATCTTTTGATTTCACTTGGAACATCCTCTGATAAAGCTGGTTTCAGTAACGCATCAAATACCATTCCGACTACGACTTGGGACTCTCTCGCTACATACAATAATGAAGTTATTGGAGAAATGATCAAAATCAACAATTTCGATCAAAATGATAATATTAGTCTGAGCCTTTATGTTGGTGGAGAATACGTTGCCGAAACTAATATTCCTATCTGGCACGGTAACAAAGTCTGGTCTGGAAAGAGAGTTGTGAATTTCACTTACAATAACGAAAATATTGCTACTCTTAACATCACTCTTAATTTCGTCGGTAATGGCTACAATACTGATATTGCTATTGAAAAAATTATTCGTTGGAAAGCTGTTTACGATGCTCACGGCGCAGAAGAATTAATGACAACGCTTGTTAAATTCAAGGTAATTGAATCAACTGAATTTGTCAAGAGGTTCCATGAAGTCATGGATTCATTACTAGAAATGCTTTCTAGCTTTATGAATTCAGACAGAAATGATCTGCTTCTTAATATCTTCTATGCTTTGATCAACATGTTGGAAAAAGTCGTTGCCAGAAGTAATGATTATCTTTACATTGCAAATGATTACATGGCAAACAGATTCAACTTTGCTGGCATTTCTGAATGCCTTTTAATTCTTATTGATCAAGCTCTTCAGCTCGATACCTCTCCGGGGCATGAACATGATTTACTCACTCGATTATCTAAAGTCTCGAAATTTCTTTCTCAACTCATTTCTGCGTCTGCTAATATCGACATCAGTAGAGGCCGCGAGGCTGCACAAGTGACAAATATTACAATAAAGAAACACCTGAAACGAGTCTCCGATACGTTCAAGAATGTTTTGTCTCGCCGATCTGATGACTTTATTGAGCTACAAATGTCCATTGTACAAAACATTTTTGAATTTTTCGAAAATCTTCGTGGATATGTCCCCCCTGATGATATGCTTCTTATGATCATTGAAGTCACTGAATCTATCCGTGATGACAATGATAAAATCAACACGCAGAGACTGCTCTTGATTAAGAGAATTTCAACCTCATACCATTATCAGCAAGCCAAATACAGACCTCACATTACTGCGTACACCATCAAATGGACACTTCCATTCTGGCTGGACTCTCGTGAATTTACTCAAGAAAGAAAAGACCAAATTAGACTTTTGTCTGGTATTTTTGCTGCTCAGTTTGAAGTGCTTTGGCCAGTTCGTCATAAAGAGTTTGAGGTTTGCAAACGATATGGCCAACTTTTGCCTCTATGTGCAAAGGTCTACAACGAGCTGTTGAATCAATTCGAAAAGTCCGGCAAAAACCGCACCAGAAAGGTCTTTTCTCCTCTCTTTCCAAATACCTTTCCTTTTGAATCGAGGCCAATTGATTCTCTGGTTCATGACGCTGTTTTTGACGAAACTTTGGTAGAGCTTGGAATTGTATTCACACTTTTGGCGAACATTTCTCACTTTAGTGGTCAACAAGTAATTGATAAGACGTTAACCAATGATAAATATGGTGAAGTCGCTTTCAATATTCTCCACGCTTGTAACGCCATGCTTAATTCTGTGTCGTTTCCTAAACTTTGGATTTCTCTTCTAGCTCTTCACCATGAAACTGTTTTAGGATGTCTAGACTACCTCTCGATCCTTTTTAAAACTAGATTCATCCCAGAACCAGAAAATGCTGAAGAGTTCAATTCTGGTCTCTGGCACTCTTTCCTCAGCTGTTTGCTTCATTTGTGTGGTTCTGAAGCCATCGCTGTTGAACATCTCGCCGAGCAGAAACGTAAGATTGTTTGGAAAATTTGTGGAGATATTAGAAATAGAGCATCTGACTTGCTACTGGAGATGTGGGATGCCATTGGCTGGCATTCTACTGAAGAAGATCGTATTCGATTTGGTTTGAATGTTTTTGGTGGATTCCAAGTTCAAATGTTTGGCGGAGAAACTAGTTTGGTGAGAGATGTTCTCAATTTGTGTCTGGTTCGTCATGCAGCTGTTCAGAATACAGCCGTCCACATTTTGCATTCGATGATTGCCAGTGAATGGACCCTGAATGAAGATCTTACTGGACTTCAAAGGGAAATTTTGGCAAGTTTGGATGATATTTTCCAATCAAGAGCTTTCTTGCCTGAAGATTACGATAAGGTGTCTTTCATCCAAAATCTTCGCAGTACCTTCCAGATCGACCATGAAGATGAAGCATCTCCATATGTATCCGCTCTATTAGATGACATTGAAGAGTTCTTAGATCTATTGCTGGATCTTTATAACGTTCCTCCAGGTGATGCTTATAACGATGATCGAATCTTCCATGCGCTAAATGTCTTGAACTTTTTGAAAGATATTGATCGCGTAGAAATTTTCTCTCGCTATGTTTACGACATTGCTGAATGGAATAAATCCAAGCTGAACTTTGTGCAAGCAGGTCTCGCATCTAAACTTCTCTCTTCAGCATACGAGTGGTCCTATGATCAAAACCTTCCTGCTTCTGAATATCCAAAATTCCCTGCGCAAACAGGGTTTGAGCGAAAGGAGGCTCTATATGAAGATATTATCCAATGTTTCACAAAGGGCAAATCTTTCGAAAATGCCATTGATGTTGCCAAAGAGTTGATTCATGTATATGAGAACGTTGCATTTGATTTCAAGAAACTCGCTAGTGCTACCAAAGTTCTAGCAAAGTTGTATGAAAGCGTTGATACTGTTGAGAGATTATCCCCCCAGTTCTTTAGGGTAGCGTATATTGGTGTCGGGTTCCCAAGATCACTGAGAAACAGATATTTCATTTTTGAAGGAAGTGCATGGGAAAAGCTGGAAAGCATTCATGAACGTCTACATAAGACTTATCCTGGCGCGACCATTGTATCTAATGAAAATGCTGCTTCACAGGATGGCCAATATCTATTTGTTACCACTGTTGATCCCGAGGTTGAAAATTATAGTCTCTTCAAGCACATTCGACCTACACCTGGAGCTAAAGAGTATTATTCTAGGCTCAATCTTAGAAGGTTTTCATTCTCGCGGCCACTACCTGGCAACACTTCTCCATTAGATTTATGGGTTGAGAAGACTACTTATGAGACATATCAACCATTCCCTACAATTGTGAAGCGAAGCGAAGTCAAATCAGTTTCTGTTATCAAATTATCTCCTCTAGAAAATGCTTTGAGTCTACTAACTGCAAAAACTGAAGATCTGCTTTGCTTAGAGGCTGCCTTTGAAGGCGGAAACCCAGACCAATCAACTATTTCAAAGCTTGATCTCGTTTTGTCTGGTGCTGTTGATTCTCCTGTCAATGGTGGTATTCAACTCTACCGGGCATTTTTGGAAGATGAAAGTCTATCTAGTGATCCCAGTACTTCACCATTAGTTTATGCTCTTGAAAGTGCCTTTGTTGATTATGCTGCCGCCATCCAAAGGTGTTTGGTTATTCATGGTAAAGTTGTACCTCCTACTCTGCGGCCATTACATCAGAGTTTGATAGAGCTTTTTAACAGAAACTTTGCACCTGAAATGACTACTATGGCTAACGGTACTACTTACACAGAGCAGCTTAGAAATGGTACTTTGGTTCGCCAGAGCTCGGTTACTAAGAATTATGGCTATGTGAAGCCTGTTCCTCAAGCATTGCCATCTACACCTGCTCTTCCTAATGGAATTTATAATGATAGCCGGGTTGGAGAAGATGATGCAGAATCTAAAGTGAATCTGGATAGTTTATTGGGCAATGCTATTGCAGCTTCTGATATTTTGATTAGATCTAATGGATCAAATGGAGATACTAATGGTTCGATTGAGTCTATGATGGAAAGAAAAAATAACTATCCGCCCAAACAATCTAATTCCAGATTGATGTTTCATTGAATAGGATATATAATTACTCTGGATTTTCTTTATAATTCTTTCTGGATTTTGTCTATAATTTTTTCTGGATTTTCTTGTTTATAATTTTTCTGAATTTTCTTGTTTATAAATTTTTCTGAATTCTCTTGTTTATAATTTTTTCTAAATTTTCTTGTTTATAATGTTTTCCTGGACTTCTCCTAGTTATATAATGTCTTTCTGTGTATATGCTTATAGTTGATACTTGTAAGTTTATCCTGACCCCGGCTTTTGTTCCTGTGATACCTCCGGAGATGTAGCATATACCCTAACCTTTATAAATCCCAATATTGCCATTGGTTGAGTGAGCTGACTAATCATTTTGTAGACTAGAAAAAAATCCTCAATACTTTCCCCTTCTATTTCTTCTATTTTCCTAGAGGAAGCTATTGCGAACAGACCATCGCTTTATATACTAAGATGTTGAGATCTACTTTCCTTAACGTGTGCCGCGCTTCTACTGGTGTTTTGAGAACATCGACCATTGCTCGTCCCATGGTTGCTGCTGCTCCAGCTCGTATGTGGGCTGTTGCTAGAGCTTACAGCACCGAGAACATTCTTGAGAAGAGCGATGTTGAGAAGAGAGTTTTCGCTGTTTTGAACTCTTTTGACAAGGTGAGTGAAGCTTAGGAGGTTGAATCTTGAGGTTGAATCTTGAGGTTGAATCTTGAGGTTGAATCTTGGAGGTTGAATCTTGGAGGTTTTGATGCTAACAATTTCTAGATTTCTGATCCTGCTAAGGTATGAAGTTCAATTGGGTTTTGGAGAGCGACGATATTCTGTGATTGCAGGTAGCTAACGTTTGTTGTAGATTACTCCTACTGCTACTTTCACTCAAGATTTGAGTCTTGACAGTCTTGATACTGTTGAAGTGCTTGTTGCCATTGAGGAGGAGTTTGGTATTGAGATTCCTGAGTGAGTAAATATGGAGTTAAAGGTGGATTCTGCTAACAAGTTTTGTAGCAATGCTTCTGATGAGATCAGATCTATTGATCAAGCTGTTGAATACATTTTGGCTCAACCTGATGGTAAGTTTTAATGATTTGGAGGAAGTTGGATTGTTTAGCTAACCAGATTGTTTATATAGCTGCTTAAGCTGTAGCAGTTTTGTTTGTATAATATAAATTTATTTCAATTTTTTTTTTCATTTATATTCTATTCAGTTAATTTATTATATTCGATTTATTTTAATTTATTTATTTATTATTTTATATTATTTATATTATTTATATTATTTATTATTTTATATTATTTATTTTATTCATTTATTATTTTATTATATTTTTGTGATTTTATTCATTTATTTTATTATTATTTTTTTTTTTTCATTTTTCATTTCATTCTATATTGAAAAATCAATTTTATGCCGTGGTTTCATATTTAAATTTCAGTTGCCACTTTCTTTCTTTCTACTTACGACCAAAACCAACCGCCATGACCGACAAAGTAGCAGACAGTAAACCATCAACAGACAGCACTGAAGAGTCAAAAAAAGTAGTTGTAGTTCAACAGGATCCAGGCAATGAAACTGACGCCAGCGAAAACGAAGAAGACGACGATTATACAATTGATCAAGATGAAAATCTGCTCGACGACTACGCAGCAAACGCTGAAGACGTAGACTTGCTCCATCTCAAAATCAGATCCATTCGAGCTCTGGGCTTCAGTAAGCTCACAAACGTCAAAACCGTGTGCTTGCGACAAAACATCATCACTTCAATGGATGGACTGGAAGACTTACCAGCAGACTTGGATCAGTTGGATCTATACGACAACCGTATCACCCACATGAACCATCTGGCTCACTTCAAGGACCTCACCTCGCTGGATCTGAGCTTCAACAAGTTCAGACACATCAAGAACGTGGACCATTTGAAAAAGCTCAAGATGTTCTACCTGTGCCAGAACAAGATCACCAGAATTGAAAACATCGCTCCATTGACCCACATCACCTACTTGGAGCTTGGAGCAAACAGGATTCGAAAGATTGAGAATCTAGATACACTGGTGAATCTGGAGCAGCTTTGGCTAGGCAAGAACAAAATAACAGCCTTGGAAAACCTCGACAAGCTGGAAAAGCTGCGCATTTTGTCCATTCAAAGCAACAGGATTGTCAAGATTGAAGGGCTGCAGAATCTCAAGAATCTCGAGGAGTTTTACATTTCGCACAATGGCATTTCCAAGATTGAAGGCCTTGAGAACAATCTCAAGCTGCGCGTCATTGATATCAGTGCCAACAGGATTGAAAAGCTTGAGAATCTGGCGCACTTGAGTAATCTGGAAGAGCTTTGGGCTTCGAGCAATAAGTTTGATAGCTTTGACGATGTTGAGAAGCAGTTGGGTTCTTTGAAAGGCCTGGAAGCTGTTTATTTCGAGTTTAATCCTTTGCAAAGGAATAATCTTGCGACTTACCATAATAAAATCAGGTTGTCTTTGGGCAAATCGCTTAAACAGATTGATGCTAATTACATTAGATAGAATCAATATAGCACTATGCGCCAATAAATTGGCTCTCTTTTTTTTTTTTTTTTTTTTCTTCACTCCTACTCCATGAAACTCCTTCTCATTAAGCCTTCTCAGCCTTCTCCCAAAACCTCCTCCTAATACCACTCCCACGATTCGCCATAATGAATCAAAACGATGCTCCAGCTCTAGACGATCCAGAGCCGGACTTCTTGAGCACTCTGATGATACCAAATCCAGACCCAACAGCTCTGTTCTTTGATCCTACTATCCCCTTCAAGGCCTTTCCAGGAGAATCTGCATTCCTGTTAGATAGAAGAGTCGACACAGCTAACAACTCTGGCAAACTTGATTTGACCTTTTCTTCTGGTGATTCTGATCTCAATAGCTCGCTCATCGATTCTCCACATCTCAGCCATCCATCCGATAGCAGACAAGAGAAACAAACCATCGACCAAGATCATCTCAGCTTTCATCAAAAACAGCACCAACATCTACGCCAAAATGCCCTCCTTAACCAATACCAGCATCCTGCCAAACGCCAGAAGCAACATCCTGATATGCTCAGAAAACCTATCGAACCGCCCCAAAGTCAACACCGTCTACAAGTTTCTCCAAGTTTATACCCCATTAGCAGCAGCACTAGCTCTCCAAGCTTGTTTGCACTGTCAAAAACATCTACTACCTCCCCCAGCCTGTTCCCCGTCTCAAACGCATCCAAAAGATCACCAAACCTATTCCTTCCCTCCCATTCTCAGTCTCCAAGCCTATTCCCAACTCCCTCGTCAACCAGGTCTCCAGTCTCTCAACCCACCTACGGCTCGCTTATTTCTCCTCCAATCGTCCATCTAAACCAAAAACAACAAGAATCCTCCCACAGCTACTTCACCCCAGCTATCCCTTACCATGAAGCAGAGCTCATGCTCATCAGACAGAAATATAAGGCCAAATCAATGATCCCCACCGACCTCAGCAGTGCCAACTATGCCCAACAGTGTATCTCTGCCGCAATGTCCTCCAGGCTCGACCCCTTCTCCTTACATCTCAACGAATATAGGTTTCTCAAACCGCATCTTAGCCCTGTTCACGTGACCACTCACCTGAACATCCGCAATGGCATTCTACGGCTGTGGCTGTCCAACGCCAAAGTGGACGTTACTCGAATCGAAGCAGCGGGATGTGCGCGCGAAGACCGGTTTTTTTACCTGGCTGAGGTGGCCTATGACTGGCTGGTGCGATTTGGCTATATCAATTTTGGATGTTTTGAGTATCCAGGCTTTGACTTTTACAATCCCATTCCTGAAGATCAACGAAAGCCACGCAAGAAAATTATCGTGATTGGAGCTGGCATTGCAGGCTTGAGTTGCGCAAGACAGTTGGAGAATCTATTTTTGAGGAAGGCTAGACACTTTTCGGAATATCAAGATATACCGCAGGTTGTAGTGCTGGAAGGGCGAAGACGAATAGGTGGACGCATATATTCAGCCCATTTGAAGAGCGATCCATCTTGTGCGGTGGACGTGGGTGCTCATATTATTTCGAGTTTTGGCAATGGCAATCCGCTGGCGACTCTGGTGAGACGGCAGTTGGGCCTGCCTGTTGAGAAAGTAGAGCTTGAGTCGGATATCAACGATGGAGCGACAGGAGAGGTCTTTTCCGATGAAGAAAAGGTAAAAGTTGAAAGGCTGTTTAATCATTTGCTGGAGCGTATTTCCAAATTGCATACAGATGTCAGAATGCCCAAAACTGCCAGAGGTGATGAGGTCTTGATCAGAATGGCCAAAGATCCAAGCGCAAGCAGTTATGAAGAGAACTACACTTTGGCAAAAGCAGAGGAGCGTGCCAATTCAAATGAGAATGCCTATATCAAGGAATCTGATTACAAAACGGACGCAGAGTGGAACGATCAAGATAATGGCAAAATCGAGATAAAGTTTCTTCAAGAGATTGGAATCAAACTTAAGGCAGGCATCTCTGAAAATTCATATTTAAGGATAAGTCCAGACCGCCAGGCAAACGTTAATACTAGTTTGGGTAAGAGTATGGACTCTCTGTTAAGGCAGATTCAGAAAATAGCAGATTTATCGTCCAAACAGCTCCGATTGTTGAACTACTTCTACGCCAAATTTGAATGCCAGTCTGCAACATGTTTAGATAACTTGAGCTTGGAAAGCTGGAACCAAAATCACGAAAAGTTATTTACTGGAAGTAATTCTATGGCTAAGCATGGCCTTATGTCATTGATGCGAAGTCTCTATACTTATCCAAAGAAGCTGGACGTTCGGTTTAAATCTAGTGCCAGTGTAATAGAGTACTCGGACACAGGAGCAGAGGTCTTTTTAGAAAATGGAGATCAAATCAAAGCCGATGCCGTTATCTTGACGGCGCCTCTGGGTGTTTTGAAGAAGAGAACTATCCAGTTTATTCCTGACCTGCCCAAATGGAAATCCGACAGTATCGAAAAGCTTGGTTTCGGTGTTACAAACAAAGTCTGTTTAGTATTTGAGCATGCATTTTGGGATCAAGATAAAGATGTCATTTCTATTGCTCAGTGTCCATCAGTGCATGGTACGCCAGACCAAACTGATTTTAAAAAGGCTAGAGGTCTTTTTTACATGTTTTATAATATGACCAGCACAGTTGGGAAACCGTGTTTGGCAGGTGTTATCTCAGGAGAAGCAGCAGTGAATATGGGCACTCAAGCAGACGAAACAATTGTCGAATCAGCATTCAAATCTCTTGAGATTGTATATCCAGATGTCCGGAAGACTAAACTTGTCGAATCTATTGTTACTCGTTGGCAAGTTGATAGATATTCAAGAGGTTCATATTCTTATTTGGGTCTGGGGGCTACTGGAGCAGATTATGATTTAATGGCAAGACCATTGGGAAATTCTCTATTTTTTGCTGGTGAAGCAACTTGTAGATCCCATCCATCTACTGTTCATGGCGCATACTTGTCAGGAATCAGAGCTGCTAGTGAAGTCCTTAAAAGCTTAATCGGAGACATAAAAGTTCCCAAACCTTTATGCCCTTCAAAAGATTTTGTTAATAGCAATTCTCAAACTCTACAGTATCAGAAGCAGCATCAAACTCGCGCACCACAGTCAAATGAACCACTTCAGATTTCGACTTTGTTAGATACAAACACTATATCTAGCTCTCGATCTCGTGCTCATTCACAACCCTCTAATCAACCATCTCAACCAGTAGTTACACTTACTCCTGAGAGTTCAGCTTCACACGACGTTAGTTCACTTGAATTGGAGTTGAAAAACCTCAAGGATGCCAGACTTAATAGCGATTATGATCGAATGAGACTTGATCTCATTCAAGAGTTTGGTGAACGTCCTTTAAAACCAGAACGCTCAGGAGCTGCCAACCCATTTTTGATATTTCAAAAAGACTTTTGGGATTTGTGTCGTCGCGAATGCGATCTTGCTAAACAGACTAGTTCAAATGATCCAAATGCCCGTGCAACTCGTAATGAAGTTCGATCAGCATTGGGACAAAAATGGCGACTATTACCTGAGGATTTAAAGAAGCCATATCTTGAGAAAACTAGAGATATCAAAGAGTGTAACGACAAGATCAACGATGAGTACAAGGAGAGGTTGAAGAGATATGATTCTGAGGCAGAAGAATTCCGAAGAAGGTGGAAAGAAAAGAATGGATCACGACCTGGTAAGGAAGAAGTGCGATTAATGAAGCTATTAGGAGCTGGTAAGAGAAAAAGAGGATAGGATAGAGAAGTGTGTGTTTTTTTCTCTTTATTTTTATTTTATTTTCATGTCATTATCTTCGTTTTTCGTTTTTGTTATTAGAATTTTCTATTGGTTTTTGATTCTTGTTATTTTTCACATTATTTACAATTTTTTTTTTTCATATTTTATGTTTGTGTTTCTAGATTTTTCATAAGTTATTTATTTTGACATTTTCCTGGAGTACATCTCTATTTTTAATGAATTATGAATTTATTGTTTTGATCTATTTCAAATTGTTATTTATTTTTTTCAAATTGTGATTTATTCTTACAAACTGTTCTTGATTGATTTATATTAATTCTTTCGTACTAAATATAAGATTTAATTTGATACTTATCCATAGACGATAGAAACCATAGTGTCTCACGACGTATTTAAATTTTATAGACATAAGTCTAATAGACTATATATTCATTTATATTTAATTTATAAGTTTCAATTTACTGAGAACTTTCAAATTGTTCACTGAGAACGTCCAAATTGTTCACTGAGAACGTCCAAATTGTTCACTGAGAACTTTCAATATTGTTCATTACTGATAATACTGTTCATAGTTAGAATCTTGATAAGCGAATCTTGTACAAAACAGTTGGATCTACTTTCTTTAGGTCCAGTCACAAACTCAAACCGCACATTGTCTTTACCATATTCAGCCCCGCAAGAAATTTATATGGACTGGCCTCGGTCCCAAAGTTTAATTGATATAAAATACTCACAGAAATTAAAAGTCATTTCTTTCACTTCCATCTCAAACAACAAAGACCTTTCAAAATGCCGGTTATGGACAAAGTCTCACCAGCGCTTTATGTAGGTTCTTTCCACACACTTTCCTCGCACCGTGATCTCAATCGAGCTGGAATCACTCATGTCATCTCACTATTGCGTGAAAACGTTCCGATACTAAGCTCTGCAGGCTTCTACCACCTCCATATCCGAGTAGATGATGACGACGAAGAAGACATCATCAAGTATTTCAACTTGACATATAAGTTTATCAAACATGCGGTCGACAATGGAGGGAACGTTTTGATTCATTGTATCGCCGGTATTTCTAGATCAGTCACTATTACTGCCGCGTATCTTTGTGCTACAGAAAAAAAGGACCCCGAGACCGTGATCAAGGCCATAAAGGCAAAACGGTCTGTTGCAAACCCCAATCCATCCTTTCGACAGCAGCTGCAAATATACTGGGACGAAAATTGCAATATTGACGACAATTCAACTATATATAAAGCTTGGATCAAGGAAAAAGTCGCTAGTGGAATCCCTTTGGAGTTCAAACTGATAAAAGTTCCAGACTTTGATAAATCCCCAGCATACTATGACATTCCTGAACGTGAATCAAAATTGTAATACCTTTGCATTCATGTTTCAATTACGTTTAAATAGATATTTAGATTACAAGTATTTGTTGGTTTGTAGCCAATTCTCAACGACTTTGGAATCCCGTTCGAGCCATTGAGTATTGGACTTAATAGTGTCCAATACTTGACCAAGAGTACGGTCATAACCGTGGTTGTTTTTGTTCTTGTAGAATTCATTAATTTCATCATAAGCCTTTTGGGATGAGAAGACGCTCAAAGTAACTTTAACCAATCTGTCGAGAACAACCATGTTGGGTGAGAATCGCTCATAAATGGCATCCCAGTTAGCCTGGATATATTCCCAAGTACTCCATCTTGCAACTGAGTTTCCAGCAAGAGAGCCAGCAAGTGAGTGAGTGTCTTGTTTAACAACTTTATCAGACAGAATATAAGAAAGACCCAATTTGATGAATTGCTCATCTTTGACTTTTCCTAGAGCCACAAGGGCAATTTCACGAGAGTCGACAGATGAAGGATTTGAAACTTCAGTGAAAATAGCTTCATAGTTTTCTTTGAGTTCGGCACCAGATGACTTCAAGCCAGCTCTGAAAACAGGTCCTCTCAAACTAGGATGAACAGCCTTTTTATCACCACTCTTCCACTTGGCAAAGAGACCCTTAGCAGTCTCAACAGCTTCAGGAACATTGTATGAAACAGCTTGACTAATGAACAAAGATCTTAATTGGCCAGTAAGATAGTCTTCACCGTCAACGAATTCCCAGCCAAGTTTAGCCAAGTTCGAAGAGATGATGGACTGGGTGAATTTCTCCAAACCATCTCTGACTGCTTGAGGCTGTTCAAACCAAACACTGCTCAATGAGTTCAATCTCTTGAAAATTTCAGCCCAGATACTGTAGTTAGTTTCGTTTTTCAATGCAGAAATAACTTCGAGTAAACCAGAGGTGCTTCCAATACCAGCAACAGCTGTTGATGCAGCATCAGCTACAATACCAATCTTATCGTTAATTGAGAGTTTGTCAATGTTGGCAGCAATTTTAGAGAGTCTCTCGGCAGAGTAGTTGACTCTGTAGACGCCAATCTGATCCTTATTCAACAGGAAGAAAGGTTCTTTAGCCAGTCCAGGAATTGTGACCTCACGAGTGTCAAAAGTAGAAACAGAGGTGATTTTATCTTCAGGACCTGCACCAGACGAGAGAGATAAAGGAACCCACCAGAGTGTTTGGTTTTCTTCATCAGTAACATCGCCGGTTGCCAAAAATCTGTCTTGTCTAAGGACAACGTCGCCGTTTTCCAATTCTTTAACAGTAATCAAAGGGTATCCGATCTTTAAAGTCCAGGTGCTCATGAACTTGTTAACATCAACACCACTGACATCGGACAGAGCTGACCAAAGATCAATAGTAGTTGCGTTGTTATAGGAGTGCTTCTTGAGATAATTGGAGACACCCTTGACGAAGACTTTATCAGTAAGTTGGTTAGAAATCATTCTAATGACGGAAGCACCCTTAAGATATGAGATAGCATCAAAAATTTGATCAATGTCAAGAGCAGACTTGACAGGCACTTCAATTGGATGGGATTGGCGAAGCGAGTCCAAGGTCAAGGCAGATTGCAAACCTTCAGAGATAAATGTAGAGAATACATTCCACTCTGGATACAAATAGTCAACAGCCAGCCAGCCCACGTAGGTAGCATATCCTTCGTTGAGCCAAAGTTCTCTCCACCAAGACATGGTAACGAGATTGCCAAACCATTGGTGAGCCAATTCGTGGGCAACTACATAAACAACTCTGGTTTTATAGGCAGCCGCACTAGTAGCTTCGTCGAACAAAACAGCAGTAGTTCTGTAAGTGACCAGACCCCAATTTTCCATGGCTCCATGAGAAAACTCATGTACAGCAAGTAAATCAGCCTTTGGAAGAGCGTAATCAATGTCGAACACGGTAGAGAAGTAGTCAATGATCTTGGTAGCGCTGTTAAGAGCAAGCTCACCTTGCTTGCTGAGACCTCTGGTAGTGTAGACTCTAACGGGGACCTTTTTACCATTGTAAGAGCGTTCAGTGAAAGCTTCAACATATTCGAAATCGCCAGTGGCCCAAGCAAGTAAGTATGTACTCATGATGGGGGTTCTTTCAAACTTGACGACCTTGACGCTCTTGGTAGAATCAACAGACTTCTTTCCATCACCAGGAGTAGTTGAAGACACTACAGGCATGTTACTGAGAGCAGTCCAGTCTTCTGGGACCTCCACAGAGACGTCAAAGGTTGCTTTGAGTTCGGGTTCATCAGCACAAGGGAAAGCACGTCTGGCGTCGGTGGCTTCAAATTGAGTTGAGAGCATGACGGCATCCTTTCCATCTTGATCTTTGTATTGAGATCTGTAGAAACCGGCCATGTTGGTTTGGATGATTGCTTTGTAGTCGACAGTCACGACGACCTTTGTGGCGGACTCTTCGATGGGAGAGACGAGACTGATGGAAACGACTTCAGTAGCTTTATCATAGGAGATCTCTTTGACGGGGATTGAGGACTCAGTCTTTGTGGAGAAGACAGACACTTGAGCGCTTGTCACTTCCAAGTCTCTGGCATTCAGGTAGACAGTATCAGACTGTTTTTCGACGTTGTATTCGATAGCAACTTGGCCAGCAAAGGTGAGATCAGGAATGTTGATATCAAAGACCTTGAGGTCATAGTGGACGGGACTGAGGCCCTTGGGGAGGATATCACGATCTGGTAGCGACATTGGATGGATTTCTGTGAAAGGTGGATGTTGAGCAAGGGAAATTAGAAGGAAGAGAACAGAGAAGGAAAAAATTTAAGTTTTTGTATGGTGATTAATATAAGAAATTGGAATTTTTCTGGTACAAAAGTTTGTGTGCCCTACCCGGCTAGAGGAGGAGGATATAGAAGCGGTAAACAACAACGGCAAAGGCCTTAAAACAAAGCCTTTAGCTGCCGAAAACCAACTCAACGGCACAGCAGAAGCTGAGCAGATGGCACACTCTGTTGAATGGTGAGATACGCTGGAAAACAGTGTGAGATAACGGCATTTGTTGGCAGCTCTCGCTTGTTTAGGTCCAGCAAGTAATTATGTGCCTAAAACAGCAAATTAATGGAATTTCGCGTGACGCGTCGCGAAAATTAATAATCGTTTTGCAAATTGAAAAATATTTCTTACGCGAGACCTTTGGGAAGTTGAAACTAAACACCAAACTTTGTATTACGAACGGAGTGGCAATCATGGCATCAAAGGAGGTAAGCTGGTTAGTTCATGGCATAAATCCTTAGGCTAACAAAGCCCGCTCCAAGGCAACCATCTTTGTGGTCGATGTTGGAGCTCATATGAACTCCATCTCTCACGGGAATACCGAAACAGACTTTGAAATAGTTCAGCATATCATGTACGACAAAATTGCACAAAAGATTCTGTCCGGAAGGAAAACTGATGTAGTTGGAATTGTTACAGTGAACTCAGACTCGACAAACAATCGCTTTTATCCCGCCGACAATGCCTATGCCAATATTTCGTATGTTCAAGGGATTGCAATGTTCACCTTAGATCTTGCGAAAGAGATGAAATATGAAAAGGTGGTCCTGGGCTCAGGGTCTTTGGCAGACATGTTTTCAGGCTTGATAGTAGCGATTGACGCCATGACTACATATTGTGCCCAAAAGAAGTATATCAAGAAGATATTCATTCTGACAAACGGGCTCCATAAGGAGTGCGAAGAGTCTCAGGCCGATCTGGATGCGTGTCTTGCCAAAATCCATTCCAGTAATATTGACCTGATTGTCGCTGGAGTGGGATTTGATAGCATGGGCTGCGAAACCGACTTTAAGGAAGAAAACAAGTCTGCGTTGAAAAGAAAAAACGAGCAGGTGCTAAACTATTTATCGTCGGACGCTGAAGGCAATAGTAGAGTTTTAGAGGCTGGACTGTTTCGAAAAAACGTCGAGCTTCCAGACGTTCGACTATATAACCCCATTGCATCGTATACTACCACGCTAGACTTGGGTGACCGGGACATGTATGGGGATGTGATTGTGATTGACGTTCAGGTGTATCCTGCAATCAAGGAAGCAAAGTGTCAAGCTGCTGCCACAATGGCAGTGACAAACGCTTCAAAGACTGGGTATCAAGATATTAAGCGAGTTACCAGCCATGTTTTTAGAAAGAAGATTGACGGCGAAGAGAAGGAAATAGAGGTAGACGTGAGTGATACAACTTATGGTTATCGATTTGGCTACGATGCTATTGTTCTAGACGAAGAACAGCAAGAGGTGTATCAGGGCCGTCAAAGTGAGCCAGTCAGTATGAAAATAGTTGGATTTGTGCCTGAGTCTTCAGTTAAACGATATATGGGGCTTTCGCCAGCCAGCTACGTGGTTGGAGCCAATTCACTTCCATACAATACAAAGGCGATATCGAGTCTTTCTCAAGCCTTGTTTTCAACTAAATCTGTGGGTATAGTGAGAGTTGTTGGCAAGTATAATAAGCATGGGCCCATAATGTGCGGATTGTTCCCAGAGATCAATCAGGTATATCAGCATTTGGTTATGGTTCAGCTACCGTTCGCTCAGGACGTACGACACTACAAATTCCCAAAGCTGGGTGAGATCAAGGTGAGGAATCCAAAAACAAAGAAGATCGTGACTGTTACGGAGCATACTCATTTGATTCCAGATGACGAGATGCAAGACGCAATGGACAAGTTTGTGGACGACCTACCTTCGACATATATTTCAGACGTTACCAACGATAGCACCTACAATCCCCTTCTTCACCATATCAAAAATGTAGTCAAGCACTGTGCATTTGAGGACCCTATTGAGAAGCTCCCGGCGGTGTCGCCAATTCTGCTAAAGTACTCTCAGCCGTCTAAGACACCTGAGAGTTTGGCGAAGGTTGAGAGGCTGATGGAAACAAAGGTAGTTCCTGAGTCTAAACCTGCGAAGCGAAAGGGAGAAGAAGCAGACGATGGGAAATCTAAAAGAGCAAACTATGAAGAAATGGACTTTAGTTTAGGTTTCCCAACTCAAGAGCCCGATGAGCAGGTTCCAGAGATCAAGGAAGAAGACCGGCGCAGCTCATTTCATGAGAGTGCATACCAGCAAGCGATTCGAAAGTTGGAGGAAGCCTTTAGTTCATCGAATGTTGGGTCAACCAAGCAAGCCCTAGCTGAGCTGAAAAAGGTGATTTCCAAGGAGCATTCATTGCGGTCCAGCGCAATTCAGTTTCTGAGAAACTGGTTGTTCAAGTCTAAAATACATGCGGATTCTATAGATGATGTAGAAGAGACATTTAGTTTTCTAGAGAGTCTTCCAAGGTGAAAATGGACGTGCTCAGTTTTCACAAGATTCTACGCGATGGTACAAGGCCATTATGAACAGGTCCAAATCTTTGGTGACAAGACTGGAGTTGATACAACTGCCAATTGAGAGAATGAATAGTGATTTGAAGCTTGTTCTGAGCAAGAGCTGAGC
Organism: Geotrichum geniculatum; assembly: GCA_030566045.1. Taxonomy (NCBI): domain Eukaryota; kingdom Fungi; phylum Ascomycota; class Dipodascomycetes; order Dipodascales; family Dipodascaceae; genus Geotrichum; species Geotrichum geniculatum. The sequence continues at coordinate 113,356 of JAJMHM010000009.1, read as the reverse complement.
CAGATCTGAGCGAGAGCTGAGCCAGATTTGAGCCAGAACCAGCACAGAACACAGAACCCGCAGAGATCCGCTGTCGCCAATTGCTAAGAATCCAGCCTTTCTCTCAAACTGGTCTGAATTAGATTTACAACAGAAACAGCAATCAAAGGTTGCAACCAAACGCTATTTCCTATGTAAACTCCAGGCGACGAGCTGCTACGTTAGGGTCTGCAGAAACAGTGTCTGCAGTAAATTTTATTCTCATTACCAGCATGCTAATTCGTTACATATTTATATTATATACTCATAAATTCATGATATCTGAGACCATCGTAAAGCGCGTTCCTTATAGCTGCAATCTCAAAGAAGTCATTCTCGAAGAAACCAATCTCTAGGAAACCAATCTCGAAGCAGAAACTCTTAGAAACACTGCTAGAAACTAGAACCATTGCTAGAAACACTGCTAAAAACCAAAATTCCTATCGAGCTGAGTATCAACGACTAACGCATGGTTCGAAGTAAGATCAGCCCTGGGAGTTCTGTCTAGTGTACTGGAAACTCTGGGAGACGTCAGAGGACTATGTGGATCAGATATTGAGTTCTTTTCAAGCGAGTCTGGTGCACCACTAGCCACCCAGCTCGCACGAGTATTCGAGACTGGCACGAAGCAGCTAACTGCGGTGGAACCGGTAGTAGTAGACTGTAGCTTTGAAGAGGCGCCGACGCTGACAACAGTGTCCGGGGAGGAGTCTGGCAGCGGTGGGTGGGCGGTCTTGGTGTTGGAAAGAGTTTGAGTGATGTCCGGGACGGGGGGAGTATGTACTTGGGCTGGCGGCAGCGCTTCATGGAAGGCAGAGGAGGTGTTTGTGATTGAGACATGAGGGCGCGTCATGCTGGAAGCAATTGAGCCCGCGTAGGTTGAGATGGCGATGTCTTCGTCTCTGATTCTAAAGTCTTCGGTCTGGGGGCCGACTATGGAGCGCAGGTTTGCTTCCGGGTTCCCTGAGACTCTGTCGGCGGACCTGCCCGAGGCTTTGCGGGTCGAGTTTTGTCGTTTCGGGTTTACAGTGAGCAGTCGCAGCAGGCTGTTGCGACGTGGGTGCTTTTGTTTACTGGACGATTGGTGGTCGTTGAGCTGCGACGGACTTGACGAGCGGTGGGACTTTTGTTTTGATTCCAGGGCTTCTTTTGTGCGGTAGTTGGACAGTTGCGAGTCCTTGGAGGAAGAGCCCAGCAGGCCACAGGAGATTGATCTGAGGAAGGCGCCCATGGTGAAGTTAGCAATGGGCAGAAACAGACGGAGACTGTTTTCAAAGGTTTCAGGCTGCGTTTGGGCGTTGGGTATTAGCTATAGACGGTGATGGTAATTCACTGAGTAAAAGAATTAGAATGAATGAGATTGAATGAGATTGAATGAGATTGAATAAGATTGAATAAGATTGAATGAGAATGAGATTGAATAAGAATAAATTAAGTAAAATAAAAGAAGAATAAAAATAAAAATTTAAAATTAAAATTAAAATAAATATTATTAAATTAATAAAATATTAAATTAATACTAAATTAATATTAAATATTAAATAATACGCAGTGGTTAATGAGCATTTTTCGTGTCAAGCTTAAAAAATCATCTTTAAACCAATTCGAAATGCTCCGAGCCGACAAAGGCATTCCGGCAGTCACTTTCATGCTGCAACTGGTCTGATTATTCATACGCAAATCTCATCACGGACTTTTATTTATTCCGACCTTCACTCCGACAGTCATAGATCACCGACCGTCAGGGCGACCGTTCTGGATCCTGTCAAACTTTGTGATTCCTGTATTTGGTTTTAATTTGGGTTCTTGATTACTTTGGTTTCTTTCGTTTTTGTGATTTTCTTTTCTTAATCCAGTTACCTTTTATATCAAAATAAACATAAATCAAAAATAAATAGAAACATGAAATTAAATAAAAAAAATTCAAGTCTATACCATCCTTCTCAATCATAAAAATATTCTTATTCAAAACATCTTTAATCATATCATATTCACACCATCCTTATCATACCATCCTTCAATCGTAAAAATACCCTCCTTCAATAAACCGTATCATGTACTCATCTATATGCCCAACATACTCTTCTTCCTCTCCAACTGAACTGTTAGGTCGCTCACTCGGCTCCCTATCAATGGGCCCGTCCTCACTCTCAAATGGAGTAGGCGTAGCTGTCGACGCCCGCTTATGACTCTCCTCCTCGACAAAATCGTCTGCATCAATATTCGTAACTTCCCTCATCGCAACCGTCGCCGCCGCCGCATCCTCAGCATCCTCCGCTTGTGCCAACACCTTCTCCAGTGACCGGCCCCCCAGCCCCTGACTGTTCATACTCTCATCGCCAATCTCCGGAACAACATCCTCCCCTAGCATGTCCCGCACTGACAACTTTGTAAAATAGTCCGTAGTAAACTCGCCCTCCTGGATCACCACATTGTCCAGTATCTGCTTCTGTTGGGCCTTCCGAAGAATGTTGCTCTCTATAGTATACTCGGATACTAACCGATAAATATGCACATCTCGGGTTTGCCCTATTCGGTGACATCGATCTTGACACTGCTTGTCCATCGACGGATTCCAGTCGCTATCATAGAAAATAACAGTGTCTGCCCCCGTCAAATTGATTCCCAACCCTCCTGATCTAGTAGACAATATGAATATAGGGATCCGAGTGTCTCGATTGAAGCGCTCAGTCAGTATCTGTCGCTGCTCAATCTTGGTAGCTCCATCCAGTCTCAGGTAGCGGAACCCATGTAAATTCAAGAATCGCTCCAAAACATCCAAAACCTTTGTCATCTGCGTAAAGATCAAGGCCCGATGCCCCCCAGCAATTAGATCGTGTAAAAGTATCCCCAGTCTTTGCAGCTTACCGCAGTCGTATTGTAGAAGCGTCCTGTCAGGAAATGCTATTGACAGCTTCACTTGCGACTTATGAAATAACTGCTGTGACCTCAGCTCCTTGACAAATCCTAACCCGCCTACTGGCCCTAGAACTTGTTCCGCGACATTCAAGCAAACAACTGCTGGTGTTACAAATGAAAACTTCTCAATTGTATCCGATAATTTCTCCTCGATCTCTTCATATCCCAGCTTGATATTCCTCAATAGAGCGCTCTGTTCCCAGTCATACCCTTGAGTCTTGTTCACCTTGTTCACGACCGTTAACCTCTTGATTAACTCAACTCCATATGTAGGGCTTCTCGCGCACTTGTTTCTGCTTTGATACACAATTGTATTCAACTTTTCAAGCGCGCTCTGCATCTCCAAATGGTTCATATACTTGGAATGTCCACTAATAGTCTCAAAATCTGGCTTGAGTTCTGCGCCCGACTTCTCAATCTCTTGTCTCATCTCTCGAAGCATCTGGCCCAATACGTTTTCCGCTCCTGGTTTGTTTTCATCAGGTACGATCCTCTTAGAGGACTGCGCGATTGCATTTGTAAGATCTTTATCGTTTTGTGTGAACTGCAAATTCAGAAAGTCCAAATTCAGCTTATTGATACTGTCACTCTGGCTGAACGTCAACTTTTTGATTAATGAGGTTTTCGTCTCATAATCTGTCATTACTGACTTCTCTATCGCCAAAGAAGTAACAATCGGTCGCACCTCAAACAAATCAGGGTGGTTACACACTTTTCTCAGCTGCATCAAACAATTGATAATACTCAAAAAGTTTCCAGAAGCAAGCGTCTCTCTGGTCTGGGCTCGAGACATGAAGTCGTCATACAAATATCTCTGCCGTTTTGACAATTTGCAGTAAACTATGTGCTCATATTTTCCAGGCATTTGCTTTTCGACATCAGCCTTAAGTCTTCTCAAAAGATATGGTCTAAGAATGACATGCAATTTGGCCACTGTAGACTTGACCTCTTCGTCAACATAATCACCACCTTCTACCATCTTCTCAACCGGTTTCGAAAACCATTCTTGAAATGTCCTCAAATTTGCAAACCCTTCAGGCATGCTTTCATTTGCTCGTGATGAAGGCATTAAAAAATATAGCAGAGACCAGAGTTCGATCAAATTGTTTTGCAACGGAGTACCAGTCAATAGCAGTCTGTGCTGCGAGTTGAAATTCAGTAATGACTGCCATCTCTGAGATCTGAAATTTTTAATGTTATGGGCTTCATCCAATATCAGATAGTGCCATTTCTTTCGTTTAAATGCATTTTGATCTTGTAGTACAAGTTGATAAGACGTGATACAAACATGCCATGTATCTTCCTTATTCCACCCTCTTCGTTTCTCTTTTCGCTGCATTGGATTTCCGTAATATGTCAAGACCTTAAATCCCGGTGCAAACCTTTTGAACTCCATTTCCCAGTTGAGCATCACACTTGTTGGAACAACAATCAAGTGCGGACCCCATATATGTTTTTCGCAGGCCAGATAGCTAATAAGTGAAATCGTTTGGATCGTCTTACCCAATCCCATCTCGTCTGCCAAAATTCCATTCGTATTATTATTGTATAGCCCAGCCAGCCAATCCAATCCAAAATGCTGGTATTCACGTAGCTGGCCTCGCAATAGAAATGGAACTTGTGTCTTGATAGCTGTAGCCTTGTTATCCTCAGAGGCATCCACAATGGCCGAGGGAGATTTAGAATTGTATTCCGCGTTAACATCAGGCTCCTCGGCTACTACGACCTCATCCTCAGCACTCGCCACAGTCTTGGTGATGTTTTCAGTAGGCTCATCAATAGCTGATATTTGTTCTGTCGTTTTGATATCTTCTGGTGGAGTCGTATCAACAGAACCTTCAGGAGAGTGCAGCTTGTCACTATCCGCTATTTCGTTCTCAGATGCATCTTCCATAACAATATCGTCATCTGATAGCTGTCCAGTCGATGGATTTCCAAGTAGTGCAGAGAGTCCAGGTGCATCCTCTAACGATTCTGATCCATCATCAGACTCTTCTTCTTCACTATCCATAACTGTACTGTGGTCAGAATTAGCATTCATTGCGATTTCTGCTTCATCATCGCTATCTTCACCATCAAAATTCATTTCAATATCAGGCAGTTGCGAATATTTAGCTCGAAGCTGTTCAATTGAAAGTTTACTATCGTCATCAGCATCTTCCTTTTCAGAATCTTCGCTTTCTGATATTACTTCGTCGTCGATAGGATCAGACTGCTCAGACAAATCAACATCACTTTCATCTTCGCTCTCGGGAGGAACTGATCCCCCAGTAACGACTCTGGCTTCAAGTAGTTGGGCAGAATGTTCAAGAATCATGTCTAGCTGTTGCTTGCCCGCCTTTCTTTGTTGATCCTCCAACCTTCGAGCCTTTCTTTGTTGAACAACCTTTTCAGCCATCCTCCACTTCTTCATAACCTCAAATGCAGTTTTTCGAGCGAGCTGTCGAATTCTTTGTGATTCCTTTTTGCGTTCCTTTTCCTCTGCTCCAGACAGCCGTTTGAAATAAGAATCGACCATTCCAGAGACTTTTTTGCTTCGCGAAATATGGGCTTTACGTTCATCAATCATCAACTTTGCAAAAAACGTCGCATGCGACACTAAATGATCTCTGTGTGTTAACTGAATGCTTGAAATTGGATCTACAAACCCTTTTTTTAACTCTGTAGACTTGAAGTCATCTCCATACAGTTCTAGAATACCAGACTTTTTGAGATTGTTGATTTTGTCTCTCAGTGTGATCTGTTCTTCAATGTAAATGTCTCTATCAGGTGTGGTAACATAATCGTCAAGTGCTACAAACGAATTCAATAGATTGTCCAGTGATCCATGAAGAGAATCAACCACATGCGTAGGGTGTGTCACAGTTCCTTCAGGAACGGTTACTCGCAGTTTAACTCTAGGTACACGCCCATGAAATAGTTTTGCCCTAGGCTTCTCTGTTTCTGACTTGACTGATGCATCTTCCTCACTATCTTCCATGTCAACTTCCCGACTATGGTTTCTTGAGTAGCTAGGAGTAGTCGACTTCTTTTTGGATCTGTCATGAGATCCATTGTGATGAATATTATGATTATTATTGCTGCAGGTACTATTAGTATTATTATTATTATTAGCATAAGTGCTGTTCGATTTAGATTTTGAACGAGGTTCCGGAGTAGGAGTTTTTTGAAATTTGGCAGTTCTGTTTCTTGTTAAAGGGCCAGGAGACTGTGAAGGCGAAGGTGTATCAATGTTCAATGCAACTTTCTGGAGATTGATTTGACGTCTAGTTGATCTTATTCGGCCACCGCTGTTGGTATTTGACACTTTTGACCAAAGATCATACGGAATTTTGTACTCTTCAAATACATTACTGTGATCATTCCGAGCTTGTTCAATGTCATAATTTGTCAGAGATACAAACTTTTCTAAATGAAACAATAGTCGGACGTGGTCATCATGGCGTTCTAGAATCTTGGTAAGCTGAGCTCTCTTCTTTTCAACTGCTTCGTTTCGACGCTCTTCAATTGTTTTTGGCAAACTGTTCTCGTCCGTTTCGCGTTCTTCGACAGCTTCTTCTTCTTCCTCGTCTTCTTCTTCTTCGCCTTCGTCTTCTTCGTCTTCTTCTTCTTCGTCGTCGTCTTCTTCTTCGACATCCGCATCTTCGACATCAATGGTTTCCAATTTCTGCTTGGACTCTGGCTCAGGCGAGTCTTTACCGGTGGCAACTGCTTTGCCTTGTCGCTTATCCAAACCTGGGGTCCGATATTCCAGCCCAGCTGGAGAATAGTCAACTTGACTTGTTCCTCGTCTGGATCTTCTTAACGGAACTGCATTGGAACTTGTTTTTCGCTTCTTGTAGCCAGTAGCAGGCACATCATCAGCTACACTCTCATCAGGTTTCACGAAATCGAGCGTGTCTAAAAAATAAAAATGAAAAATTAAAAACGCGTTAGATATATTCACGAAACAAAACTCATTCACACATACCCTCTTTACCTAAAGCTGAATTGAAGTTTTCTGTCAACTCTGTACTGGTTCTGCGTTTCCTCAGACGTGAAGCCGTAGGCATTGTAGTCGACAAAATAATAGAGTATCACTCAAATCCAACGCCGGGGCGATCCTACCATATATATTGGAAGGAATAAATTCGTTGTAAATAAAAGCAAAATTGTTCTAAAATAGTTGAAATGTATATCAATCAAAAGCCTTCGCTTTGCTTAACATGTGTGGAAAGTCTGATGAAGTTTTGACCTGTTTTATCTGGGCTAATTGAAAGAATAAGTTGTGAATCGCCTATTGCCACAAGGTAAGCTGAGATACTTGTCCGTGATGTAAAAGGCAAAAAAATTGTTCGACAAAAAGTAAAATTGTACGGAAAACAAAAAAATTTCAGAAAATTTTCTGTCACTACCACCATTTTTTTTGCTGTAAAACTTTAATTAAAGACCCTAATTTCGAATTAGGTAATATACTTGTTTCCATGGCAACTCCAACCTCCCGTCTCTCTGAGCTTACAGTCTACTGGAAATTTTCCAGCCAACCACGATACGCAGAATTCACCTTTTTTTTAATATAGTTCCTCCCACCGTTGTGCTTTCTTCCTTATACTTATAATCATGTTGTCCAGGTCAATTTTGTCAACCAGAGCTCAAGCTACTCGATCTGCATCCATAATTCTTCGTCGCCAGGCTTCTACCAAGTCCAAGGAAGACTCGTTGGTATGATAACACTGCGCGTTCTTTACTAGTTCTAACCAGCTCCGACAGATTGGAGACTATGTTGATGCTCCATATGAATACTATCAACACCGCAGTCCATATGTCAAGTATGATGATCAACAAATGAAACGAAACTTCAATGAACCACTTCCTCAGCATTATGATTATGTCGATATGTGGTCTCCCGATAGATTTGATAGCTTCAAAGACAGCACTGCATTCCGTAATAACTTGATATTCTTTGGTCTTGTTGGAGGTTTCTCAGCCATGTGCTACTACTTCTTTTATCCTGAGCGACCTGCTGCTCCCAGAAGCTATCCTCATGGAGGTCTTTATAAGGCACTTGGTGGAGATGATGAGACCAAGGAAGTTTATGGAGTAAGTATAAGAGTGAGTTGATTGAGTTTTGTTCTAATGGTTTTTAGGCTCGTGTTGATGAAGGAAACTAATAATTGTTTTATTTCATATCAATTTTTATTAAAAATATACTGCAAAGCAAGTTCAATATATTTTTCAGCATGCGATTTGTTTAAAAAATGAAGATTTAGCATTTTAATGTAGTTAGGTATTTCAATGTATTTTCTGTTTAAAATGTAGTTTGTATCTTCGGTTTAATAAATTCTGTATCTTCCGTTTAATAAATCCTATATCCTGTTTAAAATAGTCTTGTCTGGACGAACTTGTAATATCGAATATAAGAAATTCATTAAAATTCAAAAACAATTTTATAAATGAAACAAATCAGTCTTTTAAACCAAACAAGAACTTCAATTCCTTCTGATCAAGCTTTCCAATTCTCTCTAATCCACTCTCATCTAAAGCTCCTTCAATAATCTTCCTCTTCTTGTCTTGTAATGCTAAAATTCTATCTTCAACTGAACCCTCTACTACTAACCGATGAACATATACTGGTCTCAATTGGCCAATACGATGGGCTCGATCCATGGCCTGGTCTTCAACAAAAGGATTCCAAAATGGATCCATGAGTACTATATGAGAAGCACAAGTAAGAGTAAGTCCAACATTACCGGCTTTGAGACTTAAAAGAAGCACACTGATCGATGGAGTATCAAAAAAGTTTATAATGCACTGGTTGCGATTTGTAGCACTCATTGATCCGTCATATCGAAGATATTCATGGTGCTCTGAATCATTCTGTAAAGCAATTTCCAAAAAATCCAGCAAAGATGTAAATTGCGAAAATACAATAACCTTTTCTCCTGGATAGTTCTGTGTAACATTGTTTATTGTTTTCAAACATTTGATGATTTTCGAAGAACTTATCCAGCCAGTAGGAAAAAGATCTGTAAAATCGTTCAACGACGTCGGAGTGGAAGAAGTGGGCTTTATATTGAAGTATTTATTCGATGGTGAAAGCAGATTTTCATTCGTTTTCGCTGAACCTTCATTAACTGCTCCATTTTTTTCGACAACTGTTTTGACGTCAATTGATCCTAGTTTAAATATTGGCCTTCTGGAAACGTCCATAACAGTACTCTTCATTGATTCAGCAGTGTCTGCTGGTTTTTGTTTGAATATTTGACTTGAATTCTTATATCTGTTTGCAAGAATCTCCATATCAGATAGTTTTTCCACATGAACTAAATCAAACACCGAATAGTCAATCAACTCCTTGTCGGAAATTGATCCTTTACAAATAGGACATTTTTTTACTCCATTTTCATCGCTTTCATTAGCAGTATTGGTAATGGAAAAGTCGAAGAACTCTTCACAGCACTCAGTGCATATAAAGTCACCGCATGGAAATAAGATCACCAAGTTAACAGGATCTATAGCATCCATACAAACAGAGCAAGTAAAATTGTCTTTTTCCTTCAATCTTCGAATAACATCGTCTTCCAGTCTTCGACATAACCCAATGGCCATTTTTCCAGATCGCGCCAAATTTGACTTGTTTGTTTTCAGTCTGTGTGCCCTCTCTATCAGCTTTGGATGGCAGCAAGCTTGTCTCAACCTTAGCAGTAACACCAAAATATTGCTGTAGTTCCGTGATACGGTGCCTTGAGATATGTACTGGCTCATTTGAGCTTTGGCGGATGCTTCTAAAGATTGATAAAATTCGGATTCATCTTTGTCGAGATGAACACTTTCTATGAGCACAGTTCTCGGTGGTAACTGTAATATTGGTTTGCCATTTATCATTGAATTCTTTGTCCGTCTAAGTAAAATGGCTTTCAACAGAGCCTGTAACTTTTTCAGAGCCCTCTTGTCTGCAATTCTTTGAATCGGATTTCCAATTTCCATGTTGAACAAAAACTCATCATCATAAGGCTTTATCCTCAGAAATCTTAGTAAACTGTAAAAGTCGAAAACTGAATTTTGCATAGGAGTTCCCGTTAAGCACCATCTATATTCTCCTTCCAGACTGGAGCAGGCCTTAGATGTCAGAGTAGTTTTGTTCTTGATATACTGGGCTTCATCTAGTACAATCCGATACCACTTGCTTTCTTTCTGATAGAATGGGGAATTGCCAGAACCTCCAGTTCCAGAATTTCCAAAATGATCTTTATATTCTCGAGATAGTAGTCCGTATGTAGTCATGACCACGTCGTAATCCTTAAACTCGTTGAATGAACTTATCTTTCTCCCAGTTCCATGGTACAAGTATACCTTGAGCTCTGAGTCCCTCTTAACCCTGGTACCAATTTCCCGTTCCCACTGCTTCAATAGTGAAACTGGGGTAACAATTAAAGTTGTTTTAATTGAAGAATCTGTGGACGGATGAGACAGTAGAAGAGCTAAAGTTTGGATTGTCTTTCCCAATCCCATATCGTCTGCCAACACTCCTCCTCTGATAGTCGACTCCATTTTGAGTAGCCAGTTAAGTCCTATTTTCTGGTGTTCTAATAGAGTGACAGTTAAGTCATTTAAAGCGTCAGAAGGTGGAAAAGAGTCGGGGCCATCTGCAGTCTCAGTTTGAATATTGTCTAGGAGTTTTTCAAGCTTTTCTTTATCTAGAGGTTGGAAAGCGGAAGGATCTGAGGACGGTTCTTGGGAAAAGAGCGACTTTGCTCTGATTGAAGAGGTACTTTGTGATCTAGCAACTCTTGCTTCAAAGAGCGATGGTTTTGAAGTAGTTGCAGAGTTTATGGCCAGATTTTCTATCGCTTTTTGAATCAAAGAGTCGTCATCTGAGCATTTAGACTGTGCGACAGTATAGAACTTTTCATAATCGTTAACCTGGCCCTCGTAAATCATATTTAAAAGCTGGATTGTAGCACCCAAGTTTTTCAACGTAACTCCTCGTTTGATGGCGAGTATTTTGGCGCCATTTGTGAGGGAGGCAATTCTCAGTGAATCAGCGTTTTGTTCAGCAATGTTGGAGGTAGAGCTGGATGAAACCAATTTGAGTTGTTGAAGCTGCTTCTTGGACTGGTGAAATTGCTGTTCAAACACGGCTGCTTGTTGGCGCAGAGCTACAATACGCTGATCCAAATATCTAATCACATTTTGAGCCTTTGCCTGAGTTTTTGGGTTTAATACTGGGAAGATGGATTGGTAAAATGAGGTGCTCTGGAGCAGAGTTGGAAGTTTAGCTTCTTCTTGAGTATGGGGTTTTTTATTAGCGGCGAACAAAGAGGCCTTTGTTGATGGAGAAGTAGATTTTGGGCTATCGAATAAGCTTGAGTACTTTCGTTTGATGGTGAACGAAGACATGTCATTAGACGATTGAGTTCTAAACAATGAGTTAGATCGATGGTGGTTTGATGAAGAGGGAACATGGGCCTGTTGCTGCTGTTGAGTTTGGATTGGCTTGCTTGATGAGAACAAAGACTGCGATTGACCATAGTTTTGACTTGAATTGGATACGGTCGGAGAAGTGGACTGATACTGGCCACCAGAGAACGAAGTTTCTGGTCGATTAGGCGACATACTGTCTACATGAGAAGAATCTTTGTTCGGGACTAATTCATCAGTTCTGGGATCGGTTGAAAGAGGTTTGGAATCGCTGAGAGTTTTGGGATCGTTGAAAGCTCTGGGATCGTTAAGAGCTCTGGGATCGTTAAGAGCTCTGGGATCGTTGAGAGCTCTGGGATCGCTGAGAGCTCTGGGATCGCTGGTTGTAAGAGCTCTGGAGATTGGAGGAAGTTTGGAACCATGGTCCGAGAGAATTGAAGCAGAAGTAGCGTTTAACAGCGGAGGAAGAAGAGTCTGGCGAGCGAGCCCTTTGCCATCAGCGTCCGTGGTAGGGCGAGCGTTTTGAATCTGGGTGAACAGGCGGTGATCTGTAGAGTTGTTGTCCTCCATATTGTCAGTGAGAATTAAGAGATCCAGATCACCATAGGGGTAGATGTCCTTACGAGAATAAGGCTGAAAGGTTTGAATGCGAAATAAGAGACTGAAGAAGTATCATGTATCAAGATAAATAGCGGTTTGATTGAGAATAGGCAAAACTCGTAATATTCCTAAATTTGAGTTATAGCACAAAAATTTAAATTGGGAGCACCTGACCAGCGTCATAGGGCTGCCAGCTGCCAAACTGGGCATGATTACAAGGCCAAAGGTGGTTTGGGTATTGGGGGAGGTCTGTGGCAGGTCTGTGGTAATCTGTGCTGAGTTCTGTGCTGAGTTCTGTGCCAGTAGCGGAGCGTGCAGAGAGTGTGCCTTTACAGAGTTCTAAAAACTGTGGCCGAGCTGAATCAGCCTTCCGTTAAATTTTTCAGGATGGCGGGTGAGTTTTATAAGGTGATTTTAAGAGTTTGCATATTAGGAGAGATTTGGCTTACTGAGTTGTATAATGTTTTGTTCTGTGTTTTGTTGTTTTGTTCTGTTCTGTTCTGTTCTAGGTTTGGTTCTGGGTTTGTTCTGTTCTGGGTTTGTTTTGGTTTTGTTCTGTTCTGGGTTTGTTCTGGGTTTGTTCTGGTTCTGTTCCGGTTCTGGTTCTCTTCTGTTCTGGGTTTGTCCTGATTCTGTCCTGTGCTATTCTTGTCCCCTTCCCCCAATGGAGTCAGGGTCTACTACTGGTCTCTCGTTTACGTACCCCGGACTGCATTGTACGTGACCTAAGCGGAGTCCCACGTGACGAATTTTTACCGATCTAGCGTAATTTTAATTTTCTCTTTTCCCAATAAAATTTTTTCTTTAATACTCTTCCTTTCTTCCTCCTCCACACCTCACAAAAACATCCCGAAATACACCACGATTTCCAACACTCTCAAGCAAAAACTTCATCAACTTTTCTTGTGAATTTGGTTCTGTTTCTTATGAAAAAACTGCAATTTAATCAGTAACAAAAAGTTTATTTATTCCGTCGTTTTTTTGTCTTTTCCTGTTTTTGTTTCGTTTTGTTTTCTCGTTTTTAGTCGTTTTTGTCTTTTACGTGTTTCCTCACCGCTCTTTATTCGTGTTTATTTATTGTTAACATCTATTTATTGTCGCCTTCCATATACTCCTGTTTTGTGAATTATCCTGCTGTGTTGTGAATTTTCACTTTTTGTTCTCCGTTCTCACTTATTTATTATACGCGCATCTTGATTTTTAATTCTACGGCACAATGTCTTATTCTTACGATTATCCAACGGTTCCTGAAGGAGGTGCTCAGCAGCAAGGCTCTTCCGCGTCTCCTTCTGCCAGCCAACAGCAGCAGCAGCAGCAGCAGCAGCAGCAGCAGCTTCCCATTGATGCTACGCCCGCTACTTCTACTCCGGCTAACCAACCTTTTATCGACTCTTCAGCTGGTTCCGCTGCTTCTGACTCCAAAAACACCCTGTGGATGGGTGAGCTGGAGCCCTGGCTCGACGAGGCCGCCATCAAGAAGATCTGGATGGTTTATGGCGAGACTGTCGGAGTAAAACTCATTAGAGACAAGTTCTCAGGCGCCCACGCCGGCTACTGCTTTGTCGAATTCTCTGACGCCGCTTCTGCTGGAAAAGCTCTTACTCTTAACGGGCAGCCCATTCCCAACTCCCAGAGGGTCTTTAAGTTGAATTGGGCTTCAGGTGGTGGTCTTTCTGACAAGAGAGACGACAGAGGCCCTGAGTTCTCCATTTTCGTTGGAGATTTGGCCCCCGATGTCACTGAGTTCTCTCTGCATCAATTGTTCCAGTCCAGGTATCCCTCTTGCAAGTCTGCTAAGATTATGACTGACCCCGTTACCAACACTTCTAGAGGGTACGGTTTTGTCAGATTTAGCGACGAAGGTGAAACCCAGCGTGCTCTCACGGAAATGCAGGGCTTTTATTGCGGTACTCGTCCCATGAGAATCTCAACTGCCACTCCCAAAAACAAGTCCATGGGCATGCCTCCCATGGTGAATGGTCCTGGTAATACGAACGTTGTCCCCGGCAACCCTGGATTTCCTGCTCAGCAAGGCGGTTCTGGTCTGTATCAAATGGGCATGCCTTCTGTCGGCTACTATAATGCTACTCAAGGTGTCAACCAGTTTACTGATCCCTGCAATACTACTGTCTTTGTAGGTGGGTTGTCTGGATATGTTACTGGCGATGAACTTCGAAGCTACTTTGCATCCTTTGGTGAGATTACTTATGTCAAAATTCCTCCTGGAAAGGGCTGTGGGTTTGTCCAATTTGTCACTCGCCAGTCAGCGGAAGCTGCTATCACGCAAATGCAGGGATACCCTATTGGCAACTCCCGTGTTAGATTGTCTTGGGGAAGATCTCAAAATCAAAATGGTCCTCCAAACACACCCTACCGTCCTGCTCCTCCTCCTCCTCCTCCCCATCCCGCTGCTGCACCTTATGGCCAGATGGGCGGTGCTGGTATTCCTGTCCAGCCTTTTGTTGGTGCCAATGATATGGGAGGTGCTTTTGGCCCCATCAATCCTCAAAACGCTCACATCCACCCTCCTCCTCCAGGTCCTGTTCCTGTCCCCGGTGCTGGCAATGTTCAAGGGGTAAATGGTCAAGTACCTGTTCAAGGAAATGGTCAAGGTCAGCAAGATCCCTCGGAGCCAATTCCTGTTGCTAGATTGAATGAATTGTATTTAGCTGCAAGAGATGGTCGTTTAGACAGAGTCGAAGCTGATGGCTGTGGTTATCATGGTGTTTATGCTCAATAATTCTTGAAGTTGTTTTTATGAAGCTTTTTCTTTGTTTTTCATTCAGCTGTCTATTCTTTGTTGTTGCTATTTTGTTTAGTTTTCTCTTTACTGCCCATGTGACGTGGTAGTTAGTAATATCTGTTTCTTAATTTTCAAAAGCACTTTTTTTTTATTTTTCTTTATACATTCTTCTGCTATTTTTAAATTTAATGTAGGGTTGGTGGGGATATGCTTAAACTTAACAGATTCTCCGAACAGAGGTAAATGTACTACATCGCAGGTTCTCGGTTACTTTACCAAATGTATGGTAATCCCAAGTGGAGCGATTCTAATTTAGCGATTCTAATTTAGAGATTCTAATTTAGCGATTTCAATTTAGCGATTTCTATTTAGAGATTTCAATTTAGAGATGGATTCAAGCGATCAATGGATATCTGATTCTGACAAGGCAACATCAGGGGAACTCCTGCATTGAAGATGAATCGTGAAATGAATATTCTACTCTATTGTTTGATAAAAGGAATTTATTTCAGCATTTTCTGCCATTAATGTAGATTTTGTAGCAAATTATTATTGGCATTTGAAATTGAATGATATTTCAAACACTTCTTTGTGAAATATTTTAACTTGAGCTTATAACCGATATTTCCTTTATCAAAATAACTTGAAGATAACTTGAAAATAACTTGAAAATAACTTGAATAATAAAAATTATCTAAAAATATCTTGAAAATATCTTGAAAATATCTTGAATAATATCCTGAAAATATCTTGAAAATATCTTAAAAATATCTTGAATAATATCTTGAATAATAAAAATCTAAAAATATCTTGAAAAATAAAAATAAAAATATCTTCACGTAAAGTAACAAGCGATCCAGAATGAAATTTCATGAAATAGTAATAGAACGAAGAACCCTCTTGTTCATGCTCTTCGTCACCTCAATTGATTGTTGATATAGATAAAACTAAAGTTGTTCGATTCACTTGTAATCGTTCTTAATTTTATGCATATTTAATTCATCTAGACTTGAGAATAAAGACCCCCAGCATGAACGCTCAAGCTGAAGGGAATTGGTCCTGGGACCGTTATCACAAGTCTGAATTGGGATTGTCACTTAGCCAACATACAACGAATGTCCCCTTTTGGCACCTGTCAGATCTGACAGTTCCTTTATTGGTTTAGCCCCAGTCAAAGACAATCTACGACAATGTCATTGAGATCCTGTCAGATCTACAGACGCGTCAAATGTTGCGCTTATGCTTTAGCAACGGTCAAAATGTTTGTGTCTTGTCTAAATCACGGAGCTTTTGTTGTTTGTTGTAAAGCCTCAAGCAGTGCCGTTTAGGGTAATAGTGTCCATTGTAGATGCTGACAAGAAATATGAGATGATACTTGCTAACTGCATAGTGGTACCGCTCTAATGGTACTGTATCCCAAAAAAGTAAATAAACAAAATAAACAAGTCATATTGTTCCATTTCTTTCCGTCTACCCTTCTACGCTTTCTTCTGGTCTTCTTTTCTTCTTTATCATATTCTTTTTTTTTTCTACTTCTTCTACTTCTTCTTCTTCTTCTCTCTCTTCTTCCTTCTCTTCACTCTATATATATATAAACCTAGCATTAGCTTTCATATTTCACACTCTCTTCAACTTGTATTAACACGGACTTTCTAATCCAACCATCTCTCGCTTCACCTACCCACACACCCTCATCTCTGCTCAGAGTCCATTATAATCATGTGGTGAGTTTACGTCGCTCGTGCTTCCGTGATATTTTCTAACAATTGCCCTAGTGGAATCTTTGGTTATATCAATTACCTGGTCCCCCAAACAAAAGGGCACATTTTGAATACCCTCCTTGAAGGCTTGCAGCGTCAGGAATACAGAGGCTACGACTCTGCTGGTCTCGCTGTAGACGGTGAAGAACGCCTAACCAACGTCGGTGAAGACCATCCTCCTAGATCAGTCCGTATCTTTCAACAAGTTGGCAAAGTCAAACTCTTGAAAGAATTCATCAATACCCAGGAAATCAACAAAGATGAAATCTGTGAATGCCATGCTGGTATCGCCCATACCAGATGGGCTACTCATGGTCAGCCCAAAACCATCAATTGCCATCCTCAAAGATCGGACGGTTTCAACGAATTCACAGTCGTCCACAATGGTATCATCACCAACTATCGTGAAATCAAGGCTCTCCTCGAATCCAAGGGCTTCAAATTTGAATCTGAAACTGACACTGAAGCCATTGCCAAACTCACAAAGTTCATTTACGACCAGAATATCAGCGAACGCGGGTACGAAAACAGACTCAACTTCTCTGACCTGGCTAAGCTTGTTATTAAGGAACTTGAAGGTGCCTATGGTCTCTTGATCAAGTCCGTTCACTATCCAGACGAACTAGTCGCTACTCGTAAGGGCTCTCCTCTTCTTATAGGTGTTAAGACTGAAAAGAAGCTCAAAGTTGACTTTGTTGACGTTGAGTTTGTTGACGCTGAAAACGAACAAAATACTGGGTCCTTGCTCAACCCATCCAATCCTGTCACTGGCGCTCCTTCTCTGAGTGTTCCAGGCAACACTATGAAGGACCATTTGAGACATTCACAATCTCGTGCATTCCTTTCTGAAGACAACACCCCTCGCCCAATAGAGTTTTTCTTAGCTTCAGATCCCGCCGCTGTTGTCGAACATACAAGAAAGGTTCTTTTCTTGGAAGATGACGATATTGCCCATATTTACGATGGTGAACTTCATATCCATCGTGTCCGCCGCGACAGTAATGAATCACCCACTCGTTCCATTGAAACTTTGGAAATGGAGCTCCAGCAGATCATGAAGGGCAAGTTTTCTCACTTTATGCAGAAGGAAATCTTTGAACAGCCTGACTCCGTCATCAACACCATGCGTGGTCGTGTAGACTTTGAAAACAATACTGTCCAGTTGGGCGGTCTCAGATCATGGCTTACCACCATTCGTCGTTGTAGACGTATTATTATGATTGCATGTGGTACTTCATATCATTCTTGCTTGGCTACTCGTTCTATATTTGAAGAATTGACAGAAATTCCTGTCTCTGTCGAGCTGGCCTCTGACTTTTTGGACAGACGCTCTCCCGTCTTTAGAGATGATACTTGTGTGTTTGTCTCTCAGTCTGGTGAAACTGCCGACACCATTATGGCTCTTCAATACTGTCTTGAACGGGGCGCCCTTACAGTTGGTATTGTCAACTCTGTGGGATCCAGCATTTCACGTCAAACCCACTGCGGTGTTCATATCAACGCTGGTCCAGAAATTGGTGTTGCTTCAACAAAGGCATATACCTCTCAATATATTGCATTGGTTATGTTTGCCCTTTCACTTTCAGACGATCGTGTGTCACAATTAGACAGACGACGTGAAATTATTCAAGGCTTGAAGAATATTTCCAACCAGATTGAAGAAGTTTTGAAGCTGGATGATCTTATCAAGGAGCTTTGTGACCGTGATTTGGCTAAACACAAGTCTTTGTTGCTTTTGGGTCGTGGATATCAATTTGCTACTGCCTTGGAGGGAGCTTTGAAGATCAAGGAAATTTCTTATATGCATTCAGAGGGTGTTTTAGCTGGAGAGCTGAAGCATGGAGTGTTG
This sequence comes from Geotrichum geniculatum, assembly GCA_030566045.1. Lineage (NCBI taxonomy): Eukaryota > Fungi > Ascomycota > Dipodascomycetes > Dipodascales > Dipodascaceae > Geotrichum > Geotrichum geniculatum. Next base: position 95,067 of record JAJMHM010000009.1, on the reverse strand, counting down.
GCATTAGTTGATGAGAATCTTCCCATTATTGTTATGGCCACTCAAGATTCCCTGTTCCCTAAAGTTTCTTCAGCTATTGAGCAAGTTACTGCCAGATCAGGAAATCCCATCATCATTTGTAACAAAGGTGATTCGTTTGGCAATGGATTACAGACTTTGGAAGTTCCTCAGTCAGTAGACTGTCTTCAAGGACTATTAAATGTTATTCCTTTGCAGTTGATGTCTTACTGGTTGGCTATTAAGCATGGCCATGATGTCGATTTCCCCAGAAATCTGGCCAAATCAGTTACTGTCGAGTAAATCCAATTTGTGTATTCTTTTGTCATTTCATAACATTATGGGTTTTAACAAAGCACTATTCGAAAAAACAAAAAAATTGGGCTTCTTGACCTTGTGTATTTAAATTTTTTTAATTAACTAGCTTAATCTGATAGTTTTAGTTGTTCTGAATCCATTTTATAGTATTGTTTATCGACTGTAGTGGTATTAGAGTAACACTAAATTGATATGAATGAAAGAATCTACAAAAACTGCAAACTTTAATATATCTAGGATTTTCCATTTCAAGTCGACTTCGACCCCGTGAATATACGGTTTGACGACGACACAAGAACGTTTTGAAGGAAACAGATCAGGCATATATTTATTTAATACTGGGCCCAAGGTGCTGTTTGCAATTGAATTGTAGGACAAGGAGAGCTGAACTATATGCTGATTTGGAAGGTATAGTTTTAGAGGCAGGTTAACCGGCAGTGAGGAAGGCAAAGTTGAAGAGAGTAGGCTAAAATAAGCCGAGAAGTTATTAGATATTAAATATGACCAGAGAAGATTGGTGTTGGCCTTGGAAAGATTCAGAATTGATTTGGACGTGTTGTAGCGAGAGTAGTGAGCCTGTTTGAGTTGGTTGAGAAGATGAGACTGAAGAAATTCCAGATCATTAGCAGGAGGAATTGAGAGGATGTAATCTGAAGGGTAATCAGTATTATGTAGATAGAGAGTAAGAATCGAGGATTCGTCTTGTTGATCGGTAGATGAAAGAAGGAACAGATCGTGAAGGATTCCTACTGGCAAGTTCCATTTAATGGGGACATTTTCATAAGAAAACCACCAGTCGTTTGATTTCAAGGTTGTGGAAGAGGTAGTAGACGAGGTTGGAGTTGAAGTAGAGGTTGGAGTAGCGGTTGAGGTTGAAGCAGAGGCTGAAGTAGAGGCTGAAGCTGAAGTAGAAGCAGAATTGAGACCAAAGTAATCCAACATCTTACCCAAGTACAAGTGTAAATAACCAAGTCTAGAAGCATTCAGGTAATAAGATTTGCCATCGTTGATCCAGTCCAATCCATTCAAATGGCCATTCTTAGATGGAACGCTGGTTTCTTGATTCGAATCAATTGAATAGTTTTCAGTTTCCTTTGGTTTCTCTGGTATCCATATAACCTTTATAGTCACTGTTCCATTGATGATTTTATCAAAGACTAGCGATTCATAATATTGACTGGTTTCTTCTGTATTCATTTCATCCTGCTATTCAGATTATGTCTTGGGGTAAGGATTTAGTGTGGTAAGAGTGTAGGTTTCAGGGTTCAATATATTTTATTACAATACTGTGAATATAGAATTTATTATACTATATTTTATTATACTGAATATTTTTATACTATATTATACTGAATATTGTTATACTGAATCTTTTACAATACTGTATTTTATTATACTATGATATTTTACAATACTGTTTTCCATTGGATTTTGCAATATATGTTAGCTACATAGATTATTGACGCGTTTCCATCAATATTAAACTCTGTGTATGGGGGTTGTCTGTAGTATCATGCCAACTCGATTGCTTAGAGCTTGAAATCGAATTGACCAGCACCTTCTTTGGCGGCCATTTCAAAGTATCCATAAATAGTTGTGACGGCTAGTAAAATACCAGTGCCGCTACCCAAAGTTCCAAGCAAGTCACTGGTAACAGACAAAAGACCAATGGTGGCACCGCCAAAGGCAGCAGCAGTAGGAATGATCCTCTTGAGCTCTCTGTAGACACTGGTTTCACGACGGCCAGCAATGACTAGACCTTGGTCCTTGAACTGTTTGGCGACATCACGGGGACTGGAGCCAGAAATCTCAATCCAAGTGGTACTGAAAACAGCACAAATGCCCAAGACGAAGGCAACGTAAATGACAGTCTTGATGGGATCGAGCAAAGCCTCAGTGAGGTTAAAGGGGGGCTGCATGTAGTAGGCAATACCAGAGGAAGCATACAACTGAGCGCTGCCAGGACGGGCCTCCCAGGTGCCAATCAAACGAATAATGAAGTTATCAGGGAAACGGGAGTAGAGCATCTGGGAGATGATGAAGATGTTGGAGGTGAGGGCGCTCTGGAGCATGATGGGCAAGTTGCTGGTGTAGAAGAGACGGACGGGGAAGGAGCCTTGGGGACCACGGGCACGGGTGGACTTGACGGGGATTTCTACGCGGAAGCCTTGCAAGTAGACGACGACGAAGAACATGAGGACGGTGACGAGGAGCTGGAACATGTTAGGGTGGTTTGCACGGAAGAAAGCGTCAATCAAGGCGCGCTTCTTGTCCTTGCGGGTAGCCAAAAGATGGACCATACCGACGACAGCGCCCTCAAACTCGTAGCCACGGCCAGTGTTGACGGTGGTGGGAGCAAAGGCCTTCCAGGTGATTGATTCACAAATGTTTGTAGCAATGAAGAGAGAGATACCGCTGCCGAGACCGTAGCCCTTTTGCAAGAGCTCGTCGAGCAAGATGACGACCAAGCCGGCAAAAACCAATTGGAGAACGAGCAAGAAGCAGACACCGAAGCCGAGTTCTTTGGGAGGACCGTACATGCCGGTAGCGACGGAGACGGTAGCTTGACCGAGGGAGAGGATGATGGCGAGGAGCTTTTGGGCGGTTTGGTACAGTTCACGGTCACTCTTGACTTCCAAATTGACATCGATGAGGTGAGTGCCGCCCAGCAGCTGAAACACCATTCCTGAAGAGACGATGGGGGTGATACCCAACTCCATGAGAGTACCTCTGTTAGAGGCGAGCATCATTCTCAACCAGTAAAGGGGATCACTGGAGTCTGACGAGACGATACCGTATAGGGGGATTTCACTCATGACGAGGAATATTAATAGGGTTACGGCGGTCCATATTAAGCGTTGGTTGAAGGGAACTTTACGTTCAGGAGCAGCGACTTCAGGTAAGAATGGAGTGAAGGGTTTAACCAGATCCAAGAATCGAACTAGACGAGTTAGTAGGATGGAGGAGGATGGGGGGAGTCAAGAAGGAGGAGGAGTCAAGAAGGAGGAGGAGTCAAGAAGGAGGAGGAGGAATCAGGACGGAGGTCGAAGGATTCGGAACGGAGGTCGAAGGATTCAGAACGGAGGTCGAAGGAGTGCTGGATAGAATCGTCAGGGTGGATGGTGAGGATAGAACGGAGGATAGAACGGAGTCCTCAGGACGAACGAACCAACGAACGAACAGCCTTAGAACAGACCGCCCTAGAACAACAACCAGAGCTACACCCAGAACAACACTCCAGAACACCTCCATAACACCTCCAGAACAACACCTCCAGGACACAGAACACCCCCAGGACACAGAACACCCCCAGAACACAGAACACAGTACACAGAACACAGAACACAAAACACAGACATACCTCCACTCATTATTGAGAATGTTAACGGCGATTAATTTACGAGATGAGAAAGTAGCGATGCACTGTCCAGCACTGAAAGAGTCTGCTATAAATGCAAGTCGAGTAGGACAGGAATTGAGTCGAATCCGTTAGAGATGAGAGAGAAAGAGGCCACGATGGAGGTGATAAAAAAAAATATTTGAATTTTTCAGATGTTTCGTCTGGCAGTAGAGTTTAATTTTGTAAACGTGGTCCTTTTGAGATTTTGAAAAAGGCCAGACCTAAATTTATTCCAATTTTCTGTGGGAGATTGGCAGAGGGTTGGTATACTGAGAATTGGACTGAACGAGAATTGGTTTAAATGTGAGTGGATTGGTCTTAACGAGAATTGGACTGAACTTTGGTGAATTGGACTGGTTTTAGTCTTCTTGGTGGTTGATTCTAGATCAATGCTTCTGTTCTGGGTGTTCTAGTGTTCTGGGTGTTCTAGTTCTGGGTGTTCTAGTTGTTCTAGTTGTTCTAGCTGTTCTAGTTGTTCTAGCTGTTCTAGCTGTTCTAGCTGTTCTAGTGTTCTGGGTGTTCTAGTTGTTCTAGTTGTTCTAGTTGTTCTAGTGTTCTGGGTGTTCTAGTTGTTCTAGCTACTCTAGCTATTCTAGCTACTCTAGCTATTCTAGCTACTCTAGCTACTCACTGAATTGGCTACTCACTGAACTGGCTACTCACTGAACTGAAAACTGTCTCACTCTCTGACTTGAATCGTTTCACAAATTTATTTGGATTTATTTACTTGCTCAAGCAAACCGCGCTCGAATTTTTGGAACCTTTACGGAATGATCTCGCTCAACATTGATCTCTCGTCTTTCAAGCCTTTGAAGCGCCCGTAGCTTCAATGACTTGAGCTTCTTCACCATCTCGTACTTGGTAACAACTTTCACTGATTTCATATGAAGTTCTTCCTTGATGCTACTCTTCCATTTCTCAATTCGCTGCTTTTTTCTCAAAAACATGTCACGAATGCTTGATTTGGTATTGAAAGGCTGGGGAGTTCTTAGAGCTTTTCGAGTGTTTTGAGGACGAGGACTTTGAGCTTTTCCAGTGCTTTGAGCTTTTCCAGTGCTTTGAGCTTTTCCAGTGCTTTGAATGCTTGGACTCTGAATACTCCGAATACTCTGGCTTCGAACGCTTTGAAAACTCTTAATACTCCTAACACTATGCATGCTCCGCAGGCTCCGCAGGCTCCGCATACGAAAACTACCCAAGCTCCGAACACTCCCCAGGCTCCGAACACTCTGAAACCCCCGAAGACTCTGGAAACCCCAAACACTCTTTCCTCCTCCTCCTCGTTCCTCTCTCCCAAAAGTAGATCGATCCAGCCCGCTCAACGCTGTCTTTGCAAGCACCAAACTCGGCTCAGCAGCTACTGCTCCCGTCGCTTCAACCCGCTCACCCAATCCCTCCTGGCCCGCCATATCACCAAAGTACTTAAGCACCACCATCTGCACAATCACATACACTACTATGTTCACCGGTATCAGCGTGCTCCTAAAATCCTCGCTTTCCTCCGTCCCAAACCACCGTGCTACCTCCCCATAACTGCTATTCATGCGAAAGCCAGCGCCAAACACAAGAACCAATATGGCCATATATACATACAACTGTATCTTGACCTGTTTCTGCATCACTCAAAAAATTCTTGGATTCATGGCTCAAGCTCGGAGACTTCATCCTCGCAAACTGCCTTTATTATACCAGCACCATACTCTCGTGCCCTCAGCCACCCCCATGGTGACAACAATAAAAACAACACGATATATATAATTATTTATACTATCAGAGTACAACTATAACTTTTCATACTCAAGCTTACCCTCCAGCTTCTTGGCCTCTGCTACCTTGCGAACTGCCTTCATCAAATCGTTCTGCACAATGTAGTCGCGTCCATCTCGAATCGCAAAGAATCCTGCCTCCGTCACCACATTCCGGATATCTGCTCCATTGAACCCGTCGCTCATCTTGACCAGAGCCTCGTAGTCAAACTCGCCCTGCTTCGACACATCAGCAGCATGAATCTTAAAAATCTCCAGCCTGCCAATCTCGTTAGGCAGAGGAATCTCAATCTTTCTATCAAGACGTCCAGCTCGCAATAACGCAGGGTCCAAAGTGTCCGGCCTGTTTGTAGCCATAATGACCTTAGTCTGGCCGAGATAATCAAACCCATCCATTTGGTTTAAAAGCTCCATCAGCGTACGCTGGATCTCGCGGTCGGCAGACGTGCCTTCGCTGAATCGGCGTCCGCCAATAGCGTCCACTTCGTCCATGAAAATGATACAAGGAGCGTGCTCTTTGGCATATCCAAACATTTCTCTAATCAAACGCGCTGATTCACCAATATACTTGTCAACAATTGCCGAGGCCGGCGAGAAAATGAAGTTGGCTCCAATGGTAGCTGCCACCGCCTTCGCCAACAGCGTCTTACCCGTACCTGGAGGCCCATACAGAAGCACGCCCTTGGGAGGGTTGATGCCAACTCTGTGGAATAGCTCGGGGTTCTTCAAAGGCAGCTCAATCACCTCGCGCAGCTCGCGGATCTGCTCGTTGAGACCGCCAACTCCCCCAAATGTCAGGCTACCGGGCTCGAAGGTAGTCATGTTGTAGACCAGAGGATCCACCTCCCGTGGTAGAATTCTCATGATTGTCAGCGTGGTCATGTCCAGTGCGACTCTTACGCCTTGCTTCAGGTTCTCCTTCTTAATGCTGTTTCTGCATCCCACAATGTATCTAGGGCCGTTGGAGGCCTTTACAATGACTTGAGTGTGTTAGTAGCAGCCAGACATTGCAACGAAATCAACTCACATCTTTCATCGTCCAGCTGTTTCAAGACTTCTCCAATGATCTGTCCCAGGCTCTGCAAGGCCTTGATATCGTCCTCGGTCTTTTCAAACTCTTTATCCATATCTTTGATGTTCAGTCTCAAGTCTCTTAGCTTCGCATCCCATTCTCTGTGGTCTTTCAATCGCTTCTTGTAGTCCTCGAGGGCCTTTTCTCGCTCGTGGTCGACGGGCGCGGTCACTGCGTTGCCTGACTCGTTTTCAAGGGCTTCTAGCAAGGGATCCCTTTCAGCGTTTGACATTCTGATATTACTGCTAATTGAACTGGGCGTGGATGTGAGGGAAGTAAACAACAAGTTTGGACAAGGAGGTAGCAGTGTTTTTGTTGATGGCAAAACTCGCAATACATTTCAACCTATATCGTCACCTAACCCTGACTTTGCTGACAAGCAAGCGGTGAATAAAGAGAGGGATGTTGGAAGGTGTTGATTGGGACTGGGGCAGGGGCAGGCAGGGACTGGCAGGAGCTGGAGCTGATTGGGACTGACTTGGAGCTGGATCTGCCCTAGAACTGGGACTGACTTGGAGCTGGATCTGCCCTAGAAACTGGGACTGACTTGGAGCTGGATCTGCCCTAGAACTGGGACTGACTTGGAGCTGGATCTGCCCTAGAACTAAAACTGAACTAGACCTGACCTAAATCTAAACTAGACCTGCCCTAAAACTCGTTTACTACGCTGAATCTTTTACTTCAGGCAGATTAGCCTGCTGAAAAACAGTGCAAGAAGAATATTGTTTTAGAATAACAAACATCATTACATATAAAAGAGGACATCAATTAATTTGTTGAAGAACGACATTCAATTATTCCTTTAAGCGGAACCAGGACCAGGGTTAGATCTTCTCTTACCGTTGGTCAAGGTGACGTTAACGAAACGCTCTAATGAAAAAGTTAGCAATCTGCTACACAAACAGGCAGGTAGGCAGTTTTCAGTCGGCCAGCCAATTTTCAGTCAGTCAGCCAGTCTGTCAGCCAGCCAGCCAGTCTGTCAGCTTTACAAACAGCCTCGCAGCCAACTTCACAGCCAAATCAAAACTTCATATCACTGCCATATCACTGCCTGCAAACATGTCAAACAAAATCTCAATCCAACCCTCTATCTGCTCCCTAAAGTCCTCGAGATTCCATTCAACATGCTCTTCCCTTCAACTATACTTACTAGTGTACAAAAGTCTCTTCTTAGCACGTCCAGTAACGGGCTTCTTCTTTTCCTCCTTGTCAACCTTAGGGGTTTGAGACTTGACCTTACCGGCACGAGCGAGAGATCCGTGAACTTTTCCCATTTTGAATTATGTGGTGTATGTGAAATCCGTGAAATCGAAAAGACGATGCTGAGGCAAAAGAGGGAAAGAGAAAAAAATTCGGGAGGAGAGAAAAAATTGTTAGAAAAAAATTGTGTGGTACATCTTCAACCCGTACCCTCTATTGTGCAAAATCTCACAATTACTCATCAAACTAACCCTTGTTATCTAATCAGAAATATCATTGTCACGTGGCTGCATTGAGACTTTTTTTGAATTTAGTTTGTCCTTGGGATATTTTTCAAGCAATTGAGAAACTTTCCTATTTTGGAATTATGTGCCCTAGTTGAGAGAATATGTGTACCCTAATCAGGTGATTTTGTAAAACAAATTATGAATGAGGCTGAAATGAGCTATATCAAATAAACTGGTCTTGATTCATCTTCATCATCAAACCATCTTCATCCATCAGACCATCGGCATTCACCAAACCATCAACATCCAGACCACCACCTCCTCCATCCATATCAATCCATATCACCACCTCCATATCAATCCATATCACCACCTCCATCAAAATCCATACCACCACCACCAACTGTCAAAATATCAATCGTTATCAAATGTCCCCCACAAATTTAGGTAGATGAAGACTTTAGGCAGATGAAGACTTTAAAATAATAGTAAAACTGGTCACAATCAGCGCCAAAGTGATCAGAAAAGTCATGGAAACTGAAAGTCGACTCGCTGGAAAGTTGCCCTGCTTCAAATGATACTGCGACAAAAAGTACCGCCAGCATCCTAACAAAATCACAAGAATTCCCGTAGCAATAAACCATCCTCCAAGCGTAGTGCTTATTTTGGCCAGCTTCTGGTCATTGCGAGATATAGAGGCCACCATCGCCTTCAAATCATCATCCAGCCCTTCACTATGCGCTATAACCAGAGAATGAACATTCTTCGCAGCCTGAATCCTGAAGAATTGAGTGATGGCAATCCCAATACTCGTGAACGAAAGCGACGTTCGAAGCCACGCTAGAAACGTCCTCTCATTCGCAAGATGGTCTCTCGCCACTGCTCCCTTGTTCTCGAGCTTCACTGACCGCAAATTCGAAAGAAGTGCGCTTGTTTCAGAAGACATGGCAATAGCTCAAATGAACTTGGGGAAGGAAGCTCATTGCTTCATGATTTTAAACTCCCAGGCCTTAATTTATAGGGTTAGGTTTCGTGCTACATTGAAGGGCTATCATGAAGAAAACCAAAAGTCTATTCTAAAGCTATATGGTGATATAAATAAGGTGTGAAGAGTCGTAAAGTTTGTGTTTCCTCTTGTCAGGAGGGTATTATTTCTAGTTACCATAATTTTTTGCTTTGGGCGTAACATCTGGACGCCAGAGACCATTATCCGGGCTTTTTATAGTTGCAGTTGGATTCCATAGCCCATTGTCTGCTTGAAGGCTTGTGGTGCGAAGAGGTTCTATGGTTTGATATGGCTCGGGGGCACTTAAAGCATAAACTGTAGTAGTGACAAGAGTTGATTCGCTTGAATAGTCCGCAGGGTACACTGATGTCTTGATAACTGAAAGAGTGGATGGAACACTGTCAGCCCATTTGGGCACTGTTGCAGACCATTGCAAAGCTTCAGCAGTAGTTTGTGAAGCGTAGATTGCAAATCCTTTATCATCCCATCCTAATACCGAATTTTGTATTGTGCTGGAACTAGTGACAGTAGAAGCCTTGGAACTAACACCGGTAGAAGAAACACTAGAACTAACACCAGTAGAAGAAACTCTAGAACTAACACCAGTAGAAGAAACTCTAGAACTTACACCAGTAGAAGACGATTTTGAGACAGTGACAGTAGCAGACGATTTTGAGATACTAGACGAAGCCTTGACTGGAACAACGGGATAGTCCTTTTCATTTGTCAGTAGCGTTTTTATTAAAGTAACATAGGCCTGGCCATTGGCAATGTTTGAAAATGCCTGAGAAGCATCCCACATCATGATACCGCCAAAGTTTGAACTACTTGTGATCTGAGATAGTACTGTAGAAACATCGCTGACTCCGACAAACCCTGAAGACGTAGCGGTAGTTGAGCCCGGTATTCCAAGGAATAACTTGACATTTGGGTTTGGTGAATCAAGAGCATAATCCTGCCAGGTTTGCCAGTTAAATCCCGTTCCTATATTGCATTTGTTGTTGTAAAATTGAACAAAAATGAAATCAAAATAAGCATTGGCCAGAGCTACGCTCATACTGGCATCAGGGTACACACATTGAGGAGCTGCTGAAACGTAATATTCTCCGCCGCTGTATAGTTTTCTGAGAGCCTTGACGAGCGCTGTGTATCCAGCTCCATCACCATTCTCAATATCGAGATCAAATCCATCAACAATAGCATCGCCAAATGGCCGGCTAGTTGATTTCCCACCTCCAAACTTATCCCATAACACGGATGCATAGTCTGTTGCCTGCTGGTCTGTAGCAAACCCATAGGTTCCAATTGCTCCTCCTAACGATAGCAGTACTTTCTTTCCTGCGTTTTGGCAAGCGATAATGTCTTCACCTATTTGTGAGCATTTGGTGTCTAGTGATCCTGAGCAGCCGTGGATCGTAAGTCTAGATTTTTGCGGAAAATCTGAAATAAACGAAATCACATAAATATCGGCGTCGGTGGATTTGCAGTATTCACCAAGTCGTTTTTGCGAGCCAGCCGACGACTGACCCCAATATAGTACCAAATTGTCATTTGACGTAGCCGAGAATGCAGTTGTTAATGAAGCAAATGATAGTAATGCTGATGCTAATTTATACAGTTTCATTGATTCAATTGAATAACTGGTTTAGAGTATCTTTCAACTAGTATTGAATAACTGGTTTAGAGTATTGGTTCAGAGTATTTTAACTGGTTTAGAGTATTAGCTATTTTAACTGGTTTAAAGTATCGTAACTGGTTTAGAATATACAATGATGTCCTTCAACAGGATCCAAATGTATTTATATATTCTAGCAATAGAAACAATGAACTACAGTCATTCTGGTAATAAATCTGGTCGGCAGGTTTATGGTAAGTTATCATTGCATAGTACAGAGGAGAACCAAAATCCGTATTTCCTTTACCCATTCTCCTGGAAGAGCCAAATATTCTTTGTAAGTGAGCCTTTCTATAGCTTCATTGTTGAATAGTACTTGGTGGAATGCAAATCACAAAATTAAGAAGGTTAGTCTCTACGAGAGGCGGGACTAAATGAAAATAAGGTTATGAGTAACCAGATTCTGCGCTAAAAGGCTCTTAAATAATAATGTGCTTGAAGCAATGTTCTCGATGTAGGTTTGTCCTCGATGTAGGTTGTCCTGCTCTGGTTGTAAGTCAGTCCCATTGAGCATCAAGAAAGTTCCCGTTGCTCGAGTGGGCCGTTCCTTGCTTATACCTGTGTTTAAAGTGTTCAGTAATAAGGATCCATTGAATTACCACATTCTAATTCAGACTTTATGTAGAGAAACAAAGAAGAATCAATTCTGGAAAATTTGAATTGAGTAGCCACTCTATTATTCGACTTAATGGTGAGTTTATTTGGTGGTTGGTTAGTACAATGGCCATAACAAAGCAGAATGTGCGTGTTCTTAGATGGAGTAGTAGAATTATTCATGAGGAGTCTTAAGTCTCGGCTAGAACCTTTACATTATTGGAATTTTCCATATTCTAAATGGAAAAGTTTTTTCTATCTTATGCACCAGCCCGTTCGACATATCAGTGAAATATGGTACTTATTTTTTGCCTACCTTGGTCTGTGCTTTGAAAAGACGTTTTAAGATATTTGGCAACTCAGAAATAAATCAAGAACTATTAAATAAATTGTGTTCATTTTGTATTCATTGTAAACAGTTCGTACTAGCAAAAAATTCTTGATGATGCTAAATGAAGATTGACTATTTTGGAAATACGTTGAGCAATTCTATCTGAACAGGTAAGCCTTTCTTGGAGGCTATTCGTGATCTTCAGAGTTGGTGTTTAGAGAGGGTGGCTAGTCCTTCCCTCCAGCCATATTCTTGAAATCTAGAACAAAGAATCCCCAGCACAGGCCAAGAATTTGAATGTTGGTTGAACTTACCGGTAATTAATTTTTTAACTAGAAGACTTTGTTATTGTAGAAGCCTTTAATCTCTTTTGATGCTGAAAGCATCATGGAGAACCTTATAATGCTTTCCCAATTTTTGTATTGAATATGAAAAATGGTAATCTAAGTAAATTAATGTGTTCAAACTTCACCGATTGTCGATATCAATTCTCACCATTTCTGCTTCATGTACTGTATTCCCTCTGAATTTTTTGTAGTCTTTACCGAGCCAGCCGAGCTTTTTCATGACAGATTCTAGAGGATCGTGTCCCAGTCTCTCTCTATTTCTGGGAATGATTATATCGATCACCTTTAACTTGGTTCGGTCTACATGTCTGATATATGAAGATATTTGATGCGAATTTCGAATGGCTAAATAAGGTATGCAAATGTGTGTAATGTTGGAGTGGTTTATGAGCTTTAGTACAAAAAATGTAGTGTAGCATTGCAAAATTACCAAACTTGTAACTGTATCTGGGATAATCGTGTTACTGCTGGTTGATGGATATGATAAAAGATGCGAAATAGTAAGAGAGGTTAGCTTACTTGATGGTGATCTGTTGAATAAAGAAAGTAAATTTGGTTGAACCTTTGGTATATGTAGATGCTGGATATTTGCAAGAGATGATATAAAGTATGCTGGTATACCTTTTGATGTGATGAAATCTTTTCCAGTATAATTAAGCGTGGTGATGTGGGTTAAATCTATAAAGTTTTGTTCAATGACTTCGATTTCCAAGTAGCTGGTGACAGGAAAAAGTCGTTCTAATATTATATGGCCTCTTAGTTTGAGAGTGTGTAAAGATTTTAGTCTTCCTAGCGACTTTTCGTATATGACAAATTCTGTATCTTTTGAGTTGACCGAACTAGTTATTTGAAGTGTCATTGAGCTGCAATTCACTAATCTTGAAATCACAAAATTGAGCCAGTCAGCTTCATCTCTGTTGAGAATAACATTGATCCAAACGGTAGAGATTGTATGCAATAAGAGGGTGGGGTTTTTCGGGCAAGTAAGTAAACTGGGCGGAACTTGAGTTGAATGTAAGGAAAGTCGGTAATGAGGAAGAACAAAGTTGAGAAGAGAAGTCAGAACCATTGGAGAAAAGGGGTCCATCAATTCAATTGTCTTCAAGTTTGGTAATGAATTTCTAGGGATTTCGACGGTATGATAATAAGAAAAATGTAGCAATGGAGAAGGGCTGAGAAACATTCGAAGAGTTTTGATGTGCTTCAAAGCTCTATTCGGAATGGGATTTTCAGTCGATGCCAACAAGAATCTCTGTTTTGAAGAAGATGTCGTTGTAGATATGAAAGTTATGGTCCGGGTATTAAATAATACAGGATCAGTTAACTTGTTAAGGGTAGTACAAGTTTCACTGAGAGCACATAAACTTTCGCAAGGAAGAAATGATATAATAGAGCTAAGGATTTCAGCTGGAAGAGCGTTCATATTGACAATTACTGGCCTACCGATTGAATACTATCGTGAGATGAAAATTAGTGAATGCAATGATTTCAATGGTAGAAAGAAGTAGAGAAAAATCCGGATATTCTGTTAGTTTTGTCAAATTTTCTAGAAAGACCAAATCTATTTCTTGCAATGCATTTTCAATCTTTAATTCTATTTGAAAAATGCTAGATCTTATACGTATCATTTCAGTGAGTAATTGTGGCATTAGTTTTAAGAAAATTAACTCTCATGCAAATATTTATGGTAAACCTTTCGCTTGGTAGAGCATAATTAAAGAGATTAGCACATGATTCTTTTTTCTATTATGATGTCGATATGGCTAATTCAAGGGATTTGAGACAATGTAAAAAGTCAGTAATTCTTTGTACACAGATTTACGACATACAGTAGTAAAAATTAATGCGGATCTCAGATATCAGCGAGATTGTCTTTTCCGCGATCTAATATCAAGTTATCAGTTTCATCTCTTGTTGATATTTCCTTTTTTTCTCAGTCTTTATACAGAAGAATCCAATAGTCGCGGTTCTCAATTGCACTTACTATGAAGCTATGATCATCATAGCGGAAAAATTATGGGCAAAACACCTTGGAGAAGATGGGCTGAATGTTGAGCGAGAAACGTCAATTGTATTTGATCAAAGATTACGTGTATACAGACAGAAAATGGCGGAAATGCAGCGATGCCGGCTGTTCAATTCATAGTGGGATGGCGGTTGAGCAAGACCGTATTTCTCAATGTAAATTTAATACAGTCTTTACAGATCTCCATACTCTGGGCTAATGGGGGAGGGTTGGAGACGAAAGTTTTTATTAGTAACAGTCGATATAATGAGAGACCTTACGTACTATTCCCGAAGAAGCACCTGTCAACGTTAACGGTAACAACCCGACAACTGCAGAGCTGCAGCAATGTGCAGCACAATAGTTGATTGAGTTTCCTAGTTAGGAAGGGTTTACTTTGTATGCAAAAGGCAATAGAAGAGAGCTAATGTTCTAGAAATGGGGAAAGCGATTACCGGTGGTAAAACAGATTAATATGGTTAAATTGGAATAGCGTTCTAGAAGGCAGCGCATACTACTGAAAAACGAAAAAAAAATTAATATGACAAATTTTGGACCTTAGAGTCTCGAAACAAGGGTTTCATAGCAGTAAAACTAGAGGAATTAGAGCTGAAAAAAACCACTTGATAATGTGGTTCAAGGAATATCTTTAGAGGAGGAAGTGCCGTGAAAAAAAAATCGATTCGTATTTGACTTTGTAAAGGGTATATTCGCTCAAAGAGATGCTGAGATAGGAAATAACGCTTGATATTAAAACCTTTAAGATGCCTTTCAATAGGCTCACCCATGATTGAACCGGTTCCCAGTTATCAATTAACCATTTGGGTTCTTAGAAACGAGCAGAGTTTCCTTTGTTCTATCTTTACAAAATGTTGCTATCTCTGAACTTCGTACGTATTGATTATGTGCTATATAGTGCGCAATAAAATGAGATAAATTGCATCTCGTTAAAAGCAGAGCTGACACGTAGGTCACGTGTGTCACAAGTTTGAATGCGGGAAGCTCCACGGCGTTAAAATGAGAAAAATCAGAGAAACGTTTGGGTACTGAAAGTGGCAGCGAGCTCTGGCTCGGAGGATGGTATTTCGGGCAGTGTTTTTTTTGGTTTTTGTTAACTGTCAGTATTCGTTGCTATTACTGACCCCTTTGGCCGCTAATATAACTACTGGGCCTTGCTACAATCTCCTAAATTTTCGTATGGAGCTTCTAATGGAACTTATCGCAACACAAAAACACTCCAAAGTTCATCTGTTATTATAAAGCTTAATAGATCTCAGAAAAATAGTATTCTTCAAACGCAGTTGGATGAGCTGAAACTTTTTGCCATACTCCTGAACAAAACATCGTGACAGATTGATATTTTCGGTCAAAAGTTCTTTTTTTAATGCCGTTTAATAGTACCTACTGGCGTATCGCCAATAAACTGACACTTTTTTGCAACAAAAAAACCTCTTTTACGCTTAAAACACTTCAACTATCCTTATTGAAAAACACTTCACAATGCTATTAACTGTCATAAATCATCGACACACTTGTCCGGGTACCTTTAAAAAATGGTACCCTCGGGGAATGAAATGTCTTTGGCCGGCAAGTAGGGACATCCCTTGGCATCACAACTGCTGCTGGAAACGGTAGTACCCCACCAATTGAGATTACTGGAGGCACCTGTATACACAATAGCAAAATAGATAATGATGGCAGCAATGGCCAAACCACAGTCTAAGCCAACTGAAAGAATCAAGTTGTACTTCTTCCACCATTCGTTGTAGCGACGGTGAATGAAGTAATTAAAAATGAAGGCAGTAGCGAACCAGGTAGAGTAGTTGATACCTGTAACTGAAGGAATTTGGGCAGCACCGCCGAACAGTAAAATGGGATTGGCCTTCTTCCAGAAAGTAGACTTGGGGAAGACTCTTTGAAAAATAATAATAGTAGCAGTGGCCAGAGCTCCGGCAAGGAAGAACCAGTGGACAAACGCGTAACGGCCACCGGCGGAGAAGATGTGTTTTCCTAAGAGACCCCAGATAAGATGATCATTGAAAGTAGATTGGATTGAACGACAAATCATGTTGTTCTTAGCGTTAGGAGTACAAACATCATCGATATTATAAAGAACCCATCCAGTAACAGCAGGATTGACAGTAGAGGCCCAAACACCAGCCATAAACAGAACAGTCATGGAAGCGCGAGGAGGAACCTTCATATAATGTCCAATCTTAGCAGACTGTGCCATGTGCATAGCATGTTGCAAAGTAGAGAAGCCAAATGAGTAGAAGTATAGAAGGGTCATAGGCTGGCCCTGAAACCAGAAAGAAGAGGTAATATTGAACAAAGAGCCCATGTTAACAGTAATATTTGCACGAGACTCAAGAAGAGCAAGAGGAACAAAAATGGCTCCTCCAATGATAATAGAAACAATGAAGCCAGCAGTTGTGATTTGAGTTTCACGACCCCATCCTTCACAGAAAGCAACTCCAAGACCTATACCAACAATACCGCAGGCAGCATAAAATCCCCAATGAGGGTATTGGTATTTTGACATGAGGGTGTTATGAATATCAGTTTGACGGTATTTGAGCTTGCTGTAAACATCTGATCTAAATCTGTACACAAAACTGATTATCAAAGATGTAAACGCTGCAAGAGAAAGAGAAATATTGAGAATGAAGGAAATGGGAAGTACTACAGGAGAGTAGTCTTGAAGTCGAGGAACACTAAGAGTCCAGTCACTATTAATGACTTTGCTTGCTTGGAAGGTGGTACCATTTTTGTTAAAAATATTGTTGGACATGATAGGAAGATGAGCAGTCTGCCATTTGTTCGAGTAATACAACGCAGGTAGCACAATCCAGACCCAGAAGACGAAAGATGCAAAGATAGAGGCAACGGCCCAGAAAGGAGTGACAAGAGGACTACTGATGGAAGATATTTGAGCCCAATCAAGAGTAAGAGGCATAAGACCTAATCCTTTTGTACCAAAGAGCTGACCCAAAACAGCATTTGTTGGAGCAGCCCAAGAGATGAAAGCACCAAGATTAGAGAGGAAAGGCATAATTAAATCGGGGAACCAGTACCATACAAATGAACCAGTAAAGACAAGACCAAAGAAAGAGAAACGAGATATTTTCCAGCCGTTAGCAATTGGATTGTCTCTCGAATGAAGAGTTTTAAACAGGGCACAGGTGGAAAGAGTAGACGGCCAAATCAAGTTGGCAGGCTTTACCAGAATATCCAGAGTAGCACCAGTCCAGGCAAAAGACATCATGTAACAGGCCATATTAAATAGAACAGCACGACCAATTCCAATATCTATATTGAAGTATTTTACTTGTTCAGTAAAAATCATGTTAACCAGACGAGCAGAAGTAACAATATTCATGAAAATAGTAATACAAGCATGTTCTTTGATATTGAATGGTCCAGGATTAAGTTCAACACCCAAGATTTTCCATCGAGGAATGATTTTGTACCAGAGTTGTCCAAGGGGAAAACTGAGAAGTTGGCCCACGATAGATCCAATCATAACAGCAGGATATCTCATTAAGAAAAAAGCATCAATACCAGCAATGACTGATCCAAAACCAAAAGCAAAAATCCACATTCTAAGAGTCAAAGAAGGGACACTGATATCTTCAATGACAACAATATCTGAAATATCATCAATAGTAATACCAACAGCAGCAGATTCTTCTTCAGTATCTGAGGAAGAAGCGTCTTTTTGGATCTGTGTTATTTTATTGTTGACATTTTTTTCGTTAGAATCAAAGGAGTTTTCAATGCTAACATCTTTGCGATCTAAAGATCTTGCATCATCTGGATGAGACAACATCTTTTATGAGAAGAGGAATATAGTATGATTGATTAGATTAATATTTTTGATTTTCCAATATTCAAGAGATATCTTCTTATATTTATATTAAATTAAAATTTTGGTCAGTAAGATGAAAAAGATAACTAGCAAGATTGATTACAAGTTGATATTTTCAAATTTTCAAAAGATTCATTTTTGGTTTCAATTTGCATTTATTTTTTAATCAGTTTTCCATTTATCTTGTCAACTGCCTGCCACTCCCCGATACTTTTTTACTGTACTTGGATTTCAAATGAGTTCAATTTCTTTTTGACCATGCAAGTAGTAAATACTTTGTAATGTACAGAATCTATCGTTTTAATCCATTTTTTTTTCCTGGACCAGTCAAATGTGCGGCTCATCACTAGTTTCTTATAATTTCTTTTTCACTTCTTGGGGCTTTTCGAGTACCCTGAATTCGGTAAAAGCTACCTTTTAGTAAAGATCATTTCTTTTTTTTCACCTGTCACTCTCCACATAATAAGAAAGCCTAGAAATTGTCACGTGAAATAAATATTTTTGTGGTACAAGGACATGATTATAATTGAGCGAAAGAATAGAAATAGTAAGAGCCCGCGGAGTAATGTTAAGAAAGGTATTTCTCTGTTGAAACTAATTCATTTATATTTTATAGGCAAGAATCCATTTGTTTATTGTTTTGCCGAATATAATTTCGGATATTAAAGTACCAAGTCAAGCTCACCAGAACGGGAACTAATATGAGAGTATTAATGTCAGAGAAAAAGTTCTCGTGTTGAACAATCAATATAATTTTTAAATAGGCAATTTTTTCGTTTGGAGCATTGTTCAACATTTTGCAAAAGATCTTGGTTAGTTTTATTCTTGCAATTTGTAAATATTTGTTAATAGAACGGTCTCGCTTAAGTCGAGACTAAGTGACAGAACCTATTAGTTATAACTTGAGCAGGTGGATATCTTGCCACAGATTCAAGTCATTTGTAAAGTTAATTTGGTTTCCTCTGTTAAAAACACTGTTAAACAATCGAAATCGACATACTTGGTTTTATGTTTTCCATAAAATTGATACCATTTAGACATTTTGTCAACATAACCAGTTTTTTCTTTGCGGTCGTCATGAAATCTCGCCAGTTTTTCAGCCTTGGGTCTTGTTTAAAGGAAGCAACAGATTCAATTATTATTTACTCTAAACAATTGAAGTAGTTCTGGTTGGATGGAAATAGTATTTTGAATAGAGAAGCTTTGATACAATGTATGCAATGATCAAAAACCCATTCTTTTGATATCCCAAAAGTGGTCAGGTTTCCTTCGGCAGCTTGGTGATTTCTTTCTCACAATATCCCGTATGAGAACGAGTGTATTGTGTGTAGGACTATAACGCTTTCCTTCATCGCTAACTGTTTGTCAAATTGGAATTAAACTTGAGCCTTTGCTAAATATACTCAAGGGGGGAGGTATATCCAGAGTAAGAACAAGTAATCCACTTAACTCTTTACAGAACTGTCTCTGCAATTCACTTCCTTTCCGTTTCTTTACAAGACCATGAGATCACAACGATCCGAATATTTTATATTTTCAAAACACTAGAAATTTCAAAAAAAAAAAAACTCAGTTTAAATAAGTCAAAAGCGTTTTTTAACAGCTCTTCGTGAGCACAAAACCTCTTATACTGTTGGAACCAACACTCAATAGGAAAAAAACAAAGCTTGATAGTGAGATTTCTCGTTTCATTTCGGCCCGTTCCGACTTCACTTAGTATGAGCTTGGCTTGATATCCGAAACTCTGCTGGATTACCGAATCGGAAGAGCACTCGGTTCGGATCGTCTTGACGTCATACGAATGGAGAATATTAGTCCTTTTCCTTAGTATCTGCAATCTGTTTACGGCTTCTGACTGCTCGTGAAAACCATAATAGTTGACTGACATTTCTTTAAATCTGGAATCATTTTCATTGGCTACTGGTAGTCTTGTATACGGCATTTGGCCTGCTTTTGAATTAAACCTTATATTTAATCCATTTTATATCAATCTCATCTAATCTTGATCTGTTTTCCTAGATAGGCAGCTGTCTCATTTCAGTATAACAAACGTAACTGTCGTTAGGTGGTGCAAACTATTCTATTGAAACGGATCACCTCGAAAAAACGTTTTCCTCGGCCGACTTTATAGCTATTCACAATTATCCATCTTGCCACTGGCCCATAACAAACTTTTGCTATATCCCTTCGAGCTCCATTGCTCCTCTCGGTGAAAAAACTTCAAGACTATATGATCACGTGATATTTCAATTGAGTAATAGATTCAGATTAGTTGTATGGTAATTAAATCAGTGTCTCAACTAAAGTAGGGCAAAATTCTTATACTCTACGTGCAATAAAATTTCCATAATATTTCGGAGGTTTTCGTAATTCCTTATCCAATTCTTGGTATGATATTGTTCATTGAGCGAAGGTTGATAATGTGGATATTATTCATGTACCGTAGATTCTAATAGTTTATAGCAGTTTTCGTGCTGTAGTTATATTCCTCCAACCAAAATACAACTGATACAAATTTTCACAAGTATTCTGACAAGCTGTCTTTCAATGACCTGTGCATGCTCAAGGCTGCAAGTACACCTCCTACAATCTCGCTGAATATACGAACAAAAATATGAACCTTAGCGTTGTGTCTCAGGATTACTGAATACAAATATTTTTTGCAAAACCAATCTTGGTTGATAGTCAAGATAGACCAATTGCCTCTATTGATTTAGATACAATTATTAGCCACTCTATTATCTCAGAGAACACAGTCTAAATATCCTATTGCCAAAGAAAATGATATCAGGGCTATTAAATTTAATAATTTGATTAGTATTCACATGATTTCAATTATTGACTGACCTTCTACGAATGTCACTGATATCTCCTACGCTTGATACTATCTGGTGCGCTATCTTGATATTCCCCAATTTAATATAATTTAGTTTGTGTCAACACTGACAATAGTAAATTATGTCCGAGCTAATAGTAAAATACCTTTATACTGGCGTTTTAAACGGAAGTTAGCACTCATCCTTCAAAGCAGGTGAGATGGAGAAAATGATGCCAAAAAACCTTACCAAGAAAAACTGCTTCGCAAGTCAGGGCTTCTCCACCATTTTTTTACTTTTTGAGCATACTCGTAACTCTTACTATTCTCTCACCCCATAAAGTATCGGCTGCTTACTCGTTCCATACGGCTAGTGGTAATACTCTATTATATGCAAGTGGAAATCATCAACCTGTTTATCCAGCTGGTATAACGCATCCAAATCTAGATTGATCGCTACTGTCAAACAATAGTCCCAGGGTACAGCTCCCCACGAAATTATTAACACCGTTGAATTTTAACTATAACAGGCTAATTCAGGGCACATAATAAATTTTACCCAATAAGATCAAGCCAAAAGTTCATGTGCATAGTTGTGCTCTAATGTGGAGAAAAAAGCTTATTTTATAGTGTATTTCTTAATTCTCGGTGATCGTACAAAAATCCATCTACATCATTCTATTGCAAACGTCAATTTAAATTTTTTTCATCCATAGTCTTGGCTGGCTGGTTTTTGGGTTGATCCAATGATATCAAACGTGCAAGCGAACGTGTGTTCTTGTCTTGAACATATATAAAACGATTGACAATAGTCGAAGAAAGAACCAAGCCAATTCACTACAATATCTTGATATTTCAGCAGCTTCTTAAGCTTGTAGCCTTTTTTCTATTCCAATGGCTCTTCATCAATTTGACTATATTTTTGCTATTTCCATGATATTTGCGTTTCTCGACGCTTGGAACATTGGTGCGAACGATGTAGCTAACTCCTTTGCTACATCCGTGTCTTCCCGTGCGCTCACTTACCCGCAAGCTATGATTATTGCAGCGATTTGTGAATTCCTTGGGGCTGTTCTCGCTGGATCCCGTGTCGCCGATACCATCAGAAACAAAATTATCGACGTGGAGTCTTTCAAATCTGCTCCTGCAGGACTTATGCTTACCATGTCTTGCGCTTTGGTTGGATCTTCTCTTTGGCTCAGTATTGCAACAAAAATTGGTGCTCCAGTTTCAACTACCCATTCCATTGTAGGTGGAATCATGGGTGCTGGAATTGCTGCAAATGGTGCTGGCGGTGTTCACTGGGGCTGGGATGGTTTCGCTAAAATCGTGGCATCTTGGTTCATCGCTCCTTGTGTGGCTGGCGCATTTGCTGCTGTATTATACCTGATAACCAAGTATGGTGTACTTGAACGCCAAAACTCTTTACGAAACGCCATGATTGTTATTCCATTCTATTTCGCTCTTACTGCTGGTGTTTTGATTATGGTTATTGTATGGAAAGGTGCTCCTAATTTAAAATTGGACAATCTCTCAGATGGTCAAGTCTTGGGAGCAATCTTTGGTGGAGCCGGTGGAGCTATTGTCCTGTACTTTGTCTTTTGGTATCCTTATCTTCAACGAAAGTTGGTGCAAGAAGATTGGACCCTTAAAGCTTGGGAAATTGTTTATGGACCCTTTGTATTGAAAAGAGGCCCAGTTCCACCAGTTCCTCCAGGTTCCAAACACGAACTTGTTACTGATTATTACAGAGGCAATCGTGGTCGTGAAGAGTTTGAACAAGCCTTAGGTGAAGCCGACCTCACTCCATCAGAACCAAGAGATATTGAAGAAAAAGGTGTTCATGTAAGTAGAATTGAGAATGCTTCTACTGCTTCCCATACTCAAGATGACCCAGCAAAATTGAAAAAAATCAACAAGTCAACCATCAAGATTCTTCTACATCCTAGAAACTGGCATTGTCTTATTTGGCTTGCTGTATCTCATGGTTTTACTCAAGATGTTGTTTCAGCCCAAAAGGATAAATCAGCTCTTTCTGGTGATATTAATGATATGCATTCTCGTGCAAAAAAATATGACAACAAGACAGAACATCTTTATTCATTCTTGCAGGGTGTTACCGCAGGAACTGCTTCATTTGCTCATGGTTCAAATGATATTTCCAACGCTGCTGGCCCACTTTCTACCATCTATCTAATTTGGTCTAAAAACACAGCTGGCTCTAAATCTGACGTTCCTGTTTGGGTTTTGGTTTATACTGCATCTGCCCTTATTATCGGCTTGTGGACATACGGTTATAACATCATGAAAAACTTGGGTAACCGTCTTACTTTGCAATCGCCTGCTAGAGGTTTTTCTATGGAATTAGGTGCAGCTATCACTACCGTTTTTGCTACTCGGTTATCATTGCCTATCTCTACTACTCAATGTATTGTTGGAGCAGTAGTGTTTGTTGGTTTGTGTAACGGTGATGTTAGAGCTGTTAACTGGAGAATGGTAGCATGGTGTTACGCAGGTTGGCTTTTCACTGTTCCCTGTTCTGGATTAATTTCAGGCATCATTATGGGAATCATTACCAATGCTCCTCGATTAGGAGAAACCTACGAGATGACCTAAACTTTTAATCTTGATATCATCTCACTCCTTTTATTAAACTCTCTTTTCTTGTTCTCGTTTCAGTATAATTTTTATAATTTTTTTAGAATTCATTGCCATTATAGTATTAATTATATTTTTTTCTTTGTTGCAATATGTCTTTTAGTTATCTTATAAAATTGCTAAATCGTGATGTTGATAATGTGATGGAAGAATGAAAACAATTAGGTTGGGCAATTGTAGTTACAAAATATTTACAGTTTACTTTCTCAAAAATATCACAAGCTATTTATTTTTACGAATTTATGATGAAAAGTCAATTCACATATAGTAACATTAATAAATAAACAATAATTTCTTATATATTTTCTTCAACAAATAAACTGACGCTTCGGTTTTTCTGTGTATTCATTATAGTGCTTGATCGTTTCGGTAAAGATATAACTTCATTTTCTTTACCTTGTTCTTCAAACGACACATTACCAAGAGTTTTAGGCATTAGAGATAGATGGCGTCTAGGTGAACTTGAATTTACATTACTTGCTGTAGATTCAGTCTGCTTAAGAACGTTTTCCCCCGAGTTGATAATTGATAGTGTAGCAGAACCCAAAATAGACTTGGACCTCTCTAATAGAGATTGTGTTAGGCGGTGTTCAAACATGTTAGCTCGAGATTCTAATTCCTTTAGTTGTGAAAGTCTTTCTAAATAATTTGATTCTACCAGTGAAAGATTTTCTTTCAAACTGGTTTCTTTTCTTGTCAGATCAATACAACTGGCATTTAGTGAATCAATCAGAGCTTGGTGTTTTTCAATATCCATATTAATGTGCTTTAGACTCTTCATCTCACGTTCAAGGCCTTGACACTTTGTATCAGCCTCCAACAGTCTCTTTTCAGAAACAGCTACTGCTTCACTGACAGCTGCTTTGATTTTTAGCTCTACATTTTCAAGTTCAATAGAGCTTTGCTTTTTCAATCCATCCATGATAATTTCTAGTTCTTTCACTTGAAATTTCAAAGTAGATCGCTGTTCCTGGATTTCGCTAAGTTTATCAGTTAATGACTTGACTTCTAATCCTAAATCTTGCTTTTCTTTTCCAAAAGATGCTGTTTGGGATTCAAGTTGCATTTTCAACAAATCTACTGACGATTTGGTTTCTGCCAACTCGTTCTTCGTCGTACTCAGCTCATTAGCTTCTAGTTTAATGTCTTCTATTTCACGCTCCAGCTTCAGAACTTGGGATTTAGAATTTTGCAATTCAGTCTCAAGCCTATTTTCATTTGCAGCGGCAGTTGCCTTGGTCTCTTCAATTTCCTTTTCAAGAGTAGTAAAGTTGGTTTCTGATTCCTTGATTTTAAGCTCATATTTAGACTTCAAGTCATCGAAAGCATTCTTAGAAGACTCAAGATGTGATTTGAGACTGTCCACATCTTTAGTTAGCAAATTGGCCTGAATCTCATGTAGCTCTTTTTGCATTTCATTTTCTTTGGAACGGCTCTGAAGTGCCATTTCTAGCTCAGTGACTTTTGACTCTAGAGCTCGGGATTTTTCTACATGATTAGAATTATCAGCGTTCAACTCTTGATTGAGTTTCTGTAATTCCAAAGATTGTTCATGCTTGACATTTAAATCATCACGTATCTTGCTAATCTCCATTTCGGTTGAAGCCAATTTTTCTGCTGTTGTTGATTGCACGGTTGTAAGCAATTCTAATTTCGTTTCAAAAGCTTCTTTTTCAGCTTTAGATTCTTTGATTTGAGAGCTAAGTTGCGCATCTTTCGACTTGATCTCAGATTCAAGTTTTACTATCGAGATCTTTGCAGAATTTAAATTTTCCAATACATTTTTCAGTTCAGAGTCATGCCTTTCTTTCTCATCTGCAAATTCAGCATTCAATTTATCAACTATTGCTTTCGATTCATTGTGACAAATAGCAAGCTTACACTCTTGATCCTTTTCTCTTTCTATCAAAAATTCATCTTTCCTCTTCAACTCCATGTTGATATTGCTGATTTCCAATTGACTGTTTGCTTCCAGTTTCAGTATATCTTCTTTTAGCTGTGAAATAGTTTTTTGTGAATCTGATAATTTATCATTTCGTATTTCTATTTCTTCCTGGAGCTGTTTAATCTTTTCAGTTTGGTGTTCTGATATTTTGGCTGCGTTCTCATTTCTTTCTTTTTCTGCTTTTAATGATATAGCGAGTTCTTTCAGTTGGCTTTCCAGATCCGAAATCCGGGGGGAACTCTCCAAATTCTTATTTGCTTCCTTTCTGAGATTTTCGAGAGTGATATTCATTGTCTTTTCTTGGTCTTGAGCGTTTTTAGATTGATACTGTAATTGACTTTCCAGATCTTTCACCTTACTCTCCAAGTTGGAAACCAGTCTAGAACTATTTTCTAATTTAGATTGATATTGGGTCAAATTATCGGCTAAATCCTTTTGGATCGATTCAACGGATTTGGCTACTTTCTCTGAATTGATAGACTGACTATCCGACATGATTTCCAAGAGCGATTCTAGTTTTCCCAAGATTTCAATAGAGCTTTGGTGAGAGTCCAAATTAGTTTTCGTTTGAATATGTAGTTCTGATAACGAATCTCGTATCTGAGAGAGCTTGAAGTCACGATCTGAATTGACTTCCGTGAGCTTTTTTGACATCAAGTCATTGAAATACTTGGATTGATTTTCAAAAGCTTCAATTTTCTTCAAGAGTTCAGAGTTATTGGGATGCTCATCATACTTTTGAAAGTATTTGTGAATCTCACCTGAAATGAGCTTTAAATTAGATCCAGCAAGATCCTTCAAAGATCCAATACCAGACCGAAGAAGGGATTGATTTTCTTTTACAGATTCAGAAATACCATTCAATTCATTTCCCAATGCTGATTCAATGGCTTTGATCATATTGTCTGATTGTTCTTGGTGCTTTGATAGAGAAGTCTGTATAGTTTCCAAGATCAATTTTGAATCTTGAAGACCTTTGATTTGCTCGGCAATGGACGTGGCCTGGGTCTTGCCAACTTCTTCAAAATCGGCTAAAGTAGGTAAATCAGACAAGTCTATCTTATTATCAGCAATTTTAGTGAGTATGAGTTCTTGAGACTCGATTCTCAAGGCTATATCTTTCGACTGCTTGAGTAGAGATTGAATAATTGACGAGAACGTATTCTGAGTGGTTTGTTGCTGCTCGAGGGACATTAAGATCATGGGAAGTTTCTCATCCAGCTCAGTTGGCTTTACATTGCCAGAGACGGTTGAAGATTCGAGTTGGCCCAGACGCTTCAAGAAGAGGTCTTGTTTCTCTTCAGTAGCCTTACTCATGCTCTCAAAACCAGAAATAAGGTCTCTGACGACTAGTTGCATCTCTTCATTTTGTTCTTTGATATCGCCAGCAGTTTTAAGAATTGCTAAGTATCTATCCTCGTTTATTGAGGTGAAGGGCCGTCTTTCTTTTTGTAGGTTGGAAGTACTTTGTGATGCCAATCGATACGGGCTTCCGTTGACAACACCAGGAGACGAGAGATTTGGAGATTCCGGGGCAATTGGCAATGACGGAGGAGCTCTTGTAGGATCGCTTGAGTCCCACATAGGAACGAGCGACTCCCTACTACTGGATCGCTTTGACTTCAAGGGCGAGCTTGAATTTCTCATTGCTACGGCCAGAAATTAAGAGTGAAATGACAAAACGCAAAGGAACCGGGAAACAGACAACGACGGCAGACAGTTCCAAAAAGATCTTACAGCATACAATACCTTCAAAGCAAGGAACGATTGATACTGACGATTTACCAGGTGGGTGTTAATGATAAACAAACAATCTTCAAAACTACTCCATTTTCTAGCAGACAATACTATTTGTTTACCTATTTCCTAGTTGAGAATTAGACATGCAAACCCATGCACAGCACCGGAATGGGCAATTACATAAGGGTAAGGAAAAGTCCATTATCGGAAAATAACAGTCACAGAGCGATTCTGTGTATATTTCTGACTGGTGAACAAATGAGAATGAAAAATTCAAAGTTTCTGCTGAATCAGAATTGATCATTGCTGACATGAATGAGCCAGGCTGGTCACCAGCCAACAGAAACAGCTCTGTGCTAGAATTGGGTGGAGTCTGTAGTAGAGAGTGCGGTGGGAATTGTGGTACGCAGGTTGGGAGGAAGCGAGTTTACTGTAGTGAGGCTGTAAGTGAAGAGCACTACCGCCGACCAGCAAGTGTACACAGCTAAAAAACTTTTGCATAGTAAAATTTTTTTCGACGTTGAAAATTTCTCCCCTTTCCTTACTCAGGCATCGTTGATACTCACATATTATACACAATGGGTTCAAAGTTCTTAAAGCCAGGCAAAGTCGGTATGTTAAGCAGTAGACGAAGTAGCGAGATTGGAGTGTTTGTTAGGAGTCGACAGTTGATTGATGGGGTGTTTGGGTTGCGACGGGATGGGCCAGGTTGAAGGATTTGTAGGGTTGAAGGTAGGCTTCAGGATGGAGGTAGGCTTTAGGATGGAGCTAGGCTTTAGGATGAAGGTTCTATAGACCCGACAGAATGGATTCTTGATGGGAAGGGAGTTCTGGAAGGGAGCTGTTGACGGGGAGGCGAGTAGTGGCATGCGGTCGACAGTTTCAGAGAGCTTCTCAGCTTCTGAGCTTCTGAGCTTCTCAGAGTCTCAGAATCTCAGCGTCTCAGAGTCTCATCAGCTTCTCAGCTTCTCAGCTTCTCAGCGTCCAAGAGGCGAGAAATACGATTCTGATGACGGCGAAAATGAAAGGAATGGGCTTAACGATTATTTGTGGTGAATGCTGTTGGATGTTCCTGAGAAAGCAACCATCAACCATCCATTCCAACTCCTAACAAACCTCTCGCAAACTCGCAAATTCGCAAACCTCTCGCACTCAAGTTTTACTAACTCGTTTTTGTAGCTATTGTCGTCCGTGGAAGATACGCCGGTAAGAAGGTTGTTATCATTAAGCCCCACGATGAAGGCTCCAAGTCCCACCCCTTTGGACATGCTCTCGTCGCTGGTATTGAGAGATACCCCTTGAAGGTCACCAAGGCCCACAGTGCTAAGAAGGTCGCTAAGCGCACCAAGATCAAGCCTTTCGTCAAGGTCGTTAACTTCAACCACTTGATGCCCACTCGTTACTCCTTTGAATTAGACTCTTTGAAGACCGCTGTTTCTACTGAGACTTTCAAGGAGCCTTCTCAACGTGAAGAAGCTAAGAAGACCATCAAGGCTGCCTTTGAGGAAAAGCATAAAGCTGGCAAGAACCAATGGTTCTTCACTAAGCTCAACTTTTAAGTTAATAGTAATCTAATATGACTTTTGATTAAATGTTTTTTGAACTATCAAGGAGATTGAACTGAGATATAGATTGAACTATCAATGAGATTGAACTGTATCATTGAGATTGAACTGAGATTTAGATTGATTGATTGATTGATTGATTGATTGATTGATTGATTATTGATTGAACTTGATAAAACTTCAGTACTATACTCAGTCCTAATACTAAAGCTCAAATTTGCCACCTATTTTGGAAAAATTGAAACCGCGCGTGCATCACGCCCAATCGAGATTATTAATTAAAATTTTAATATGGAAAATTTCTCGAGTCAAGAACGTAACGCGTTTTTCCACTAGAAAAATAATTTTTTTACTCCTCCATCCCAAATATATTAGTTAACCAGAATAGAAGGAATGGATAAATTCACACAGAATGCTACGCCAGAAAGCGTCACAGATCCTTCTGATTGGCTTTCAACTAGTGTGCCCGAACTTCAGAGCTTGGACTCAGCACTAAGATGCCATATTTGCAAAGACATGTTCACAGCACCAATGATGACAGCCTGTTGCTCGCATACGTTTTGCTCCCTATGTATTAGACGGCAGTTCACAAAAAACAATAAATGCCCGACTTGTAATAAGCCCGGCATGGAATCACAGTTGAGAAAGAACCGGGACTTGGAGTTGGCCGTAGAAGAGTTTGGAAAGCTGAGAATGAAGTTGTATACTACATTATTGAAAACGAAACAAAAAAAAGTGAAAGCAAACCGATCGCAAGATACTCAACTGGAAGATAATCAACTGGAAGAAGAAGTTGAAGTATTATCAGTGAGCTCAAAAAACTCTGAAGAACTTCTAGATCCATCAAAGGGCAAATGCCCTATTTGCAACAAAGTCTTTCCAGTTACTGAAATTCAAACAGTTCATCTTGACCAATGTATCAAGAATGGAGGAGTTAATGAATCTTCTGGACAGTCAAACGATAAAAGAGTTCATACTATTAGATCAACAACCAAACAAAGTACGGCTCTGGTGTCTCCCAAAAAGCTTCCAAAGCCAGGAACAAGCCGTAATACTATGAAAGAACTTCGAACCAGGCTCCAGAAACTGGGAATTCCGACCAATGGATCAATAAATGAAATGGTCCGAAGAGAAGCAGAATGGATCAATCTATGGAATGCCAATTGCGATTCTCTACATCCCAGGAGCAGAGCAGAATTACTTCGAGAACTGCGCGCGTTACCACTCGCGGATTCGCATGGAATAAAGCGAAAATACACTGCTGACGATGCTCGGGAGTATTCACTTAAAGAAAATGACACTTTTAAAGAGCTTGCAAAACGTGCCAAAGCCAGTTTAAAGAAGAAAAAATTGGAACAAAAACAACAAAATGAGAACAATGATAATAAACAAGTTCGTCCCTCTAGTAAAGACTCAAAAGCTGGAGATGAATTACAAGACGATGAGACTTTGATGCTAACTTGATGCCATCAATCTATTAATTTTGCATTTGACGACGACAATAATAAAAAGTCATAAATAGAATTAGCTACACCATTAAAAACATTATAAAACCATATGCATATTAAATCCCTTTGATATATTTTGTTGCACCATCAGCAGAAACGGACTGAATAGCCTTCTTCTTCATACCCAACAAGCCTTTGAAGACCGCTAAAACCTTTTGTTTCATTGGAGTTGAAGCATCCAAAGTCTCGTAAACCGATTTGGTCTTCATATAAGACCAAACAAGAATGAAGACAAAAACAGGCAGCCAAAAACACAAAAACATTAAATCGTTCTGAATCTTCTTACGCTTCATTTTGATTTCATTCACCATTTGCTCATCGGTTAATTTGACCTCCGGTTTCGACTCCTCAACTACTCCAATTGTTTGCTTCGAGTCCTGTTTCTCGTCGTCAATCGCAGCACCTGAATAGTCCACACTGGAACTACTGCCAGCAGGGAAGAGATCGTCGTAACTAGGAGGCTCTTGCACTGGCCGAGAATCATTTTCATCGTTTGAAATTTCACCAGTGTTGGGATATATCATATTCCAAAAGGTTTGTTCCTGTTCTTCCATCGAACCCGAATTCATTCTAAAGCCACTCCAGGACGCAAGGAATCCAGCAAGTCCCTTCTTTTTAACTTTGATTTGGAGTTCAATTTCCTCGTCGTCATCATCAACGTCGATGGGAGCAGACTCTTCTGAGACTTCTGACACCATATCGCACTCAGATTCGTCACTGCTATCAGAGGACTCGTCACTTCCATTGAACGTGTAGGAGTCCAAGGTGATTGGGACGAGCAAAGACTCCGAATCGCGTAACTGGCGATAGCAGTAGCCCGAGTATGTCTTGAGCGAGGGATTTGCACCGTTCTCTAACAGCAAGGAGACCAATTCTTGCCTTCTATTCAGACCAGCGAAATGCAGAGGAGTGTATCCGCCCTTGTCTTGAGCGTCAATTCGGGCTCCACGGTCAAGCAGCGAGCGAGCAACTTGACTGAGCCCAAGAGACGCAGCTAGATGTAGCATTGTTTGGCCCTCGTTATTCGTGAGCTGCCAGTTGGGCATGAAAGTGTCGTTGTGGTACGAATCAATGAGCGTGAAGCACTGCAGAATCAGGTCCTCGAGCTCCTGCATGGAGAGCTGGGAGGACTGGTTGTGGACGGACTCGAGAAGACGCAGGTTGTTAATGTTGAAAGTAGTCCCTCCGTTGACGATGCGACGGGCGATTTCACGGGCGTCTTCCAATCTGCCGTTCATTTTGAGCCCGACTACCTGCAGCGCCAGCTGGATGAGCTGGTTATCAGTGTCGTCGTAGTAGGAGAAGACCTTGGGATTGGGCATGGTGAAACCCTCAAAGGTGACGACGACAGGCCCGGCGACCCTGGACGGCGGCAAGATGGAAACGATGGTGTTATCGTTCCACCAAATGGTATTGGAGGAGTTGTTTTCGCCGAATTTGGTGACGAGGCCCTGGATGAAGCCAAAGCCAAGCAGGGTGACGTCGATGCCACCTCTGACGGAGCCCGAGGCTGGGATGATCTGCTTAATGTCGGGGAGCGGTTCAGAGATGTTAGGCCAGTGGTCAGCAAAGCCGTTGGGCGAGACGAGGTTGTGGGGCGACTCTTCAGGCGTGTGCATTGTCGAAGTGTACCTGCTGCTGATGGCCATTGCGTCGAGCGAGTGTTTTCTGTCGCTGTAGTTTGGCGAGGCCGGGGGAATGAGCATGGAGTCGAGGACGGTGCCGCTGTGGATGGCGGAGAGGTTGAGGGAGGGACTTGAGGAAGCGGAGGAGGCGGACGGGACGGGATAGGAGTAGTCTGCAGGCGCCGCAGGCGCCGCAGGAGAAACGTCGGGTCTGCGTTTCTTCGGAGCTTCACCCTCGGGGCTGGACGAGGAAGCGTCGTTGTCTTCGACGTCGGAGGAGGATCTCTTGACCCCACTGACAGGCTTGGGGATAGAGGCTTTGTGGTCGTCGGTGATGGTGATGGAGTCGGAGGCGCCTCTAGCGACGACTTTGCCAGTATGGTCGCGGACGACGAAGAGGGCCCTGAAGCCCTTTTTCTCGTTGTGATGGCGACAGTAGCAGGCGACGCGCATGGGGAGCTTT
This sequence comes from Geotrichum geniculatum, assembly GCA_030566045.1. NCBI lineage: Eukaryota > Fungi > Ascomycota > Dipodascomycetes > Dipodascales > Dipodascaceae > Geotrichum > Geotrichum geniculatum. Next base: position 62,942 of record JAJMHM010000009.1, on the reverse strand, counting down.
ACCTGGCGGGAGTCAATGTAGCGGCCATCGACGGAGATGGGGACGACGGGACCAAGCTGGACGAGTTCGCGACAGTTGAAGACGATGGCGCGCTTTTCCTTGTCGAGGCTCCAGTGGGCTTCTTCGATGGGGAGTCTGCTTTTTTTGCGAAAGGCCCTTTTGCGTTCTCTTTTCATACAGCCCTGGCAGATGTTGACGTGCCTGCGATGGTCGCTTTCGCAGACGACGATGGTGTCGACAGAGAGGACGCCAGCATTGGGGACGAAGCGGTTTTTGAGCTGGAGTTTTGGCTTAGAGATAGTGTCAGTTGGGAGATGGATGAGGTCTTCGGACGGCGGAGGGAAGATGTTGATGGCCATTTTGATTTGAGTTTCGACGCGGGATTTATCAGGAATGTCTTGAACTTTAATTTGGTACTTGAAGGAGGACACATCTTTCCAGTCGTCGGCGTTGAAGTCGGGCATGTAGGCTGGGGGAGTAGCGTGGTCTAGGGCGTTGGAGACGGGGTCGTTTTGGAGTTGTTTGAGGATGCTTGAGCTCAATTCCTTTCCGAACTGGTAGTTGGAGAGCATTTCAGATTTTTTGTCGTGCACCGAGACGAGGGAGGGAGTGCGCGAGATGCTATATTTTTTTTGTTTGGAGGGTGCGGTTGATCCGGTTGAGTTGGAGGTTCCGGTTGACGTCCCGATTGAGTTGGAAGTTCCGATTGACGTTCCGATTGACGTTCCGTTTGACGACCCGATTGATGTTCCGTTTGAGTTGGATGAACTGGATGAACTTGATGAAGATGCTCCGGAACCCGATATTGAACCCGAAAAGACAGGCGCAGTGGACTTGTCAAAGGTTGGCGAAGAGGAAGAGGTGCTTACTGGCGAGATATTGGAGGAGTCTACAAAGTCGAGATGGGTGGAGGAAGAAAAGAGGCTCAGGGGGGTGTCTGTCGAGAAGGAGAGGGAGTCGAGAAGGTCGAGGTCGTTTTGAGATTTGTCGAGGCCAAGAAGGGCGAACATTTCAGGGTCTGAGATGTTTCTGTCGTCGTTTTCGAGGATGTTGTGGATGGAGGTGAAGGCTTTTGTTGGTCTTTTGTTGGCTGCTGGGGACTTTGCGGCGGTCTTTTCAGAGGCCTTTGAGGTGTCTGAGTTCATATTGCACGATTGTTGAGCGTATCAACAAAAGAGGAGTGAGTGGTGCTGGAGTGAGTGGTGGAGGAGTGGAGGAGTGGTGGTGGAGTGGTGGTGGAGTGAGATGGTGATGTGAATGAGTAAATGATTGGTTGATCAATGGAGTGAGAAGGTTTGGTGATGGAGGTGTAATGCTGTGAATGAAGTAGATGAAAAAAAAAAAAAAAAAAAAAAAAAAAAAAAAAAAAAAAAAAAAAAAAAAAAAAAAAAAA
>JAJMHM010000009.1:0-61449 GCA_030566045.1 Geotrichum geniculatum | reverse complement strand
CATCATTTGACCTAACCCATTCTCCTTAGAGTGGCAGAAACCAAACTGTCAATGGATCAACCAGTACAAAACGGTAAAGCTAAAGCTTCAGTTGAGGCCCGTGCTAGAACTACCACAAAATTTTGTAACTTTTACCACGGACCAACACTGACTACAGGCAGCACGGGCAGGACCTACTTTAGCACCTACCTTAGCACTGACAGTGTCTACGTTACCAGACTCTACCACGGACTCTACCACGGACTCTACCACACAATACCACAATACTTTCATTGCACTGACATTATTTACATACTCAATTGATACTCTCTCTAAATGCCTTATAGTGATTATACCCAAGCTCTCGAAGAACTGAATACGAATCTCTAGCATTATACTTTGGCAAATCTTCATGCTCAACAAGAGACGTCCAGTGCTTGTCGTCGCCTCTACGCCATTGACTGTCCCAGTAAACAGTGCTCTTGGTCTCAAAAGCCCGTAAAATCGCTGCCAAATCTGCTACCGCTTCCTGCGTGTACGTTGGACGAAACTGTCCAGAGTTCCAAATGTTCCCGTCGCTGTTGCGCTTCCTCCACTGGTTTGCTACATTTTTCTTCAAAACGTCTCGCTGGTGCCTTAACTCGACTAAACTATCATAACACTCCACCGCCAAATTATAGTCGGCCAGCTGGGCCACCGCCATGGGCCGCCAAATGTCTCTTCTCGTGTCAGGCAGTTTGTTTTGCCAGTTTGGATTCTGGAACTGCGTCTTGATGTTGTATCCCTAAACGCTGTTAGCTGATCTAGTTCAGGTATGTTCTGGCTCAGTTCAGTTCTGGCTCAGGTATGTTCTGGCTCAGGTCTGTTCTGGCTCAGGTCTGTTCAGCTCAGTTCAGTCCAGCTCAGTTCAGTCCAGCTCAGTTCAGTCCAGCTCAGTTCAGTCCAGCTCAGTTCAGTCCAGCTCTGTACAATTAAGTTCTTACCTGTGTAAACGGAAGTTGTGTGTACAAAACTTGTCCAGTCTCTAGATTTCGAAACAAAAACACATTGGGCCCAAATCCTCGATTTTGAAGCCAGTTGGCATGTCGAAATCTACCCACAAACCCGTTATATATCTGTTGCGATCGATGTTTAACGGTCATTCTTGTCAATGATAGTTTTCTATTGGGCCTGATCAAAATTTTTTTGGTGGCTGAAATTTCACAATATTCAGGGTTAGGCCTTTAAGGAAATTTCAATTTGGGATTATAGGATGGGAATTTCCAAAATAGGATGAAGATTTCATTTGGGAATTTCCAATATAGGATATTAATTGGAACTTTCCAATATAGGATATTGATTGGAACTTTCCATTATAGGATATTGATTGGAACTTTCCATTATAGGATATTGATTGGAACTTTCCATTATAGGATATTGATTGGAACTTTCCATTATAGGATATTGATTTGGGAAGTTCCATTATAGGATATTGATTTAGATTTTTCCATTATAGGATAACTACAAGATTCCATTTGGTAATTTCCAATTTAATCAATTCCGAACTTTCCAATATAGGATAATCCAATTTAGGATTTAATTTGTGGCAACCAACATGCTCTCTAAACAAGAATCTACCGACTCCGACTCAGACGCGATTCCTCAAGTTTTAGGATTGACCAAAACAATCAAATTCACTCCAATGAAGGTCAGCCCTATGGTTGATTCGGGTGTCGATGATAGTCTCGTCAATTCCGTCAAAAACTTGAACTTGAGCCCTGAAAACGCGAAAACTAAAACCGCTATAAAGCCAGATTTACTCAAAAAAGCAGGCTTGAGACCTCACCAGCGTCCCAAGAAACCTACAGAATCCAAACTATTTGAATCTTTTTACCAGTCTGTCGCTAATATCGAAGCTTCCAAGTCAGTAGCCAACTCTTCCAATGTCAAATCGTCCAATGCCAACTCTTCCAAGTCTAATTCCGAATCTCTCAAACCATTCCTCGAACCAATTGACCCTAATTCAGATCAATGGAGTAACAGCATAGACATTAAACAATTAAAACACCTGGAAACACTACCCGATCACAAACCCCAGAAACCAACCTCCAAAAAAGACTCTCTGGAATCCCTGGGAAAACTCCTTGACACATTTAGTACTAAACCGGAACTGAAGCAAGATGGCTTCTCAAGCGGAATCATTAATGGACTCAAAGTAAAACTGCTTCCTCACCAAATAGAAGGCGTCCGCTTCATGGTTAACAGAGAAACAGTGCCCAGCGGAGGCTTTCTATGCGACGATATGGGCCTGGGGAAAACTGTACAATCCATTGCTCTTATCCTGTCTAGGCCCGCAAAAGACAATCAAAGCACTCTGGTCGTGGCTCCTTTAGCACTCATCCATCAATGGGCAGACGAAATCAAAGCAAAAGCTCCAAGCCTGACGGTTCTTGTCCACCATGGCTCGAACCGCGACAAAACCCATTCCGCTTTCTCCAAATACAATGTCGTTATTACCACTTTCCAGGTAGCTGCTACAGAGTTTGACAACAACGGCCCTCTGTTCACTCCAGAATGGTACCGCATAATCGTTGACGAAGCCCATACTATCAAGAACCCTAAAACTAAAATGGCAAAGGCATGTTACGCTCTGAAAAGTACTAGGCGTTGGTGTTTGACAGGCACCCCCATCCAGAATTCTGTCGACGACCTACAATCACTAATTGGCTTTCTGCAAATACCCCCCTATCATGATATATCGACCTGGAACAATCAGATATCTCGGCCAATTGCTCTTGGGGCCGGTGATCTCGCTCTCAAAAGGCTACACACTGTTCTCAGAGTTATAATGTTGAGAAGGACTAAGGTTGTTCTGAAGGACTCTGGCAGCTTCAAACTACCTTTGCGAAACGTCACTCAGGTCAAACTCCACTTCAGCGAAAAGGAATTCGACTTTTACCAGAAACTAGAAAACAGAATTGCCAAATCTATTCAGGACGAAAACAAAAACTATATTCACAAACTACTCCTGCTTTTGCGATTGAGACAAGCGTGCAATCACCAGAGCCTGGCTCATGGAACTAAAGACACGCGGCCTGAAGACTCTTTGCTTGAGCCTTTAGCGGAGGACGAACTAGCATTGATACTGAATGAGTTATCTATAGAAGATGAGGTTGTTGACACTGGGTCTAGTACGAAAATCAACAAGATTTTATCTATTATTTCAAAAGAGCCTACTCGAAAGACCATTGTGTTTAGCCAGTTCACGAGCATGCTGGATTTGATTGAGCCTGTGTTTAAGGCACATAAGATCAAATATACTCGCTATGATGGATCAATGACTTCTAGTCAGCGCGAAGAGTCACTTCACAAGTTGAGAACTGATAGTTCTTGCACAGTTTTACTGTGTTCTCTCAAGTGCGGTGCTTTAGGTCTTAATTTGACTGTGGCTTCGCGAGTGATAATAGTTGATCCATGGTGGAATCCAATGGTTACTGAACAAGCGATTGATAGAGTTCATCGACTTGGTCAGACTCGAGAGGTAGATGTATATGAACTTATTATAGCCAATACTGTTGAAGAGAGAATAGTGAGATTAAAGGACAAGAAGTTTGAGTTGGCGAAATCGGTTATTGAGAATGGAGGAGTAATGTCTTATAATCTTTCAAAAGAAGAATTGCAGAGTCTTTTTGGGGGGAATAATTAATTATTAAATAATGAAGTAGGAAATAGGTCAATAATAAAATAGGATATAGGTCAATAATAAATAGGAAGTAATTCAATAATGAAATAGGATATAGGTAAATAATGAAATAGGAAATAGTTCAATAGTAAAATAGTATATAGGTCAATAATTGAAAAAGTAAATAAGTAAATTCAATAAGAGAATAAGAGAATAAGAGAATAATTCAATAATTGGATAATTGAATAATTGAATAAGTAAATAAGTAAATAATTGAATAAGTAAATAAGTAAATAATTGAATGATTGAATAATTGAATAATTGAATAATTGAATAAGTAAATAATTGAATAATTCTATAAGTAAATAATTGAATAATTCTATAAGTAAATAATTGAATAATTCTATAAGTAAATAATTGAATAATTGAATAATTCTATAATTCTATAATTCTATAATTCTATAATTCTATAATTCTATAATTCTATAATTCTATAATTCTATAATTCAATAACTGAATAAGTAAATAATTCTATATTTCATATTTCAAAAGCTCATTATCTCAATATCTCAATATATTTCAACTTCAATAACCCAGCTCTCTTCTCTCACCCTATAACATACCATTACATAATCAATCCTTCTTCCATTACTAATCTAGTTGATGCCCTGACCTTCCCACAGTGTTTCAATGTTGACTCCAGCTTAAACACGCTTTTTCACTACTCAGCGGCGTTCATGTGCTGAGTGTAAAGAGAATTAAAGCTATGAACTAAGGCCGCGTTTCCCATAACCTCACCACTGCCACCACCACCACCACCACCAGCAATTGAACGCTGTAAAGTCAGTCCTTCTTCACCTCCTGAAGCATCGCGCTACTCCCCAAAGTCTGTACTACGCTCGCACACTCGTTCACTGACCGCGAAGGATTTAGGCACCACGGAGAGTCTGGCTGAAGCATAAACAAGAACTTTCTACTGTAAAACCTCCCTGTTTTACCTAAATCACCATCAACAGCAGCCTTTGTTGGCCAACCTCCTTCTAAACAAAAGTTTTCTACATTTTTTTTCTATTTTTTTCACTGTACTCAGCGTATCCTCTGTCCAGACGATCCAGGTGTTTTCAACCTCCAATACTCGCGGTGCTCCTTCTTATGGGCTGGAAAAACATTGTCCTCCTAGTCACTTACACCTTCTTTCATCCAAAGACCACGAACTTTTGAACTTTGACCTGTTTGCCAGTGAGATGTCGTTACAGGTAAGTAGATGAGTTTTAGATGGCTGTTCTGGTTGGTCGTTGATAGTTCTGGCGGTTGATGGTTGATGATTGATGGCGGTTGATGATTGATGGTTCTGGTTGATGGTTCTGGTTCTGGTTCTGGTTCTATGGTCCTGGTTGATGGCTCTCTTGGAGACTCTTAGATTCTCCTAGAGATTCCTAGAGACTCCAGACTCTAGAAACCTCCAAAGACCAGACCAGACCAGACCAGACCAGAAACCAGAAACCAGACCAGACCAGAAACTAGACCAGAAACCAGACTAGAAACCAGACCAGAAACCAGAAACCAGATGCTAACTTCTATAGAACCCGCAAAATCCTACAGCTGATCCAGAAGATTTGGCCTCACATCCCTCAAAGGCTCAAAAGGAATTGAATGGCTCCTATACAAAGGCTTCTTCTCCGTCAATGAGAACATCCAACACCAGAGCCCAGGGAAGAAAGGCTTTTCTGTCTACACCTGCTGTTAGAGAAGATCTCGAATTCAACTTTCTCAACGAAGGTGACCTTGAAACTGCTTACCAGGTCGCCAATGAAGAAGCTAACCTTCCTGAAAAAGACGGCTTTCTTAGTCTCGTTTCCCTCAGATCCATGAGGAAATCTGAACTCGATTCCTTCCGCAGAGCTTCCAAAGCCCAACAGTTCCAACAAACCTACGCACACTTGTACGAGTCTAAAGCGACAAAACTGAGGCAAGCCGCTGCGCTGCATTTTGAGCCTGAAGCCTCTGAAATCGCCGGCGCCAAAGAAAGAAAAGAAAAGAAAGCTCGAAAACTGGAACAACAGCGTGCCAGAAGAGCTACCTTGAAGAAATCTGCTACTCTTGCCGCGCCTGGCGAAAAGAAGCTGTCCGGTAGAGACCCTGCTTCACGAAAACAATCAACTAGAGATCAAAGCTCCAGAGGTGCTTCCCACTTCAAAGAAGATACTCCAATCAATGATTTTAGCCCTGACATTTCAAGACCTGCCTCTTCCGATAAGAAGGTCGCTGATAGACCAATGTCTCTTAAAAACTCGCGAGCTGTCGCCCGACTGTATCGCAATACTTATGAATCAATCTGGCGAGAAATGGCCAGAAGAGATGCAAATAAAACCTACAGGCTCGCGCACACTAATCTGACCACTCGTCAACTCAATGCCAGGAAAACTTGTATTCTAGCTTCTCGCGAGGCAAAGCGATGGCAGTACAAAACCACGAAAAGTATCAAAGATTTACAAAACAAGGCCAGACGTGGCATGCGTGAAATGCTTACCTTCTGGCGAAGAAATGAGAGAGAAGAGCGAGATTTGCAAAAGAAGGCAGAGAAAGAAGCACTCGACTTGGCTAAAAAAGAAGAAGAAGCTCGTGAAGCCCAAAGACAAGCAAGAAAGTTGAATTTCTTGATTTCACAAACAGAACTTTATACACATTTCATTGCAAACAAAATTTCTACAGATGATAAAGCAGCAGAAAAGACTGCTGTTGGAGAATTGAATTTTGATGAACTTGGGGAAGAAGAATTGCAACAAGCCGCCATGGAGAATGCTAAAAAGGCTTTTCAAGATACGCAATCAAAAGCTCGTAGCTTTGATGGCGACACAGTTACCAAAAAGGTCAATATTGACAGCGATGATATGAATTTCCAAAATCCCACTTCACTGGGCGACATATTGATTCCTCAGCCCAAGCTCTTGTGCTGTCAATTAAAAGAATATCAGATCAAAGGTCTCAGCTGGCTCGCCAATCTTTACGAGCAAGGTATTAATGGAATTTTGGCAGATGAAATGGGTCTCGGTAAAACTGTCCAGAGTATCTCTGTCATGGCTTATTTAGCCGAAACATATGGAATCTGGGGTCCTTTTTTGGTCGTTACTCCCGCATCAACGCTACATAACTGGCAGCAAGAAATCGCTAAATTCGTTCCTGATTTCAAAGTTGTTCCATACTGGGGTACAGCTAAAGACAGAAAAGTGCTGAGAAAGTTTTGGGATTATAAAAATCTGAAATACAAGAAAGATTCTCAATTTCATGTACTGGTTACCTCTTATCAGATGGTAGTGGCTGATGCTAGCTATTTCCAAAAAATGAGATGGCAGTATATGATTTTAGATGAAGCTCAAGCCATCAAGTCGTCCAGTTCAAGCCGTTGGAAATCTCTTCTATCCTTCCAGTGCCGAAACAGGTTACTTCTTACTGGTACACCAATTCAAAACTCCATGCAGGAACTTTGGGCTTTGCTACATTTTATTATGCCTTCTCTCTTTGACTCTCACGACGAATTCAGCGAATGGTTTTCGAATGATATTGAGAGCCATGCCCAAAGTAATACTCAGCTGAACCAGCAACAACTTACCAGACTACATATGATTTTAAAGCCATTCATGCTGCGAAGATTGAAGAAACATGTCCAATCTGAACTGGGTGATAAGATCGAGGAAGATGTGTACTGCTCATTGACCAATCGTCAAAAGATGATGTATCGTATCTTGAGATCACAAATTAGTCTTGCAGACATCATTGAGAAAGCAGCTTCGGGATCAGATGAAGGCACCAAGAGTCTTATGAATTTAGTAATGCAATTCCGAAAAGTTTGCAATCATCCAGATCTCTTTGAAAGAGCAGACGTTACCTCTGCATATCAATTTGGTTCTTTTGGATCTGCTTTTGGACCGGTTCGAGATGGCAATGAGATAGATGTTTATTGTTCGACCAAGAACTTGATAAACTATACTATTCCAAAACTTTTTTATCGCGAAGGTGGAGTCCTCAACGTACCAAGTGAAAAATCTTCTGCTGGCATGGATACGAAGTATCTTGGAAATATTCTGAGTGTCTGGGATAAAGCCAATGTGAAGAGCTCTGATAGCTTTAGTTGGCTGAAGTTCATTGACACATCACCGTCAGACATATCAAAAATAGGCAAATCAGGAGTGCTTGAGAGAGCCTTAGATGAAAGCAAGCAGAACTCTTCGAGCATCTTTTCAATTGCGTATGACGATGAAGATGATCAATTTCTGCCGAACAGCAACCTTTTCTTGATTTCTCAGCAAAAGGACATTTACGCAAAGGCTTCCTCTTGCTCAACAGGTATATTGGATAAGCTGCTCAATATCAGCGAATCTTATCTGGACAATAATTTCTACAATTCTTTGGACTCTGCGTACTCTGAGCGAGCCCTTGCACCTCCAATCTCCCTGAATGCTTCAGACCGTAGCATGATTCTAGATCAGGAGTATATATACGCACGACCTGATATCAAAACTAAGCTCTTCCCACTGACTCTTGATGCTGAATACAGATTACATTCGCAGGGTGTACAAATTAGTGATTTTCCAACATCAAACATATTCCCGTGGAGCAAGCCTGGCTCAATTGGATTCAGCACGATACGGAATCCATCCATGACCAAGTTCATAACTGATTCAGGAAAGCTGGCGAAACTTGATGAAATGCTACCTGTTTTGAAGGCCGGCGACCACAGAGTGTTGATATATTTCCAAATGACTAAAATGATGGATCTGATGGAAGAATATTTGACATTCAGACAATACAAGTATTGTAGATTAGACGGTTCTTCGAAACTGTCGGATCGTCGAGATATGGTCAACGATTGGCAGACGAAACCCGAATTGTTTGTCTTTTTACTATCTACTCGTGCTGGTGGTTTAGGTATCAATTTGACTGCTGCCGATACGGTTATTTTTTATGACTCTGATTGGAATCCTACAATTGACAGCCAGGCCATGGATAGAGCTCATCGTATGGGACAGACAAGACAAGTCACTGTTTACAGATTACTTGTGAAGGGAACAATCGAGGAGCGTATGAGAGATAGGGCTAAACAAAAGATGCAAGTGCAGAAAGTAGTTATGGAAGGAGGAGGCCACGAAAAGGGAGTTGATTTCCAGAAGCCAGGCCGGGAAGTTGCATACTGGTTACTTGACGATGATGCTACGGCAGATGCGATCATGGCCAAGTCAGAAGGAGGGACTACTGGAAAGAAGAGAGGTCGCAATTCTGAAGCTGGTGAAGGGAACGGACAAGCTAATAAGAAACAAAAGAATTTAATGGAAGAGATGTATCATGAAGGGGAGGGAAATTTTGATGAATCTCAAAGCAACTCAGGTACCGCTACCCCGGTTGGAAATAAGGCTTCGAGTCAGAATAAGAATAAGAGGAAAATGAGCACGGCTCAGCGGTTGAAGGCTGTTGGAGGGGGTGATTTTTAGAAGAAGCAGGCACAGGAAAGTGTACAATTAATATTTGGAAAAATGATGTTTAATTTATGTAATTTTTTCTTATCCTTATTTTATATATGGGTTATATTTATTTACTTTTACTAATGGTTAACAGTGAAAATTATTTACTTTTAATAAAATAACAGTGAGATTATTTACTTTTAATAAAATAACAGAGAAATTATTTATAATTGTTACCATAGTATCAAGGGATGGTGAACAGTCATCGTATTAAGGGATACTGATGAACAATTGTAACCATAGTATTAAGGAGTACAATCATTGTATTAAGGAATATTGGTGAGCAATCATTGTGTGAAGGAATACTGATGAACAATCTCAAGCATAAAAAATGATTCAATAAATAAAAATAATGATAAATTACAAGATTGAAAATAATTTAAATAATCAAAATAAAAGGTTCAAATTAAATTATTAAAATATATATAATTCAAATTAAATTATTAATAAATATTATATATATATATATTTATCTTTTGATATATAGGAATATTGGCGAACAATTCCAGAATACTATAGTCAATTCCTTGATACTATGGTCAATTCCTTAATACTATAGTCAATTCCAGAATACTATGGTTAATGCCTTACTATGCTCACAATTGATGGACTGTTCACAATTAATGAATTATACTCAGTTCACGATTTATAAACGTAGGTGGCGTAGTCTAGATATTTACAAGAGGTCGTCGATCAAGTGGGTAAAAATAATATGGAATAATTCAAGTAGACCTACTAAATATTATCACGAGAGATGCAAACAGTGCGGGCTTGAAAGTGGAAGCACAGCTGATGGTGGCGACCTGAAGTCTTGTTGGATTTCTGGGAATACAATTCTACGGGGAATGAACGATTGACTGTTCCTGAAGTTTACGTTTCAAAGCATTGCACTAAAGTCAATGAGGTAGACAAAAAGCATCTGCGCGCGTGAGAGCTTACATTACATGGAAAAATATCAATGAAGAATAGCAGAGGCTGAATTTGTACCTATTCAGGATTGGGTTTGAATTATATCTGCGGCTACTGTTACCACTGATCTACTACTGTCGAGGTGGTGATTCAACCTATGCAGAGAGAAGTCTTTGGGAATTGCATGTCCTTGCGTCATTCAATAGACATTGTGTCTGGATGCAAGAAGGCAGAGCAGCGGTTGCTGGCCGGCCATTGCGGATGGGTGGTGAGCTATGAAGGCTTTGTTCTGGTGAAGTGGGACGGTAGACCAGATCTGAGCAAGATTTAGGTTGCTACGGGATGGTAAAATAATTAGTATTTCTTTACTTGATAAACATGATTTGGACGTCATCTGAGTGGTTTTGGAGTATCATGATGAGCTCCAGGCATTAATGGCTCATGACAAGTTTGTTTGGATCCCGGTGGAAAAATAACGTTTAGGAGGGTGAATATTATTCCGGATTCTCCAGAGCAGGAAAGCTGAACGAAGCTGTTCTGTCTGGGGCGTCTGCGATGGAAATCAGGTTCTCCGCTGATATGTCTGCTGTTTGACAAGAGCCTCTGCCAAACACATGGAGTAGACATTTCACTGAGTTGAAGGAGCCTGATACAGTAGGCAGTACTTGAGAAACATCTAGATGGAACAAATGCATGAACAGTAGCTATAACTTCACCACTCCTTAAATCTTAAACAAACAAATCAAACAAGGAGAGACGAAACTTGTTTGGTTCGGCAAGTTAGGCTTCAAGCGAGATAACTTCTTTGTCTAGAGTCATGGCGTAGTCAAAGCTTGCTAATACTGTCTTAACGTCTATCACCAATTCTGAATAAATTTACAGTAAATTTACAATAAATTTATAATAAATCCATAAATCCATAAACCCATAAATCCATAAACCCATAAATACATAAACCCATAAATTCACAATAAATTCATAGACTCACAACTCACAATAAATTCATAGACTCACAACTCACAATAAATTCATAAACTCACAAACTGGGAACCATGGACCTTCAAGTAATACTGACATCTGCCAGCCGGTCGAACAAACTGTGATCTATCGCTTCAAACTTTATCAACCCTCTATAACGGCAAAGCCATAAATAACTCTATCACCTCCGTATGCTCGAGACTTAAAGTTCAAACTCTCATGTGTGCCCAGGAGAATCGCTTCTAGAGCTGTTCTTTGTCAGCTATCAACCTAGATCATGATTCGCGGACTCACACTCTCGCCGACAAGAAACTCTCGTCAACTACACGCCTTTGATCACCGTGATTATTGCTAGCCCTTATTGCCATCATCCCCACTACTGGTTTGGCTTGGAAACTTTAGAAAACAAAATAAAAGAACGTATAAATAAATAATGGCTAAATCAACTCAGTATAATACAAGTGTAGGCTCTACTCTTTGTAGAGTATCCTTCTTAACCACGTATTTTGTGCCCTTGTGCACAATGGGTTTATCTTGCCATGTCGAGTTCGCAGTGAGCGGATATAGACATCGGTATGCATATTTTAATAATGACCTTTTGGTTTGAGTAGGACTCTCGGGCATCCAAAACTTGCCCTCGAGAGTGTCAGTGTCTTGCTGGCTTCCTTGTTCCAAAGAAGACGACAGGGACATGACGTCGTCTTCCTCGTCTTCTTCTCCTTCAGGAGTTCCATCGCTGTCACTGTGCTCTTCGCTGTCTTCGTCTTCTTCACGCAGCTCAGTGCTGACAACAGTTTCAACTTCGCTCGAGTTCAGTGAGTTCAGCGGGTCCGGTGTCAAAGGGTCAATGTCCTCCTGTTGAGTGTGCACCAGTGTCGGGGATGATGCCTCAACCTCTGCTTCGAGGGAGGGCGAAGATGCTGGGGTGGCGGCGGAAGCTGGTGATTTTTCGTGGGATTTGGGCGATCGAATTCTATTGAAGATTCTAGAGAATGCAGATGATGAATTGTGAATTGAAGAGGTCTGCGTAGTTTCAGATCTATTGGACAGACGGTTTCTGTCTCCTCGGCGGCGGCGTCGAGGAATCATTCTGTATTTTGGTAATGCGCGCTCATCTAGCGACAGGGAAATGTCAATGCCTTGCTGAATGGTGTTTGTCCAAACAATGAGGTCTTCCTGCGAAAAGCTTTGGAGCAGGAACTGTTCGGCCTCAGCGCGGACTCTGAGGACGTTGGGCCGCTTACTGTAGTCGGTTGCTATACCGACCTCAGCGTACTGTAGAGTGTAAGTGTTGATGAGCGAGTCAATCATAAACTGGTTGCCGACAAGGACACCGGCCATATTGTGGGGTCTGTCGCGGGGCGTCGTGATCGGCTCAGACTGAGCAGTTGGCAGACACTTACTATATCGCCTCGTGTTCGTCTTGACCGCAGGGACAATGGAGTAAACGTTGAGCTGGGTGTTATTAAGTTGAATGTACACAAGCTGCCAAGTGCGCTGCGCCGAGTTCATGAACGGAGTGGACTGTTCCAACTTTCTGCACATGAGGTTCTCGCGGTAAACGGAAGGCGAATATGGGGGTAGAGACTCGGAACCTTCTTCGGGTCGAGAATATGTGGGGTACCGGGGCCTCAGCGGGACCAGCGTTGAGTATTCAGGAGGAAACACAGAGTTTTCGGCAAACGCAGTGTACAGTTTGGCGAGGATTTCGGGGTGTTTTGAGAGGAACTCTCGTTGCTTGACGGCTGCTACTTCTGAGCTTGCGGTGTAGGTCGAGAAAAGACTGGGAGCCGAGAGAGTTCTGCCCACCGAGTATGTTGAGCTGTTTGAATGGATTTGGCCGGCGAACGCAGGTATCGGTGCGGTCGTGGAGTGGGCTCTTCTTCTGTTGAAAATCGACATATTAAAAGACGCTGAAAGCCGGGGAAAAGACGAAACTAACTGACAAATGAACGGACGAACGATTGGTCGGGGAGGTCATAAAAACGAAAATAAATAAATAAATAAATAAACAGATACCAGCTGAAAAACAACTGGAAGGAGGGAAATGAAATGCTTTTATATTTAGGAAAGATTAGTCCTCACAGCACCAGCAGGAAAACAGCGCATCAAGGGAACAACACAACCAAGATGTCGTATCACCAAATGTACCTTGACATTTCTTTTTTTTTTTTCTAGCACGCGTTCTTTTCTTTCTTTTTGTGCTAGGCCTGATAACATCATAGAGGTAGGAAAACAGTGGGGGAGCCGAAAAAAGAAATTCGGGGATTGAGCGCATCATGAGCGAGGTGATATCGGCCTGGGCGGAAAAAAATAAAAAACAAAAACGAAATGAATATGGCTCGGAATAAACTATGACGTTTTCCATGAAGTCACCAAAAGGCCACTAGAAATAAAAGAGCGCGAGTTTCCTGCGATGGAATATGAGTGATTAGACTGGGGAGACTCAATTTCAATTCCAATTTCAATGCTTCTGGCAAGTTTTCCCGTCATGCTCCCAACCCCTAACCCGGACCATCACGCAAATGCAAACGCCAATGCCCAATGCCAATGCTGCGACGACTATGGCGACGATGATGTGGTCTTAAAGGTGCAGTACTGAGGTGTTGTTGTCAATGTAGTGCTGCTATCAGATCTGTTGTGAGACCGAAAGGGGGAAAAGGCACCGGGCTTAGGCCTCCACGACGCTTAAAAGCTCGTGGAGCTGCGTATGTATCACGTGGGTACTATAATTATTGATTATAAAGCCACAGGTGGGCTAAAATCCGCGTGGATCGAAGGTACTGTGGTTGTGGGGTGAAATATTATGTAAGCGGATTTTTTCTTGTAGTGTACCTGATAATGGTCAACTTTGTACGGAGCTTTTAGAGACCGATTGTATTAGGTATAAACGGTCGGGACAGGTGAAAATCGCCATCAACGGGAGAGCAAGCCAATTTTGCCTCGGCGAATGAATCACTGCAAAACTAGGCAGTACGAGCGATATCATGAACAATCATTAGCGTTGCAATTCCCGAGTGAAATGCTTCTACCTGAGACCGTTTGAACCAGTATCGTCTAGATGTAGTCCTGAAACAAACGAGAAATAATTGAGCTAGTTCTTTGTCAAATATTCGGTCCTGAACTAGATCTGAACTCTGAACCAGCTTTGAACCAGCTTTGAACTATTTTTCAACTAACTTTGAACAATTCTGAGCAATTCTGAACTAACTCTGAACAATTCTGAACAATTCTGAACTAACTCTGAACAACTCTAAACAACTCTGAACTAACTCTAAACAAATCTCAATCAGCTCTGGATAATTCTCAATTAACTCTCAGCTAACTCTGAACCAACTCTGAACCAACTATCAATCAGCTTAATTCTGAACAGCTCTAATCAACTAACTTTGAACAACTCTCAACCAGCTCAATTAACTTTGAACAACTCTCAACAACTCTCAACCAGCCTTAAACTACTTTAAACTGAATTTCCGAATACCTTTAGTCAAAATCCCGACTCCACAAACTCTCCAACTACTTAGCTATACCCACCTCTTAGCAATACCCGCTTCTTAACCATATCCGCTCTAGCTATACTCGCTCCTTAGCTATACCCGCTTAGCCAAACTCACCCTCTGCTTTGCCAACCTGCTTAAGCCAACATCTAATAATATTCCAAACAGTTCAACCGCTGTTCCAAACTGCCGCTAGCTCTCCCACAAAAATATTCTCCAAGACCTCATCGCTATCTCTAAGCCCTTTCTCCTAGCTACTCTGACATAATAATGCTGCTTATATTACTAACAAGTACTATATATCCCCAGAATAAACCTATAATCAGTAACTTCAACCAGTAAACTCAATATAATGGGATTGTTTGATAGACTCAAAGGCAAATCCAAGTCAAAGAACTCTGAGTCCTCCAGCGGCCAGTCCAATACTCCTTTAGGGCAGCCCAATCCTCCTTTAGGACAGTCAGACAACAGGATATATTTCGACGAAGAACAGAAACATGCTCCTCCTTCAGGGCCTCCTCTCGCTCATCTCATGAACCAACAGTACCAAAAAGGCCAATTCACGGACCAAAAGCAAGGCCAATTCACTGATCAAAAACAAGGCCAAGACCAGTATTTGCCTCCACCAGGCCCTCCACCGGGCTCTTCCTCAGGCCCTCCTCCAGGTCCTCCGCCAGGGCCTCCTCCAGGCCATTCGGGTCCAGATTCAGGACAACTTGCTGGACCTCAGTCTAAAGGTCTTGAAGCTCAAAACCAAACTTCATCTAAAGCTCTTGAAGCGGGCCCTCCTCCGTTCCCTCCGCCTCACTTCTCTGCTACAGAGGCTCCATCTGAAGCTCTTCCTGGCTACTCTCTGGAACAAACTCAGTACTTGCCCCCAGGCTACGTTCCTCCTCCTAAAACCAACTTTGATCCGCTCTTTTCCCACGCGCCAGATGCCGAGCGTGATTGGGGTGACCACTTCACAAAGCTCTATCCCATCTATCCTCCCCGTATCATATCACCTCAAGAATCTCACGATATCTCAATCTCCAACTACGCTCTCGTATCGCCTCCACATCTCCCCTTCAGCTTCCAAACTGCAAAGCGCTTCAAAGGTAAGATTGAGCAGCAGCCCAACGGACCAGCTTTCATTCGTTCTCAGCCAGGGAACAAAGATACAACTTTTGTATCATCTTTACCACTTTATTCACCCAACCAAAGAGAGCTGAGACAACCAGGCGGACAACCCAAATTCTACTTTGAAGTCACCATCACGACGCTCACTGATCCCAGAGAGGCTTCAGTAGCAATTGGGTTTGTTAGTCTTCCTTATCCTGAATTCAGACTTCCTGGTTGGCATCGCGGTTCTGTGGCCGTGCATAGCGATGATGGCCGCCGCTATGTCAATGACTCGCTAAGCGGGAAAGATTTCATCGCTTCATTCAGTGAAGGAGAAACTATTGGAATTGGAATGGATCTTGACAGAATGTCAGGCTGGGTTACCAGGAATGGTCAGATAAGTAAACAATGGAGTTTGGTTGCTGATAAAAATGAACGGGCAATCGATCAAGAGAGAAATTTCACTGATGGAGGCATTGAAGGTTTAGAAGGGTTTCACGATATTTATGGAGCGATAGGTATCTATGGTGAGGCAGGAGTGATTGTCAATTTTGGACAGCAAAGATTCAAATATTCCAGTTAATTCACCAGATTTGAGACACTGTGGATGCAAAGATAAAAAGCTTTATATTCGCTTCAACTTTAATCATCTTGAGTTATATAAATCTATATTTAACTACAATTTTGAATCTTATATTTGAGAGCTTCAGCAAAAGGTTACCTCCTTAAGACGTGAATCATTTTGAAATAGTATCAAGCAGCTGGAACTGTAATATTTTTTTTCATGAATTTATTTTCAATTTTTCGTAGAGATATTTTCAATTGTTATAATAAACATTTCAGTTAGTTATTTCAATTATTCTAATTTATTTCAGTTAATTATTTCAATTAATTATTACAATTATTTATTATATACTTTAATTATTTATTATTCATTTCAATTATTCATTTCAATTGTTATACAATTAATTATTTCAATTAACTATTTCAAAAGAATATTCATTGATTTTAATTATAGAGATTTTATTTTTCTGATTGAATATTATATTAAGAATTAAGTTTATCCTTTTCCAAACGTTTATCAATCATGTAGCTGTTGAAAGTCGTTATATAAATGGAAATTGGCTGAACGCGCAAAATGATATTTTTTAACTTTGTCATAGTTTGTTTGCATTTTACATTCTTTAACTTTGCTCTGTAAAATGCAAACAACTATGACAGTGTCCACCAATTAGTTTGGATCAAGTAGAATATTAAGTTATTCGTGTTGCCAAAATAATGCAAATAAACGGAGGCATTATATGGAATAATCCTAAAAAAACATGCTTAATATATTAAATTATGCTCAAAACAAACTTATAAATGAAATGAAATCTCGGCAACCAAAGTTGATCGCAGTCTACTAGTATTTTTCAATTTGTAGTTATTATAGACTCTCTATTCTGGTAATTTATGCCATCATTGCCTATTCTTCAAGTATTTCTTGAAAATTGCAATTGCCGACGATCTGGCTTGTACCTTTTCATTAACTAACTACAATTCATGTTAGCGATCTACAACCAACTATTTTATTTACCTAGCACTTTGTTCTCCAAATGACACACTTAATGCTATTCCAACTATGTGTTTATCTTTCGCCCAAAAGGTAAATATTCCATTAAAATCATTCCACAGGTTTATCGCAATTAAGCCCACTTGGACTTGAATAAACAAATTTCCATCACTTTGTCCTTTTCAATTCTTTTCAAAGGTCTGAATCTTTTCATGCTCAGTTTACAAGACAAAGAAGACTGTATTATCTGTAATATCTATCCAAGTTCAAAGATCAAAAGGTAATTACCAAAAAATATTCAATAGCCACATAACAGCTATCACCATGGCTAGTCGGAGTCTATTGTCAAGCCATAAATTCCATCCCAAAACTCCTAATTTTCCACCAATTCTACCTACACTTCCTTTCCCATTCAACAATGTTTCCTTTTCCTCCTCCTCGTCCTGTCTAGACACCCCTTCACTTGTAGGTCTCTCTTGCAATTCAACATCGTCTACTCGAGGAGTAGGTACAGTTTCAACAAACTTTTCAGGATTGACAAACCAATTCGTTATTACTCCCGAGGCACTGGCGACTTTCTCTGATACAAGCAAAAATATCACCGTAGTAAGAAGAAAGTTCAATACATGTCGGTATTGATACATTTTATCTTGTACGTCGTATGTCGGTGCATTCGAATCAATTCCCATGTCAAGAATGTATAAAATACCTTTGGTATCAGCTGCCATCCATATATGGAACTGGAGAATAAAAGTCTCGAGCGAAATCTTTCCAACCCATGAAAAAGCTCTGGAATAACCTGATTGCAATACATCCGATCCATTTCTCAATAAAACATATCCCAAAATTGGCAATAACGACAAAAAGCTATGGTGAGCATTGTAAGCCTGCTTAACAGTGTATAAAGAAGCCAAATGCCAGTAGACTGCACATAAGAATATGCCAAAAATAGCGCCAACTATTCGGTGTTTCGCAAGCTTTTCGCGCAAACCAGAGAGTTCTGGATTGTTACAAAGAATTGAGAAAGCCATTCCAAAATGCACAACCCATATATCAAGCAAAACCCTGAATCTCCATTCCTTCAAATCCCAATGTATCTTGAATAAAGTGCTGAGTATCCAAAATACAATTTCCATAGGGCCCTTGACTCTCACAAATAGATAAACCGCAATACAAGACAGTGCCACTTTAGCCAACGAGGCCTTCAATCGCTTATTGTATTGAGGGAGAATTCTAAACGTAAACCAAATAACACCAAACCAAAAAGTAACCAGAGGAGAAAAATAATAAAAGATATAGTTACTGTCCATCACATAAGCCAAAAAAACTGTCAAGAGATTCAATCTGCACAAAACCGATAGCACTCGCTTTAATCCAAAATCACCCTTCAACGTAAAGAATGCGGTATGGCCATATCCAGTCATGAACAAATAGGAAGCTACCATAAAGCGAATTACTTTGTAAATGGGCAGCACTTTTGAGCCTCCGGTAATGTGGTAAATCAAAATTGCAATTTGCATCCATCCTTTCCATTCATCAGTCATATGTCTGTTCAAAAATCCAATTGATTTTGCATCCTGAGTCCTCGTAACAGTTGCAGCCCCCAAAACAACACTAATAACCGATAATATCGAAAACTCGTGCAAAATAAAATTCTTATTTCCTTTGGAAAACACCTGGGTTCTGTCGGCCAAAAAGCAGTATCCGACACCCAAGCAAAAAGCAAACGTAGCGGCACTGAGCTGAGACTTCAAGGGATTTCTATTAACATTTCTGTTGATATTAACGAAATTGAAGCCCAGTGTGCCCCAAGGCACCAAAAACCCAACCAAGACCACTACCAATAAATAAACACCTCTGGGTGGACGGTAACTCAAACAGCAAGTATTCGCATAGGGGAAGTGATCTGATATGATATTGTTGCATCTGATGTTGTACAATATATCAGCTTGTAAATCAGCAAGCTCTTTTGTAACGTGAATTCCAACCCAATCATAATATTCAGGTCTATATTCTGTAATGTTGTTGAAAACAGTCGGGACATAGACCTTGGAATTGTCAAAAGTATCAAGCAAGTCAGTATTAAGCATGGAAACTCGTTCAGTAGTCAGACCTTCTTTTCTGTAATCGTCAAGTTTGGCCTGGTATGGAATCATCACTGGTGAGAGCATCACCGTGCCAAATCGTTCTGTAGTGTTCGATTCAAGTGTCTTGCGAAGCTCGGCTATATTTCGTTTGAACTTGGCAGGTCCAGCTTCGCCCTTGATTTCCTGCGCAAACCAGAGCCCATACGAAATGTAGACCATGGCTACATTCGAGTCCTCGGAGGTGATTTTCTTTAGCTCCTCGACAGCACCTGCTTCCATATAAGGATCCCAAAAGAATTCGTACGATATGCCATTCAATTCTTTGTAAATGTTTCTATGCTTTTCTTCAGTAGTTCCGCCGTCTTCTAAGGATTGATCCACAGCTCTGACAGCACCGTAATAAGCCTGTCTGGCAGTAGAATCGCCCATATACAAGACACGTTTACCGTTCAAGCACTTGCCGGCTTCGTCGCCAGTATAATGGTGAAGCATGCAACCCGAGGGCTGCCAGTTTTTCAAAGAAGGCTCTCTGACTAGCCATTTCCCATCTTTGGTCATAGATTTGCAATGGTAAGGGTCGTTGATGTCAGTAACATTGAATCTATATGAAGCAACAAGCACCCCCAACACCAGGGCTATAAACCACAGGTTACTTTTGAAAGTAGAAGCGTGCCAGTTAAGAAATCCCAGCATGTTGAAGAAGAGTAGAATATGCTACTGTCCAAAGACACCTGGATGCACGAGAAGAAGAAGGTTGAATGTTGGAGAAAGAAAAGACAACCTAATTAGGAGTCGAAATACCCTAATCCTGATATTGATCAGGATTCTACGGGCATATTAATTCTTCTTTCTTTTGTTTGATTTCTGCTTCTTAGGCTTCTGGTTCTCTTTGAGATCGTTTTCAAGCGGTTTAGATGTTGGATATGATGGGTTGGATGGTTCGATCTGGTCCAAAGTTTGCAACAGTCTGTGCGGTAAGACTGAAAGCTTAATCTTTTTTGGTCTAAAATCAGGGGTAGGATTATTAGTTGGAGAGAGTTAAGAAGCATCTTGATGAGGAGGTGGATTTGGGCGGGATAGTAGAGTATGTTGGGTTTGATGTGATTGTAGTTTGAAGGTTTTCGTATTATAGATTCAATATGCCAGCTACTTTGGCTTGAGTCAGACTTGAGAGCTTGTGTAGTTCTGGAAGCTACTGTGATTCCAAATAGTATCAAGATAGAAAGTGAAAAATAAGTGAGAAATGGATGAATATTGAAAATAGTGAAAAGTTGATATATTGAAACGTTAGAGGTGAATATATTGAAACGTTAGAGGTGAATATATTGAAAAGGTAGAAGTGAATATATAAAACGAGAAGTGAATCTATATTGGAAATAATTGTGAGTAATAGAATATATTGAAAAATGAGAAATATATATATATTGAAAAACGAGAAATGAATATATTGAAATTAATTGTGAGAAAAAAATGAATATATATTAAAAAAACAACTATATTTACTCTACTAATTGCAGTTCTTGATAAAGCGTGTTCAATTAAACTGACCTGTTTTCAAAAAAGCGTCTCAACTAGTTAACTCCATAAACTAATACTCCAATATAGAATCAACTCAGCTCAATAAAAAACTAAGTAGTCAACTCCATAGACTAATACTCCAATATAGAACTCAATAGTCAACTCCATGAGCTAATACTCTAATATAAAATTCAATAGAAACTAAGTCATTGGCCAACACCTTTAGGTCGACAGTCATCACTAAAAGTTTACCTCTTTGTAATTTCCTATTTCAACCCACACTCAAACTTTTTGTATCTTCTTCACATTCCACTCTCCAATTTGGCTTTTCAGCTCCAGCTCCTCAGACACCTCTTTCCAGTCCCGGATTTGAGCAGCTAATACACTCCCGTTCACTCGCTTCCGCTGAGCTAAAATCACCAACAGCTCCCCAGGTATGATGGTCTTACAACTGAATCCTATGGGCTCTACTTTGACTGCCCAAATCTGATCCTCATAAGACCCAAAATGAGTAACCTTCCAAGTGAACTGGGCACCGTAATCTAAAGGCGTGGTAGGAACAGTCCTAATTACAACTGCATTCGCTTGAAACTTCAAATCATCAACGTTTGGAAACTGAGACGAAAAACTGTTGAGTAAAAGCTGCCGAGATCGAGTAGTCAAAATGTATCCAGTAAACAAATGAACATTGTGAATTTCATATCGCTGGTACAGCAGTCGTTTCTCATAGGCCTCGTTGTGCGAAGCAATCACACTATTCAGTAAGTCGAGCTCGACTTTGGGATCAAGGAATGTCATCTTGCTGATAACCAGCAAAACATTAACCTTCAGAGTAGGACGAATCGCTTGCTGGTACTCGGATAAAAACTTCTGGAAATGGCGTTTGTGCCAAACTCTGTCATCATATACACTGATGGTTTCTGTCTTGGTATAGTAATTCAAAAGATCAGCCATAATGTTCATCTTGTAGTCCAGTGTCCGAGCTTGCACTTGACGCTTTTTGAAGATCAAAGCATCAAATATAATCCCCTTTGCCTCGCACATCTCCTTGATAATAGGTCCAAAATGATCCTTCCTGCCAGTCATCAATATAGCCAAAACACTCGAATCTGACATGGAATCTTTAACCAACTCTACCATATCTTCATTCCAAAAGCTTTTCCATCCTACTTTTTTCTCTTCTTCCCAGCCACTCCCGACAGAAGTAAGGAATCTAGTATCGTTCCACCATCCACCATGAAGTAGAGACAGTGGGCTCTGTATTAAATCCAGCGCTTGGGCAGTGTATAGTTCGTAATTAGGCTTCGGCGTCGAAAACAGAGTATTGTCAAAGTCGTAAATGTGAATCGCTTTAACACTTTCCTGCTCGACTGGTCCTTGTTTCATCTCATATCCGTAATATCTTAACGGATCCGTACCAATTGGCAGAGATATTTGCTTTGTAGATGTCCCTTGTTTTGTCTGGCGTCGCCGTTTGGCTACTTTGTACGAATTGGTAAATGAGTTCGTGGAATGAGTGTTTCTAGGAGGATTAAACATGGCAGAGTGAGTACAAAATCTGATCCAACGTTTGACGATGCTGCAAGACGCTATTAAGAAGTAGGAAAAAAAAATTTAGTCAGCTAAACCTTCTTGATTTGGGACTTGTAGCCTTCTTTAAAGCTATACAAAATATATCAGCGGCTGCTTTTAATTTTTTTATAAATGCATAATTAAAGGTAGATATAGCTAATCATCATCTTTTTTTTCAGTTGACACCAGAGTCGGTGCAATTCTTCTTTTTTTGGTTTTCACTACGGTCTCTTCATTACCACTAGAAGTAGCTGAGGTCGAAGTAGACGGTCGCTTGGATACGCTCGTCGTACTCTGCAATGGAGTTTGAGGAGGAGTGCCATGGGAAACAATTGGAGGCATTTTCGATACAACAGGAGCAGGTCCTACTTTTCTACCTGGGCTCGCCGGTACCGAGGATATCGAGGGTCGGATTATTGGCTCGTTATATCTGGTTCCCAAATCATCTTCCTCAAAGACAATCACCGAACAAAATCCATCAGTGGAAGTCATGAGCAGATTATTGCCATCTGGAGACCAAGTCAGATCTGTAAAAGTAGAGTAATGTAAATTGCTAACAATGCATAAAGGTTGCTTTTGTTCAGTATCATATACAATGATTGAATCTTGAGTAGCAACTGCGTAGATTATCCGATACTTTAGTGCAAAAACAGGTACTTGAGTTGCTGATTGCTCTTCAGACTCAGAAGACGAAGACTTTTGGTCAGATTGCGGAGTGGTGGACGAAAAAAGCGGCGCCTCGACGTCTGAGGTATCTATTGCTAAATGCTTCGTCTTTTGTTTGTGACCTCGCAAAGTGTAGTAAACAGGCGAACAAGAGATGGCCAAAGACGGCTTTCTCAGGCCTGGTAAGTATGCGACAGGAGGTTTATTCAGTCCTGCTCGGGTGTAGATGTAAACAGTGTTGGTGGTTTCATCGTCGCCATTGTTCTGATATTTGAAAACACCAGACGGAGTGAGTAGCAGACTTCCATCAGGGGAAAATGTCAGTCTTCTGAAGAAAGAGGTGAATGTTTCGTTATGGTAGAGATAAGACGATCTGTGACTGGGAGAACCAAGCTGTCGAACAGCGGGAAGAGGAATGAAAGCAGGCCTTGGTGACTCACTACCGCCAGAAGAAGACTTTCTAGAGCTCGAAGTTTTGGTAGCTGGAGGAGGAGGATTCATGGAGCTCGAGCTGGGAGTGTCGGGGGCTGAAAGGTCTGGCGATGCGGAAACTCTGGCAGGACCGTCAGGAGAGCCTGGCAGCTTTCTGGTAGGCAAGTCAGCCTTGACGATTTTATGATGGTTTCCAAGAAGGAACTGGCCGTCTCGTTTTTTGAGATTGTAAATGTGCACGGATCTGTCTGAGGATTGAGTTGCAATATATTCATTAAACGGATCCCAGGCGACACCTTGGACATAGTGACTATGCTCAGCCAATTCTCTGATACACTGTCCGGTGGTAGCACTGTAGACTCTTGCTACATTGTCCATTGATCCCGCAATGATGTACTGAGAATCAGGAGACCAGGCGAGATCGTATATCTCTGAGATTCCAGACCTACAGACATGCCGCAGTTTCCAGCTTTCCTTGTCGTCCATTTCGTCGCTTCCAAACGTGGAATTCAGAGTGTTTGAGGAGTCGTTCTGAGTCCATAAGAAGATGGTTCCATCGTCACCAGCGGAA
Organism: Geotrichum geniculatum; assembly: GCA_030566045.1. Lineage (NCBI taxonomy): Eukaryota > Fungi > Ascomycota > Dipodascomycetes > Dipodascales > Dipodascaceae > Geotrichum > Geotrichum geniculatum. The sequence continues at coordinate 37,410 of JAJMHM010000009.1, read as the reverse complement.
GCCAGAGTCTGGCCTTTGGGATCGAATCTGACCACATTGACGGCCTGAGTATGTTTGGACAATGTAGCTAGATATGTCAACGAGGTGACCGCTGAAGGGTTTTCTTTCTCTTGATACTCAAGTTTCCATATTCTGACATTGTTATCACCGCCTGCGGTTGCTAATCGGTAGCCATTGGGTTGGAAGTGAGCGCTATATATTGGTTGGTTATCCAGATGCCAGTGTACTGTAAGGGCCTTTGCCTTCATGGTGAAGTGTAAACAAGAAAATCCAATCCACAGGGACAGCAGCTGAATTGGAGAGTTTTTGGTGGATGGTGCTTTTTTTCTCGAGCGGAACAAATCAAGGATTTCAAAGGAGGAAGAAAATTTCAGAAGGAGAAAAATAAATAAATAAACATTCATTTAATAACTTAATAAATTGTATTAAATCTTTTTAAATTGTATTAAATCTTGTTAAATTGTATCTTGTTAACGTGTATCTTGTTAACGTGTGTTAAATCTTATTAAATCTAACCAAATGTTCTGCTCTTCATCAGATTGCTGCTTCCTCGCCATCTGGCAAACTCCATTTCTTGACGTGTTTCGCGTTATTCCAATTTAATTAAGCTCCCCAGATAGGCAAATCTCCCCAATTTAAACTTTGCGGAAATTTTCAAATAAAATTTTGTTTGCCGCACATTCACTCTACTTTTTCTCGTGGATTCCTTCTTCACCTCCTTCTCTGTCCCATCACCGAGAGCCTTAATCCTATCCACCACTATTATGGGTATGTGCTCGGCCTGCTCCTCGATCCCTGGCTAACTCTATTCTCTAGCAAGCTCTATTCCCACGGGTCCAAAGGTACTTATTCCCAGCTTTTGCTTTCACGCGCTTTTGTTCTAACACCATCAAGAAATATCGCGAACGCGTCTCGAATCCCCTGTCCAGACGATTGGGCGTCGCGAAAGATCCAGCTCCTCGCAGCAAGTCTGCCCCCATCTCGGCTGGTTCGAAACAGCTGCTGAGCAAAAAAGATCGGCTGCTAAAAGACAACGAGCTCTTCAAGGCTATCTCTGGCAATAGACCTAGATCAGCAAACAAACTGAATAAGCACGAATCAAAAAGTACAAATGTCAAGAGCATTGATTCATCAGTGTTTAGAGATCCAAAGACTAAGCCTGATCCTTTGCTGAAAAGGTCTACTTCAATTAGAGACACAAGCCCTCCAGCTACTATCCACAACCACTTTAGAAATAGTACAAAAAAGTCAATCAACTCTAGAAGATCTGTTGACAGATCCAATCCTAAGCAGCAAGCTTTGAATCAAGCTGATGCTCCTGGACATTTTTCATCAAAATCAGCATCGGAGAGAAGAGCTGATCACAAGCCCAAGAACTCTTTTTCAATTCGATATGCCAGTCTTCCTCCTATATTTTACATGCAAAACCTGGCTCCAGGAACAAGTTCTGCGGATGTTCAGGTAGGTTTAATTCTTTGATTTTTAAATGTAGTGCTAACTTCAAAACAGACTGTATGCTCGACTATCGGAGCAATTTCACAATGTCGGACACAAACTGCCTCCAACAGAACCATTTCTGCTGAAATTGTCTTTGAGGATCCAAGCCATGCACAGTTAGCGGTTCAGCAGTTCAACGGAGCAGAAGCAGATGGACAGATTATCAAGGCCGAAATCACAAAGGTTCAGAATATTCATCCCACTGGATCCCATTATGATAAGCAATCCTATTATCAAACGTGAGTAGTTCCATCTTTGAAATGATTGGAATATTAACTTTGTTAGTCCTGGACTACATAGTGATTCACTTGTATCTCATAGTGATAGATCTTTAAGAAAATAATATCAGTCAATTTATATCGAATGGCATTTCAGTGAAGAAAATGATATTAGTCAATTTTCAGTGAATAACATCAATATCAAATGGCATTTTAGTGAATACTATCAATATCAAATGGCATTTCAGTGAATAATATCAATATCAAAAGGCATTTCAATGAAGAAAATAATGATCAAAAGGCATAGTTATTTTGAATGAAATATCTATATTGGAAAATTAAATCTATGGTAGTAATTGAAATATTTTAGAAAAATGAATTAGCAACAGGTTTCTATATACTTTTTCAACCCGGATATTATCACATTACAATATGGTTATTCGAATTGCTCGTAGTGATTCAAAAAAAAGTTACACAAAAATAAATAAAATCTGGTCATCAACTAATTGGATTTTCACAAACCAATTTTGATTTCAACTCTGATTTAAGCGAACATACTATTGTTTGGTATAAACAACTACAGATATTCACAATATCATTATCCTTTCAATCAATATCCTGTACATATCTTTCAATTGATATCCTGTAAAATAGTTTCATTGATATCCTGTACAATAATTTCAATTGATATCCTGTACATATCTTTCAATTGACCTCAATTGTTTCTAGAATACAAAAACATGAAAAAAAATATTTACAAAAAGAGAGATGATTATCACAAATAGAAAATAGTGATCAATTGTAATAAAGTATTATATAAATTACTAACTCCTTTCGTAGATTAATATCTAATGGGCGTATGGTGTAGTTGGCTATCACGTTCGCTTAGCATGCGAAAGGTCTCCGGTTCAACTCCGGATTCGTCCACTTTTTGTACCTGAATTCATTTTTGTATCCGGAATCGACCTATTCTGCATCTGGATTTGTTCATTTTACGAATCATCTAGTTTCGATTGTGGGGAGATAACTTTAAATATTTTGACAGCATCACCATCTTGAATTGAAAAGAGATATTGTGACTACTTGGACCCTGTGAGTTCTTCTGACGACTGTAGCGCAGTTGTTTTCTCGCGATATTCTCAATCTTCTACGAGATCTTTGAGACTTGACGATTCATACTCTAGAAGCCCAGCAATGTATACAACCTACTTCTACAGTCACGCCGAATACTTTGAGGAAATCATGCTCCTTTTAATTATCTACATTTCAGGGACTTTGGGTTCATTTCTGTTTGCTGGTCTGGAAACAGACAATGGAATGGAATTAGATGAAAATTTGTATCCAGTGAGAAGCGGAATGGCTAAAGTAGTTATGGGACTGGGTGTATTGGTTCTAGTGTATTGGTGGAATCTGTGGATACAAGATAGATTTAAAGATTTGATTCATCTTGTAGGTACAAAGACGTATTACAATATTTTGAAAATTTGTTTGTGATATAGATATTAAATAGCGAAAGCAACAGCAATGACAAGGGCGCCAAAAGAGCCAGCCATGACAGTCAAAGGATTGGAATTGGTACCAGAATTAGCAGAAGTAGTAGCACTGGCAGTTCCTTGAGCGCTGGCAGTACCTTGAGAGCCAGTACCTTGAGAGCCAGTACCTTGAGAGCCAGTTACTTGAACGGCGGTTGAAGCAATAGAAGCAGCGTTAGAAACTTCATTTCTAGCTTTGCTAACACCTTCAGCTAAAGCTTCACTAATTTTCTTACTAATGGAGGGCTCAAGAGTAGAGGCACCGTTATAGTAAGAACGAGCATCAGACAGAGCTTGGTTAACTTCAGCGTTACCCTTTGAAAGAGCACTTTGGATTTCAGCAGAGGCTTTGGCTTCGAGAGTTTTACCACTTAGTTGAACATTGACAAGCGCAGACTCGGCAGATTTGAATGCACCTTGAGCTTCGGTTTGGGCAGCTATGAATCCGTTGGAGATGGCAGATTGGCCAGCATCGAGAGCTCCAGACACAGCTGTTACAATAGCACCACCTGCTTCAGAGATGACACTTCCTAGAAAGTTGAAGGGGTTGCTGTCTTCAGAAGATTGAGAAGCAGCAATAGAAACGATGGCTGAGGATACCAGTAGTGATTTGACAGAGACCATTATTAGTGAATAGTTGATTTTCCAATATATAACGGGTATCTACATATTTATATATCTGAGGAGTTATACTTAAAATGGCCGTTTGAACTTTAATCGAGTTGCGAGCTAGCGAGGAATGGCACAAATGGCACTTCGAATAACAATTATTACAGTCAGCTACAAAGCTCAGCCCAAGGCGCGGTCGCGCTGAGGCCTAGAGTCAGTCTGGTGGCGTCTTGGATCACAAGTTTGGCTTGAGCAGTGGTAACGTTATTTGAGCTATTTCTGACAAACTTGGAATTCAATTTTGCCAGACTGCGAGCAAAGAATTGACTTTCAGTATATTCATGTGCTTCAGTCATATGATTTCAAGGAGTGATAGTAGAGGAGTGATTGCCGTCGATGAATGTGATTTAGTGATTTAGACAGTCATAGGATTGTCTTGAAGTTGAAATTAGTACTTGGAGTTTAGTATATGAGATAGCATTAGATCACGTGATGTAAATTAAATATTTGAGTCATGTGATTGAATTATACTATTTGTTTAATCATGTGACTAAATCAATGTTATAAGTCATGTGACTAAATTGATATGTTGTATCACGTGGTCATAATGTAAGTATACTACTTGAAACTTGACATTTAGTTTAATACTTTTATTGCATAGTCTGGAAACTCAGGAACGTTCTATATAATGTTTTTGAAGAGAACATTGGACGAACATTGCAGCCTGGAGAGAGTCTGGGGTATAAATATAGAAGTATTCTTTGTGTCTAACAATGGCTTGAGAATTTGGCTCTAGATGCATGATGGCAGACCGTATAGTTTCTTTGATTGTGAAGGCCTAATTGTGACGAGAATTGATGGAAAGTTTTTGTTAATTTTACATTCTGCGAAGGAGGAAGGATGAATCAGAGACTTGATCTGAGACCAGTAGAAACAAGTTTCACTTCTATTGAATTCTTGACATATTTTGTTCAGCTGGTTAGGTACAGTTTGACGCGAGGGAATCGTGTGGAGGGCATGGACAATCACGAATTGAAGACGAATGTGGGGGGTGAGACAAGCGTAGAGCAGTTTTTGAGTTTATGATATCAGCGGGAAGTATCAAATTTGAAGATCAGGATGGGGAGATGGAGTTGGATGGATGGAGTTGGAGTTGAGATGGAGTTGAGATGGAGTAGGAAGTAGTTAGCAGTTAGCGGTTAGTAGAGATAATTAATAGTAATTAGTAGTAGTTAATCGTAACTACTACTAATTACTACTACTTCCACTAACAAAGTACCTAACAGAATCCAGTAATAGCAACGAAACTTTGAACCTGATCAGAAACACTGCGTGCTGCTTCCTACTGATTCGACTCACCATTTTGGCGTCAGTTGGGCGGTGATCAGCATTGACCGACCAATTCGAGACTCGTTTAGCGAAGAAATGGAAGAAAGCCTCCAACTATGTGGGAAAGTCTACATGTTGCGCTCATAGGGTGCAATTGCTTCCATTGGTCTTCAGCATAGCAACTGGGCCTAGGATCTATAGATCTAGATCTGAGCGCACTAATTGAACATTTAACAGGATATATTATTGGTGCAGGATTATATGGGCGTTTCTACCTCAAATTTGTCGAAATAGATCTACGAACACGCTGAGTATCTGGAACTCGCTGAGTGCTGTTTGAAAAATTAGAAGAGACTACTCTGCGAACTCGTCTCTGATCAAGGAAACTATCCTGTCGGATTCTGTATCTCGACTCTCGAAAGCCACTCTTTTCAAAATACTCTTCCTCTTCCTCTTCATCAGACTCTGCCGAAGACCTGCTGCTAATGCTCGTGGTTTCCTGCTTTTTGTTTTTGAGATACTCCTGGTAGTCTTTGGCGGAAATGAAGGTGTTGTAGGTCGGTCGTTTTTCGATTCGGGCAAAATGCTTCTTTTTTTCAAAGGTAAAGTGTAGCAACTCGTCGTCTTCTTCAGGAATGGGGAACTCGTGAGTGTAGAGGGCGATATCAGGAGAGTCCATTCCGTTGACAGGCGTCAGAGGAGACGTGAAAGTTGTAGCAGGAGAGGGAGCAGAGGAGGCTGGAGTCGAAGGGATTTGGATTCTTGGAGACTGACGGCGAGGTTCCCAGGACATGAGAGGAGCTGATGAGTTTGGGTAAGGATGGGGGTTTGTGTGGTTGGAGATGGTGGATATGGTGGAGGTGGTGGAGTTGATGAGAGTAGAGTTGGTGAGAGTAGAGCTGGCGAGTGGTTGAGAGCCCGGGTCCAGGCGAGATTGGACAGGAAGTTGTTGTTTTTTGATTTCCTGTTCTAAACGGAGGGAATTGGGCTCGAATAAGTCAACGAGATCTTCATAGCTTTGTTTGAATTCAATCTCGGGGAGGGATAGAGAAGGTGGAGGAGCGACTGTTGTAGGTTGGATGGGTTTATCTTTTTTTCTTTTGAACAATTTGAAGGCCATGATGGAGGTGAGGTTGAGTTCAAGATGGTAGATGTAGATGTAGATGTAGATGTAGATGTAGATGTAGATGTAGAGGTAGAGGTCTAGAAGAAACGATAGAAACAAGAGATCTAGAGACTCGCTACAGATCGCGAAAGAAATTAGGGGATTTTGTTCGTATATATATTCAGCTATATTCATTTTCGGTATGTAGAAATGTATTAGCCAGAGCTACAAGCTTTATTTCCATCACGCTCAGGCTGCTGCTGCTGCCGCGCTTCAGCTGCGTCTGCAGCTCACGGATTCCCAAGCGATCAACGCTTTTTCTGTGACAAACTAAATTTTTTTTTCTTTTTTCAAACCTTCTTCTTATTGTCATTAGCGATACAGAAAGGTGAGTTCTAAGGGTTCTGGGGGGGGGCTGGTAGTATTGGTCGTCCTGATGGTTTGGTCGGACCTAATAGTTTAAGTAGTTTAGGTCAACTGTTTATATATTTAACAATCGAATTCAGTTAAGTCAGTTAAATCAAACCAATTCAACTCAATCAACTCAATTCAGTCAACATCTCCAACTCCAACTCCAACTCCATCTCCATAAATCACCCTGCAAGTTTAGAACTTTCAAGACTCCAAAACCACTCCTGATACACTCAAACATTGCTTCAACTATTTCACAATTCTCAATCTTTTGTGTCAAATAGACAAACAGATTTCTAACTTAATCGTAAACTTTGTTCGAAACTCTTTCCCGTTGTTCGCAATGCCTTCAATATATTTGGGTCTACATTCCTCTCTATTCTTATGGAGTTGCGCATCCCAATTCTCACATACATGCTTCCATCATGGTTCACTTATTGTTTCACTGTATTCTGGCTCAATCGTTTCAACTGCTTCCATCTCTAACTTCCATTTAATCCCATTTAACTACTATATATTCCATCTCTCATATTCCATCTCTTATTTACCTCTTATTTACCTCTTATTTACCTCTTATTTATCATCTATATTTACCTCTCACCTCCTCTTTATCCATTAAACCTCCCATATATTCACTAAACCTCCCATATATTCACCATCCCATCATCTCCAGCAGTTATTATAACCTCCTTCTCACCTACCTTGCCAAACTTAACACTGTTGATCTCATAAACTCCATGCCCATTCTTCACCGTCTCGCTAACTCGCCATTCTCCTCCCTTCTCTTCGTATACTACTATCATCCCGTCCGCGCCAACCGACGCTATTCGCCCTGAATATCTCGACCATGCCACACTGTAAATCGACCGTGTGTGAATAGCCGGAAGCACCCTCTGCTTCTCCCATGTCTCTGACAACGGATCGTGTCTAAACGTCGACGGAATCCCCGAAGGATTTCCTCCCCCCGTAGACCCAGTCTTGCGCCATACAATCACCTCAAGATCATCAGAACCAGAAACAAGTCTCGACACCTCAGGCGTAGCCTCGAAATCAACGCTCCAAACCGTGCTATCATGGCCTTCCAAGCTCGCAACGCAAATCCACTCCCCGTCGTCCTCTGGGTTTTCGCGAAACACCTTCACCGTATCGTCGTAGGAACAGCTTGCAAAGCAGTCTTCTTCCCCGTGGAATGCTACGTGCTTCACGTCCTCAGAGTGGTCTTGTAGAAACATCAAGCACTCGAAATCCTCGCTCTGCTCGTCCGTCTCCCAGACCCAGATAGACTTGTCTCTTGAACAGGTTGCCAAATAGTACCCACTAGGAGACCAGGCAACGCTTTTAACCTCGTTCTCGTGCCCTTCAATCTGCGCCAAAAACGCCCATTCTTGATCTTCTTCTTTGGCCCAGATTGATATCGTAGCGTCAAACGACCCCAGTGCTAGACACGCTGATGTAGGCTTCCATGCCACTGATCTGATGCTTCGTTTGTGACTATCTTCAAGCACAGTTTGGAGGCCAAATTGTTCGTCCACAAGGCTATATATTCTGACTGTTTTGTCGCTAGAACTCGTAGCCAGCAGTGGCAAGTTGGGATGAACCGCTATATCCCATACTCGTTCTTTATGGCCTCTTAGTGTTGCTAGCTTTGACATGATGTTTATAAAGGATGGATAAATTTTTAGGAGGTTTTTTTCCTTCTACCCACCATCTCCCATCATGTCCACTCCAGTCCCCAGCGCACCTGAACTACCAGCAGAACTGGAGTCCAAAGCTCTCACGCATTTAAACACTTTGCTAGCAAGTCCAAAAGCCCTTCATGGTCTGCTGCTGTCTCAATCTCCTGCTCCTCCTCCTCCTCCCCCTACTCCTTCTCCAGCCAATCTCTTAAATATCATAGACTCTTTGCCTGCTCTGCGTGAAACTGCTACTAAATCACTACAATCCGTATCGAAATTAGAATCTGAATTCAATGCTTTGGAACTGCAAATGTACAAATCGCTTCAACCGTATTACTCTCTCTCTCCCCGTTTCCAACGTGCCCTCGAGGACAGTGATGCTCTTTGTGAGACTCTTTCTCATTCATTCATAGGTCAACCTCATAATATCAGCGACGTTGCTGATTCTGGTGCCGATGAAAAAGAAGATGAAGTTGCTAGATTTATTAAGGATTATAGAAAGGAACGCAAAAAGTTCTATTGGAGAAAGGAAGTCTTGGATCGTTGGAATGAAAACAGAGTTGGAAATAAACAGCAATATTGAATGCATTCTTATATTATTTACATTTATTCTTGATGAATTGTTTTTATAGATTGTTCAATTCTCATTCGACTTAAGGATTCATTCAGGATTTTAGGATTCATTCAGGATTTTAGGACTCATTCAGGATTTTAGGACTCATTGTAGGACACAGGACTCCAAGACCCCAGGACTCCAAGACCCCAGAACCCCTGGACTTAGAACTCTGGATCACTCCATTCTAACAACATTCGACTCATCCCATCCCTTTTGTCCCAAAAGTCCAGCTATAGGCCCTCTTCCAGAAAGATCTCGCTTTCCTGCTACATAACTGACATATCCTGGAGGTCCACAAACAACTGCAAGTGAAGGTGGACGCTGAGGAAGCTTTGCTTGTGCTGCAGCTTGCTCAATGATATTATTGTATTTGGGACGAGCAGTTTCTAAAGAACGTTCGGTAGATTCAGTAGCAGGAGTAGGAACAGAAACCGACGCAGGTCCAATTGTCTCTACAATCTCACCGCGTCTCACTTGATCCATCGCCTTCTTCAGCTCCATCTCTTGTAATACCTTTTCATTCCGATACCCTAAATATTGCATTGGCCCGGGCTCAGGAATGTCTTTCAAGCTCAAAAACTTATTGTCTTCGTCGACAAAATAATGGAATCTCGCACGTCCAGTCTTCTCCAAGAATAACAAAAACCTCTTGAAAGGTATGTCTTGGTTCTTTTTAACACTGTAGTAAACATCTACTTGACCTCGAGGTGGATTCTTTGAAAAAAGCGACTGGAGAATCGGTGCAATTCCTGTTCCAGCAGCAAAAAACGCAATGTTTTCCGGCGCTGGAACGTCGGCTGGTAAGGCAGGTTCCACATTCATTCGAGAAGTCAAATCCTCCATTGTTTGTCTCATTGGGGTCTTGTCAATAGGTGAATACGGGAATCTATGTCCAACATATGGGCCTCGGATTTCAATAGTTGCTCCAACAGGCTGTCGATGCAACCAACGAGACACCTCGCCATTATCATACTTCTTGACCAAAAGTACCATTCGCCCTTCGTCGTTCTCTTCTTTACCTCCCATCAGTCTCAGCAACGCCGGTTTGTCGCCCAAGCCTTGCATAAAGTACATTGGCAGAGGTGTATACTTTCTAACCACCTGAATCTCTGGCTGTTTAACGTCAATAGACCAAAGCTTCTTTCCGTTCCAAATGCCATCGTTTTTCAGTATACTGTTTCGGTATTGGTCAAAACTCGGGCTCAGCTCAATAAGCTGGGTATCCTCTGAAATATCTTGTTTGTAGGTGATTTTCATCTTGGTGAACTCGTCAGGCTTCAATAGCTTTTCTCCGTTGTTGGATTTATCGCCAGACAAGAAGTATTTGTATGCGTACATTGCCCAAGCGATACCCAGCACTGCAGCGAGTGCTGGAATGTGTCTTTTCCATGGCTTGGACTCATCTGGAACGAACTTGGGCTTTGGCGGAGGAGGATATTCGTACGATACACGCTCATATGTTAACTTGGGGACGTAGCCAGTGGGTCCGGTAGACTCTACTTCATTTTCCTTTTCATTAGAAGGAGTCAGATCTTTCCTTGTGCTAAACCTTCTCAGTCCGACGGTTTGTACGAGCGTCCTAGATCGTAGTATTGATACTCGCATTGTCTTTAAGTTAGATGTAGGAGAATAGCCGAAAAATTTCACTTTCTTAATTTATTCCCTAACCTACCAACACAACCATCTCAGATCCAAAGAGCCCGATCATGAACTTATCTCTTTCAGACCCTTTTGCGATTTCTCAAGAGTATCCAGAAACTCAGTCTCAAACTCTGCGTATGTCTTTTAGCTGGCCAGAATATGCGCTCTACTAACTATGAATAAGAATATGAACGTTCCAGCTGCATCAAATACAATCCTACTGGAGACTATCTGGCATCAGGAACTCAAGATGGTCAAATAGTTATATGGGACGTTGATACCGATGGCGTCCTGTTGGTGCTTAAGGGCGGCCATTCAAGGTCAATTCAGTCAATTTCTTGGTCTGTTACAAGCAGATATCTGCTTTCTGGATCCCAAGACTGGAAGTGTATAATATGGGATTTGGCTGCTGAGCCTGAGCCTTCAAAGCGAACTTTCAACTTTGAAACACCCGTCTGGAATGCTGTTTTTCACCCCATCAACGAAAGTATCTTTGCGGTGGCCCTGCTGGAAAGTGAAGCTAGAATTGTCGACTTGGATGCTGAGCCAGGCAAAGGCCAGACTGAAATGGGTGAAGTAGCTCTCTCATGTGCGTTCAATACCACGGGAAATCTGCTGGTTCTAGGAACATCTAAAGGCTTTCTACATATATTTGACGTTCGCTCGAAAGCTTTGAATACAAGCTTCAAGGCTTGTTCCAGTAATATTAAAAACGTTCTGCTGTCGCCAAAATACATCGTCACTAATTCTTCAGATCGCATCATCCGCATCTTTTCAATCGCCCAGCAGTTTGAATTACTTCACAAGTTTCAAGATGTTGTCAACAGACTGCAATGGAACAGTATCGCGCTCTCTCCAACTCAAGATTTTCTGATTGCCTCGACATATCATGCTACACATTCAATATATATGTGGGATACGCACTCTGCGACGTTGATAAAGATTTATACTGGGCCCAAAGAGGAGCTGATATCTGTAGATTGGCATCCAACTCGTCCTGCAATTTCATCGTCTGGCCTTGATTCAGGCAGAATCTACGGGTGGAAGAATCGGCCTCCCCAGCGATGGAGTGCTTTGGCTCCAGATTTCCTTGAAGTTGAAGAAAACGTCTTGTATGAAGAACGGGAAGACGAATTTGATCTTGAAGATGAAAAAAACGAAGCTGAGCTGGAAAACGAAGATGAAGAGGTTATCGATATAATGACGATTGACCAAAATAAACAGAAAATGTTTTATATCAAGGTTGATCTCGATTTTCATCTTGATAATAATTACGAGGAACCAGAGTCTGATTAAATGCACTGATTATTACTGAACCATGCAATATCGACTGGAAGGATGGAAATCTGTGGGCGTATTTTTTCTACGTGAAGGAGCTTTGGACCGTAGATCTCCTATTGCAACAAGCGACAAAGCATCTAGCCCACTATTTTTAAGCATTTGGCAAAGCCTACTTTACAATAAAGAAATCACAGTTATGTAGCCTACTTAGATACCTACTACCCCACAATAGCACACAATTTTGACTTGACGAGTCGAGTAGTCAGTCTTCATAACTCAATTACTTCATGAGACATACTTCACACTGGTCTGAAACCAATGGAGTTTTACTTTCTCGAACTTGTTCTGGTGCTATTGAAAGCATTTTCGAATTAGGGGTACACAAACGTGTGTTATTCTGTTCTCAGAGCTATTCTTCTTACTCGTTTTTCGGCATGTCAATAGTTCTTTCCAAAAAATGAAATTTCGCTGAGCTAGAAAACGATTTTCTTCAAACACTGAATCATTTATGAATCAACATTGTTGAGTCTTCTAGAAATAATCATTCACCCAGTTAACAATGGAAATCGTGAGCAGAATTAACATGGAGAAATATGATTTGTGTCTAGTCCACCGCCGTTGGTGATTTAAGTTCTTGAATGTGTGTGCAACCATTTGTGTACTTGTGATATGCTTGTTGCATTCCTAAAAGCAGTCAGTCTTAAACAATTTTCAAGAACTCAAGCTTGGACTGGAATATTTTTGCGAGACAGCGGATTTCAAAGTCTAAACGACTACAGAAAAATCGTTAATATCACTGTTAAATTTCTGTGGAAATTCTAATTCAAACGTAATTCGTTGTACAAATTATGGCATAGATATATTAAAGCCATGAATAATATTAAAATACAACATGTGCCAGTTCCTTATCATATTGTAGAAGATATCAAGGCCCCTAAGGTTTCTGTTCATTCAAGCAAATGAACTGCCGCGAACAACCGTTGATACTGAAGCATGGAGGACCAACAGTATGCTTCAACCGTATTTGATTGAAAATACAAGTTCTCAATACGGAATGTTACCCATTAACAATATCGAGGCTTTTGGCCATTCAACATAGATCTGCTACTAAAAAGCCACTCTTCTTACGAGATATGGGCAATCAGAATAGACGTTTTGTACACAAACACTGATCTAGATTTAATTCCTTCCAATCAAACACCTGAGTTTTGGCAGCTTGAGATAGAAACCACGCTATCCAAGAGTCATACTTGAGTAATATCCAACTGCACTGATCGACTTTACTACTTCTACCAGAAACTGTAAAATCAACCCAATATTTGAATTACCAGAAAAAGTAGATTTACAGTTCTATCGATCGCTTACTTGTAGAGACGTGTATTAGTGTTGGTCATACTTGTTCACCGTTCCTCGTGAACTGCATGTTACACAAGTTGTTTTCAAAGCACAGCTGGTTCATTCGTGATCAATGCATTGACAGCTGTTGATAAGAGGGGAGCTTGAACTGAAAACTTAAACATAGACTGATGAATTGGAAATCCTGTTCATTATAACTGCAGGTCTTGTTCAATTGCATCAATGATCCTTCTCCATGTTTGTATTCCAGTTGAACCTTATCATAAATAGAATATGAAGATAAATGTACGATACAAATTAAAATGAATAAACAATATAAATCAAAATCAATATAAGATAAATATACAATACAGATTAAAATATAAGAAATAAAATATAAGAAACAAAATACAAGAAATAAAATATAAGATGGAATAAAATATAAAATAAATAAAATATAAGATGGAATATAATATAAATTAAATTATAAATTAAATTAAATTAAAATATAAAATAAAATAAAATACAAAATAAAATACAAAATAAAATATAAGATACGATTTAAGATACGATATAAGATAAAATATAAGATAAAATATAAGACAAAATACAAGATAAAATAAAAGATAAAATAAAAGATAAAATAAAAGATAAAATAAAAGATAAAATACAAGATACAATACAAGATAAAATAATATATACGATATAAAATATAGAAATAACCAATAAAATCTTCTGATGTCACTCCTGATAATCCTTAATCGGGTATCTAGGTAACCTATAATTGAACTCTTTTTCTGTTTGGTTTGTGTAAGTAGATGTAGACGTAGACTGCCAATGGCAGTATTCTGCTCTCTGGAGTAGAAGTTTTCTCCGTCAAAGTATATCACAAGATATTCAGGTACATGAATCGGCCTAGCAAGAATTCTTTCAGGTAATTATGCAAACAGTTAGATCCACCAGATGGATACATTTGTAGTCTCTCAGACGTCAAATTAAGCAGCAGGGTCTTTTATGTTAGCTAAATGCCGATTTTATATAAAAACATTGAAAAGTAGGTATATGCATTCCATTAGCTGCTATTCCTTCTAATATAACTTAAAGATGACAATCGCCTACCTCAATGTTTAGCCCGACAGTTCCTAGATCTACCGTGGCTATTCGCATCAGCTATTCTCGTTATGGTTGGAAATTTGATAGAGCACTTTAGTTGAGTTCTAGAAACTCGCAATTGGTCCTGGTTGATTCTCGCTGTTTGTCAATTCGACTTCAAGTATTGACACCAATGTGTGTGCTATTCCAGATAGAGCAAGGCGTTTGGAGACCACTATGTACCTACATGTCGACACGCAAAAAAGACATTTCAAGGTTTGAAGGGAAAACTTCAACATTCAAACCATGTCTTAGCACCTGATACAACTCAAATATCTAACTATATTTAATGACTTTTTTTTCCTTTCTTCTTACCTCTTCCTTCGCTCCAGTCTGTTCATTCGTTCATCGCTCAGCTGGCGTTAAGTCTTACTTATACTGCTTGTCACAGTCGAATCACCAATTCTGTGCATCCTATATTCCGACCTGTTCCGCTTGATATTCTGCTGTTCGATTCTTGCCAGTTCCAGTTCTGTTTTTCAGTCTGCTTTTTGCCTCCTTTTTGACTGTTTTTTTGACTGTTTTTGACTGATCTCTGGTCTGATCATTGGTCTGTTTTTGACTGTTCTTTGGGCTGTTCTTTGGACTGTTATTGACTGTTTTTGACTGTTTTTGACTGTTTTTGACTGTTATTCACTGTTATTGACTGTTTTTGTCTGTTTTTGTCTGTTCTTTGACTGTTTTTGTCTGCTCTCGACTGCTCTTGACTGCTCTCGACTGCTCTTGACTGCTCTTGTCTGTTTTGGTCTTATTCTCCGTTTCCATGTACCAATCATATCAACCAAACACTCACGATTTTCATTATCAGCTGGAGGTTGTACAGCAGCCTGTTCGAGCCAGAATGTGCGGATTTGGAGACAAAGATCGCCGACAGATTACTCCTCCTCCGTGTGTGAGGTTACGAATCTTCAACAGGCTCACTGGCCATGAAATCACCGATATTAGCGCCATCGACACAAGCCATTTTGCAGTTCTCGTCGAGCTATGGTCAAGCGACGGTACTACTAATGTTTCGCTGGTGAATGGGTATCCTCAAGGCACTGGCGGTCATACTCGTAATCTCATAGGATCACTGGTGGCAACTGCTTTCAAACTACATGATTTAGAAGACCGACTGGGAATTTGGTTCGTACTACAAGATCTGAGCGTGAGAACAGAAGGAGAGTTTAGACTTAAATTCAGTTTTGTCAATCTGGCTGAAATCAAGCAATCAGGTACGCCTATAGTCTGCTGGATATTATCTGAATGCTTCAGGTCATATAGCGCCAAAAAGTTTCCAGGTGTCATTGATTCAACTGATCTATCCAAATGCTTTGCTACTCAAGGCATCAAAATACCTATCAGAAGAGAAAACAAGCATACTAAGGAGAAATGATCTCGACCTCCATCCGATTTTGGGTATTCTCAATCCATGTGGCGTCAATATGATATAGACTTTAGACAGATTGGTCCGTCACGGTGGCAAGAACTTCAGCATGTTCAGGGCTTGATACATCAATGAGTGATTCAAAATGACAAAACACTTAAATACAAAAAATAACGAGCCAGTGCATACAAAAGTAGATTTGGTACTATCATCATGAACGAACTTCACTCAAATTTTACGATTGCTTTACACTTGATGATATTTCACTTTGTCAACATACCAAACCGAACTGAGATTTGTTTGTAGAAATGTTGAGCAGAAAATTAGGCCAGTCAATTTAGGCAACGTTATATGGAAGAAAATTTTTTGTAGTAGTCTGTTTTTTTCTCTGTTTCGTTGATTGAACGGTTTGAACGGGATTCACTGTAGATAAATAGTTACATTAGGTATATAGATGCTGGATAGAATCACGATGTAGATTAGAGTTGAACATTTAACCTTTACTATTTCTCTTATTGGTTGAATTTCCTATTTTTTTCACTAGTGTTGGTAGTAAGTTGGCAAATGAAGAAACTATTTGAAAGAGTGCTATACGGTCAAAGTTTCAGGAAGATACTGAATCTGATAGTCTGGAGGTTAGTACAAATGATCGTTTGAAGGACTTATCAAAGCAATTAAGCAGCAGGAATCGGTACAACAACATCATCACCAAGATAATGAACTAATAATGCCTTACTTTCAACTAGGACTATGAACTGAATGAGCTTATGTGCACGTCATCTAAAGCTTTATGCCTTGCAACATAGCTCAGTTGAGAACCTATTAGCTATGCAATCCAACCCGCATCTTTTTGTGTGCATTTTCTTAGAAATATATGATAAATTTAACAACACCTTATTGAGCTTTCTCGAAATTGACAACTCTATCTAGAGATTACTTCTTGAAAATACAGAGTTTAAGCCATTCCACAAGAAAACAACAGGAATCAATATGGTTCACTGTCTACTCGCTAGTCTTTGTGTAGTTTCATTTCCTTGGTATATTTGCCTTCTAATAATAGTTATTTTCCGTGATCTCATCTATTACATTCAGTTACAAAAGCGCTTCAACAGAGGAAATTTTTCAAACTCAAATACTGGCTGCAATTCATAGATTACCATGCTCTTACAAGAGTAGAACTCTCGTACTAATAATTGAGACAAATATTACAAGATACTTCTCTTGAACTTGTACTAGTCTACGTGATCTTGTTATAATTTGCCTCGAGAATTGGCTTGAGCCTTTTTCATCTAAACGATGCTCAATTGTAGCAAGGAATACTGTCTCCGTTCAACAATTTTATGTACCTTCCACCTTATAAAATTGGCTATTAATGCTATTTTCTAAATTCACAAAACTTATCTTGTCAAATAGTTTTTGTTAAAAAATATCAAGCTCATTCAGCAAGAAGTGTTACTTTCACGATTGTAATATCTACAAAGGTTTTATCTAAGTTTTCTATTCCTAAAAGTTTTTGTTTCATGGAACTTTTTTAGATTTTTTTTAACTTTTTCCGATCTAAATTTCACAACTGCGATTATTTTAAATACACAGAGAGCTTGAAAAGCAATTTTAGGAGTCTAGCTTGGGAAAATATTCAAATTTTCACTTCTTAAGTAGATAGATTTTGGTACCCCAAAAGTTTATAACAATTTTATAAGAATTTTAATTTGTAGTAATTATGAGAGTAGGAGAAATTATCTATTTGATTCGTCAATATTTGAATATTCCGCTATCAAATGACACTTGAGCGGCAAATTCATTAATCTTTATGACCTCATACTGTGAAGATTAAATAAAGGAAAACTTTGCAACTTGGTATTTTCATCATGGTCAGGTATAATGAAAGGATTTAGTGTTTTCTTTTCAATAAAATAAAGTCACAGTACTTAATTAAAATGATTTTTATCACAAAAGACATATTGGTACAATTTTAAGAAAATTACTCAAAATGGTTTGTAGTTGAAAGAGAAAATTCAAGAATCTAATACACTTAAAAGATTCATTAGATTGACTATTTTCTATTCTCAAACAAGAAAAAAAAAAAAAAGGAGAATAGAAAATAGTCAATCTGTACACAACTCTTAGGTAATTAAAAAGATATTCCTATTTTGTATAAGATTAACGTCTACAACTCCCACTTTAACAAGTTGGTTCGATGGTCTAGTCGGTTATGGCATCTGCTTAACACGCAGAACGTCCCCAGTTCGATCCTGGGTCGAATCACTTTTTTTTTGAATTGTCACATTTACTCTACGTATTATTAATATCTGAATTTTTCATAATTTACTGAAAAATATCATATTATTAATTGTTTTTCACAAAAAGTAGTAGAAATGTAGATATTTTTTAAAAAAATGGACGAATCCGGAGTTGAACCGGAGACCTTTCGCATGCTAAGCGAACGTGATAGCCAACTACACCATACGCCCTATATTGTTAACAGTAAAGCTTTTGTCATTCTCATTTTAATATTTTGAGTTGTACCTACATATTCAGAATACAATTTTTTTCTTGGTTTACCTCGTATCTCAAGGAAAATTGGCGTACTGATATTTAAATTAATATTATATTTTCCTAATATCTAGTCAATATATGAAGTTACTTTTTGACATCTATTGTACATATTCACCATGATAACAAATTCCAAAGTTCTTGGTTAAGCAGTAAATTAATTTCCTGAAATACTTGGTACAAAGCACAATAATTAACACAGTGTTGATATTTTATTTTTCGCTCAATTGAGATAAGAGAATAAACCAATAATCACAAATGGTTGCAAAGAAATAACCTTTTGACTAGATGGTACTCTTTTTCAACGAAATTTCAATATGCTATCTCAAAATTCTATGAACACTGATTTAATTTGTCTCCAAAATCAACACTAATTCAATTGAACTCCAAAATCAACACTAATTCAATTGAACTCCAAAATCAACACTAATTCAATTCAGCTTCAAAATGCTATGAAGACTGATTCAATTCAGCTTCAAAATGCTATGAAGACTGATTCAATTCAACTTCAAAATGCTATGAAGACTTATTCAATTCAACTCTAAATATGAAGGTATCCAAATACTCAAACTATTCGGGTTAAAACACTTGCTTGTATTTAATCTGTATACCTTCAAAGAGATGGATTATTTCAACAGCCCGATCACAAAAGTATGCTATTTCCCAAACAGGAAACAACCACAATTTCACACTGAAGAAATCAAAGCATGGAACTACTAATTAACCTTCATATAAGCCCGACAGACATACCTGCTCAAAACTTTATATTTTCCACTGACTTCTCAGATACCAACATGGCACACTGCCAATCTGTAAAGCGTCCAATACGTTTTCTTTAGCTCGAGATTCTAATACCAGTTCCCCTGATTCTAGTCGTCTGCCACCAAGTCTGCTCAAACATGCATATCGCTAACTGCCATTTACTAATGATATCCGAATATGAACCTCGGAAGATTGATGACATATATATCGGAAGCGCCGTCACCCACCAAATTCTAGCTCAGTTTTTGCCTAGACCCGACGGTTTTTTGTTGTTCCGAACTGCCTTCTCCACGTTGCATCTCGTGACATTGTCTCAAAAACAGTGTAATGCTATCTGGCCCATGGATGCAACATTAAAGTTGTATCGGGTCCGGAACAGGTACCGGCCAGCTTATCTAAACGACCAAACTGTGGAAAGGAAGCATGTGCCCCATAAACGTCATCTTCTCTAAATCTAACCGTTTTCCACCTGTCAGCTCGTGGCGGCCGTGCATAGCAGACCTAATAAATCACGTCACGTGATCAATTTTAGCAAATCTTGATCGACCAGTTTCACATGACGTATCGGCACAACCCCACAGAGAGCCAGAACGCAAAAATCTTGCCGCCATTTCAAGAAGCTGTTAATTACACTTTCTTTATTCTTTTTACTCATTATATACTCTGTTTCACACCAAACACATTTTCTACTCTACGGACTTTCTACTTGACCGCAATCTACTTCACGGACACCACGTCGAAACACCAGTGAATCCCGCAATCGTTTGTTCTAAGTCAGCATGGCTCAGGCAATTTCGACTCTTTGGCCCTACTATCGAGTGCTCAGGGATCTACTGAAGGAGATTTTCAAAGATCCTGAGACTCTCAAAAGCACAATAAGGTCTGCACCGAAGAAGTATAAGGCTTCAGCAGGTGCTGTTCTACTGGTATCCATTACATTTCTGATTGCATTGAAACGACTCCATCTGGGCAGTCGCAAAAAGACCGTGGAGCGTCCAGATCATCTATCGCGGTCCAATTCAGGATTCCTGAAAGACGGGACTGGTGAGTTTTCCAAAGAGCTGTACGTCCCGCACAAAGGGAAGGTTAACAAGGTGGTGATACACCCTACCAAGCACATTACTTTTCAGTCTCATCGAGCACTCTTCCTTGATCCGCTGGCCAACAGCACCCACAAACAAACTGGAGTCAACAGGAAGTTTTTTAGACAGTTCACCGCTATATGGGCAATTCTAGTGCCCCAGGCGCGGTCCAAGGTCTCAGTGCTCCTGCTTCTTCATACGATATCTCTGTTTCTAAGGACGTATCTGTCGCTAGTCGTAGCGAAGCTGGATGGTAGGATTGTCCGAGATCTCATTGCCGCGAATGGCAAAGATTTCGCTCGTGGGCTGTTATACTGGCTGCTGATTGCGATACCCGCCAGCTATACAAACTCTATCATTAAGTATTTGCAGTCCAAGGTTGCGCTCGAGTTTAGAACGAGGTTGGTGAGATATATTCACGACATTTATTTGGACGATAATTTGGGGTACTATAAGGTTTCGAATATAGACGGTGGAGTGGAAGGAATAGATCAATATATAACTGCTGATGTGACAAGATTTTGTGACGCAGCAGCTTCGCTGTTCTCCAACATGGGAAAGCCTGTGGTGGATTTTTTGGTCTTTTCTTACCAGCTACGAAGAAATTTGGGTCCGCTGGCGCTCTTTGGCATCTTTTCCAACTACTTTGCAACTGCATGGGTGCTCAAGGCCATGGCTCCTTCGTTTGGGTTTCTCACTTCAGTCGAGGCCAAGTTGGAAGGGGAATATCGAAATGCTCACTCCAAGCTGATAACCAACGCGGAGGAAATTGCGTTCTACGATGGAACTGCGCTAGAGAGATCAATTCTCAAGAAAACATATACTCGATTAGTTTCGCACATTCGCGCAATCTTGGGAATCAAGGTATCGTACATCATGTTTGAGGACTTTGTGCTCAAGTATTCATGGTCTGCGCTTGGGTATTTGTTTTCCAGTTTGCCAGTGTTTCTCCCCGACTGGAGTGGCGAGGACGCTCAGCTGGAGAAGCGACAGGTTTCTAATTCAGATTATAAGGAACGGGATCGAATGAAGCAGTTTATCACAAACAAGCGGCTGATGCTGTCACTGGCGGACGCCGGGAGTCGAATGATGTACTCCATTAAAGATTTAGCAGAGCTAGCTGGCTACACTGCTAGAGTGTATGGGCTGCTGGCGACTTTGCACCGGGTCCACGCCAATGCATATGGAGTCAAAAATCCTCACATCAAGGGAGTCCCCGAGCAGGTGATTCAGAAGCGGTCCAAACACAAGATAAAGCTTTACTCGTTAGAAGATGTCAAAGGGACGATGCACGAAGGGTTTGATGGTATTCGGTTTGAACATACGCCCATAGTAGTGCCAGGTTTAGGGCGGGATCTTAGCGGCGGCGAGCTTCTAGTTAAAGACTTGGACATTCGGATCAACCCTGGCGAGCATTTGCTAATTGCAGGGCCTAATGGTACGGGCAAGTCGTCAGTCGCCAGAGTGCTGGGCGGACTATGGCCAGTGTTTCGAGGACTGGTGTCGAAGCCTCTAGCACAAGACATTGCGTTCCTTCCCCAGCGTCCGTATTTTTCCACGGGCACGCTTCGAGACCAGATCATATATCCATTTTCGGAGTCGGAGATGGCTGATATGGGCCGAACAGACGAGGACCTATATGAGATCTTGAAGCTGGTGAAGCTGGAGTATCTTCCAAAGAGAGAAGGAGGATGGAACACGATCAAGCCGTGGAAGGATGTGTTTTCAGGTGGCGAGAAGCAGCGGGTGATGTTTGCTCGAGTGTTGTTCAAGAGCCCAAAGTTTGCAGTTATTGACGAAGGGACGTCAGCCGTGTCCGCAGATGTTGAAGGGCTGTTGTACGAGACGTGCCAGAAGCGCGGGATAACACTGATCACGATATCGCACCGTCCGTCGCTGTCGCGCTACCACAAGGCGCAATTGAAGCTTGGACAGGGCATTGACGGGAACGAGTGGGTGATGGAGCAGACGGGGACGGACGAGGCCAGGCTGTCCCGGGAGCGCGAGATTGCGAGTTTGGAGGAGCAGCTGAGCAAGGTTGAAGAGATGAAAAAGCGACGACAAGAGATAGTTGAGATATTATCTGGCAAGCGTGGATGCAATTGACTTTAATGACAAGAATTATGACGAGTGACGATAGAGTAGTATATAGAAGTTGAGAATAGAGTGACTTAAATTGGCACAGGGCGGTGATGTGTTTATACTTCAAATGCCGAACAATAAGATCATGAGATGTCGAGACCTGGAGTAGCATTTATCTTCATATAATGGCCTGGAGTATCTTCATATAATGATCTGGAGTATGTTCCTATAATGGTCTGGAGTATCTTTGGCTTTTCATATACTGAAGTATCTTCCATATAAAAGCTTTATGACTTGGTTTAATGACATAGGGTCTATTGTCATATGAATAGTACAGAGAACAATAGTGATCTAGATCTGGACTTGTGAGAAGCTAGGACCAGATACTATTGTATTGGATAACTTTAGATATCCTGATTATCACTAGTATACCTTTAATGCCTATTGTCGCTAAACATTATGAAACACGGTCATTAAAGTCAAACACTATCAAACATCGTCAATCACCGTCAATCAAATACCGATCTGTCAACTTAATTTCAAGACTTTTGACAGCTCCAGCATTTACTAGCTTCCGACAGTCCCTAACTCAATTCTTTTTATAGTGATATCTCTGTTGTGTATATCACTATTATTTTGAAACAGCTGCTGTTGTATTAAGGACTGATTACTCAGTTTGACATGTGTCTCTTATATAAGCAACGGATAACTTGTCGTTATTTTTCCCCGCAATTTTTTCTTTTTATCCCGCGTGGTTCAAGTTGGGCATGAAAAGTAAGTTTTCGCTGTCAAGGAGCCATTGTGGATTCTCCAAGTCCGCTGGAGCAGTTTTATATTACGGCATTTAGGACTTTTTTTTTTTTTTTTTCTTCTTCTTTCTTCCTACTCCTTACTACTTCCAACGCTGGCCTAGAGTCCTCGTCAGTATCATATTGTTCTACTTTCTTTATAATCTCCAGAATACCTTTCAAGGCCTATTTGGGTTTAAGAAGTTCTTTGAAGCGCCCAATTCCTAATCTTTAATCCTATTTGACAAATCATATTTGACGAATTCCAAGCCTCCAGACACCAGAAACCTCCAGACACCAGAAATCATCAGAAAGCAGAAGCCAGACACCAAACACCAACAACCTCCAAATCCCCAGAACCCCCAGAACCCCCAGAACCCCCAGAACCCCCAGAACCCCAGAATCTCCAGAATCCCCATACTTCACCATGGACTCAAACCATACTTCTGCTGCAGCTGCCTCGTGGAACATGAAGTCGGCCAACTCCCACCACAGAGCAAAATCAGTATCGGCCGCTAGCACCTCTAACAGTGGTGGCCAGCTCTCGGCTGCCGTAGCTTCGGGCGTGAGACTAGACACTTACCACCCTGCCCTCAACACTGGCATCTCAGACATCCGTATCCAAGATGTCATCCTAGAACACCCCATCATCCGAGCCCTCCTCGTCCCCGAATGCGACCTTGAAGCTCGCCGCAGATGCGTAGGCCTAATCAACTCCGTCATCAAATCTGCCAATCCAGCACTCCACTTCATGATCCAAAGAAAAGAAAGCTCAAGCTCCTCCAACGAATACTACAAAATTCTCGAACACTTCCTCAACACAGTCCCAGAAAACGAGAACTTGGTCCGCTTCTGGTTCACGCATTACATGAAAGAAATAGCCAGAGAATCAGAACTGCCTCTCGGTACTCCTAACTCTGGATATTTAGGTACCCCTAGCTCTGGATACTCCGAGCCAATTCCGTGCGACAACCAAAAATCCATTGCAACAGAGTCTCTCACCAACCTCTACGGAACCATCAGGAAGGCTAGAGACATTCTACGGGACCTTGCAGATCGTGTCCAAGGTGCCGTCTGCCTTGTCTTTTGGGAGTCTTGGGACGCTACTTACCAACAGCTCGCCGAAATCGTCGGCGACGAGGTCATGGAACAGACTGAAAAAGGCAGAATCTTTCGTCCTTCTGGCAACGCCGCAATCTATCTCAACAGAAGGAAAATGGAAAAGCGAGAGCTCCAACAGAAACAAGCCAGAGCCGTTAGACAGAAAATCGACACCACCTCAATTTTATTGACTCCTCCAGATTTCAATGACTGTGCAAGGTCCAGCTCGACCAATGCTGGAGCCATAAATAATACCATTAATTTGGGTCCGTTACCTGCACCGTCAAACTCATTCATGCAAAATTCTCCGGATTCTGTCAATTCTCCTAGCTTGGACGACCTAGAAAACTCATTCAAGGACAAGGAAAAAGAGTGGCCTTTCAGGCTTCTAGCAGCTCCAAAGCGCGATTCTCTGAGCCTGATTGATTCTTCAGAGCTCGATGAAATTATGATCAACCCCCATAATGACAGCTTCCATTCAGGAGATGGGAAACGAACGATCGACGGTGACATCCAGAGCAACGAATACAGTGAACTTCGAAAACGAATTCGAATGATGGAATCTGACGAAGAAGAAGAGACTGAAATTACTCCAAAAACTTTTACTCCAGGCACAAATACTGAGCCATCAGATTCCAAGACTGAAGTTGTTTAGTGAGCGTGTACTCATTTTATTGCATATTTGTATTTTTCGGGTTTATGATTATTCCAACTCCAGATACTCCAGATTTCCAAATGAGCGTTATAGCTACCATGTTAAGTTTTGGAATCTTAAAATTCATTTTTGTTCATTTTTGTTTCATTATTCGGTTTTTTTGTATCAATTTTTTGTACTCAAATTAAAACATTTCTCCCTTTCAATATTCAATAGCAATAGCGTGAATACAGAAAACTCTGTGCCAGAAACATGTTTTAACTATATTTACCTACAAGACAGCTAGAAGCGAGAAAGTTTATATGCGCATAGGATTAATCGTGCTTTCATGATCCTGAGAGTCTAGATCCTAAGAGTCTAGATTCTGAGAGTCTGGATCCTTAAATGTGAAGAGTCTGAATAAGTCGAATTTCAAAATAGTCCGGATTGAATGCATTCACTTCTCAGCGACCTCCGACTACCTTGAAGATAGAGTTTTCAAGGCACCCAGCTTTCTATCTTTTATTCTCCTTTGTGCTAACAATAAAACTTTATAGAATGAAAATGAATTGAGCGGCCAGAAGGAAACCAGAGAAATAGACCGGCTAGAAAGGTGTTGCTTAACCGATGCGTTCCAAGCTAAATTTCGGATCCGATATAACGGGCCATTCGGTGCTTGGATTTGCCATTCAATGCTACCGAATTTCGTTACCCCTGAAATTTGACAGGTCACTGTAGCCATTCTTGGCTTCTATACAACCGCCACACGTAATTTACAAGTCGGTATTTTTAAATATAGACACATGAAAAACAATTGAGGGATCACCGATACGAAAACGCACTTCAACCTTTCATACTTACCGTTACATCAGATCTCTCGCCTTTAGTTACAAATCCAGTTTAAAGTTATTCTAGAAACATTCTTTAAACCGTTTCTGCTTATAACGTTCAGAATGCTGGCGTTGATAATAACAAAGCCATGAAAAAACAAAAGAAAAAGGTCCCTATTGTTCTGTCTTGAGCCGATGGCCACGGCGAGTATCTTGCGTATCAGTTATACGCTATAGTAGGGCGACAAACTTTTTTCTATTGTTTGAATTATCTACCAGTCGGTGTTTTCCTGTAGGGCGATATTGAACAGAGACTCGTGAGTTGGAGCCAAGTAGCGCCAGACCGTTTCAATCATCAGAAATCTGCAAGCCTAACGGGATTTCTGGAGAACCATAGAGAACGAATAAGGTACAAGAGCCCACTGAAGCCAATTTTCGTTGTCAACGGTCTTCTTATTTCGACTATTTCTAGTACCATTTTTTCTCCTTTCACTTCTGATCGTCATTATTTGTGGGCTATAGAGCTGGTGTAGATTCAGCCAAGAATATCCATGTACATTCTGGCTTTCTTTAAACACTCAGAGAAACTAAATGGAATAATATTTCCATTTTTCACTATTTTCCTTCTAGCTGTCTTCAGACTACATACCCATGACTCGTCTGTTCCTTTCTGTAGTCTTTTTTTCTTGCGAGATTCCACTGACAAGCAAGTTTACGCTATAGTATGCTTAAGCGGTAACGGATAGGTTTGAGCTTTTTGCAGGAAAAAGGACACGCCGTGAAGTAGTAATTATACTACAGCCCAAGCAATCCAAATCTTTTCCATAGTTTCAATCCCAAAAACCTGTTCCTGATGCCTTTTTTAACGGTTATGATGATGAGATGTAGTCCCGATTCTTGTCTGAAATATTCAGGGACATGCAACGATCTGGTTGTTGTGTTTTGACCGTTGGGAAATATTTTTTTTTTGCTTTTTCTTGCACACTAAATGAGCGTTTATCCAACGTCTTGTCGTTTCTTTTTTTTTTTCTTCACATATTATTTCATAACCGTGTTGCTACTTTTTTGTTGCTATAGATGTTGTTGGTTGAAATAGAGCGTTCTTTGGTGGAGACGGCTGGATACCGGAATAACAAAACCGTTTAACCATTTAGTTTTACAGAGGGTAAGTGATCAAATCAGTGTTAGATGATTCGAAGATCACTTTTCTTTTTCTCATTTTCAAATATCAGTATAATCCAGCAAAAGTTTTTCTTCTATTTAGCTGATATAAAAGAATAACTATTCTCCTTTTTTTTTTTTTTTTTTTTTTTTTTTTTTTTTTTTTTTTTTTTTTTTTTTCATATTTAGTTTTTAATTCACGTCTTTAAATCCTATTCTTATATTTATTTCTTTTTCCATGCATTCATTTATATAGAACCAGCACCTCCCATTCAATATTCTACTAGTCAACAATAACCACCATGGACAATTATCAAACCGTGGACGCACCTCCATTAATTTTCAACATCACGAAAAACCCCATCTATGATGAAGATGACGACTTGGATGAACTTGACATGTATGAAGATGGAAGATCCTTCCAATCGAATATAGCATTCCCGATTTCCAACTCCCATAAACTTCACAGAACTGTCAGCCTTGACAGTGTTTCAACTTTCCACCAGCAATTACAACATCAAGATACCGTCGTCGCCAATAGGTCTGACATGATTGACGTAGAGGGCCTCGAAATCCCTACCAGAGAAGAGATGGATGCCTACTTGGAGTTCTTGGACCTACGAATGGCTCATAAGATCCCTCCCATTTCAGACAAAGGCTTACCGCCAGTTGAGAAAATGAACTTGCCAAATCTTGATGCTATGAAAGAAATACAAAAGAAAGAAGCACTAAGAGGCATGAAGTACTTGCTCTCCTTCATGACTAGAAAGTTAGGATACAAGTTGCCAAAAATTGAATACCTCCCGGATGGATCTATGGCTCCTATGACTACAAGCTCCACAAGCTCTACAAGCTTCAGCAGTACCAAATCTGGCGTGCCAAACACCTTATCGTCTACAAACAGTATAGCAACATCTGGCTCACTGGGCACTCAGAGAAAATTCAGTACCAGCAGCATTGGAGTTAATGGAAGACCCCAAAAACCATCTATATCAAAGCTGTTCAAAAAAGTGTCTCTTATGATCAATAAGCAGGAAAGCTCCTCTACAACAAGCGAGCTTAACAACGATACTTCTCTACCTAGTTCACAGCTTGCCAATCAGAATAAGAACAGCCAAAAATTAGGCGATTCAAATGGCTCTTTATCACCTACCAGTACCGCATCTACATTTGGTCCCAAAGAAAGCAATAGCTCTTCCTCTGCACAATCCAAACTTGCTGTCTCCTCGCAAATCAAGGCAGGTCTCTCAGGTATCAAGACCTCGCTTCTCCCCAAAATCAAAAAATCCCATGGATATTTACAAAACGTTGGCACAATCCAAGTTGGAGATCTGTCTAAGCAGCGATTCGAAATAACTGTTGATCCCAAGTTCCCATATTCTTATATTGATATGGACGCTGTTATGCAAGCTTGCATCAAGGATCGAGGCCAAAATATGTTAGCCAATTCATTCAATGTCACCGCTACTCCTACGTTTTCTGCTGAGAGTAAAGAAAACCGGGTGGTCATTGAGGTCAAACTGAGCCCTCATAAAATCAAGAAACCCAGCTTTGAAACTCTCGAAAATGAGCCAGAACCTTCCCTCAATGATGAAAATGAAGAGGGATTCCGAATTAGCTTGATGGATATCCAACCGTTGAAGTGCATCTTGGGGAGAGATTGGCTTCTCCATATCCAACAGCTTTCTGTTAATCCTCCTTTCTAACCCGTTATCCTTTTAAATTCATTCTGGATATCACCACGCGTTTGCTTGCCGTTAACTCTTCTTTCTGTTTTACTTTTCGAAATACTGAAAACCCACGAATCTCTCATGTGGAGCCCAGCTGCGTTTAGCGTCATCTCCGGAGCTGCATGACAGTTCAATTTTATGTGAACAAGCTGAGAACCAAGATGAAGCTAGGAACGAGACCTAAATCTTAAACCTGAATTTAGAGCGTTATCCGGAAACTAGAACATAAAGCATCCCATCAGCATGTACTATTCAAAAGCCAGTAGAGTAGCATCTTCACCATTTCATTTATAATTGATACTTGCATTTTTCTTGAATATAGCATAAAATATAATAGTTGGCATACGCATATATGCAACAGCTTTTAATTGCACAGCACTTTGAATTCTACCTTAATAGCAAGTACCGTACGTGTTGATTTATAAAGTTGGGTATTGATTCTTTTCCTATTCCTGATAATCGAGCAAATGATCCAAACCTGAGATCGCTTGTTACCTGAGACCGAAGTATATTGCCGGGATCTCCGCTAACCCTGAAACTCTTAATGTCAGTTTTCAGGAACACAACGGGTTTTTTTCGCATGTGATGGAATCCTCCAACGGCTCAAGTCCTGGGCTTGTGCTGCTCCTTGTCCCCACTAATGGAATCTACAAATGTACAATAATCATTGAACTACCATGCTACCAACCAAACAAAAATGGATCTTTGAGGTTCTTAGCTTTCGCTTCAGTTCGCTTCAGTTCGAAACCGAAACTTGCTGGATGGAGTTTTGCCTGTTCTTATTAGTGACAGAGGATGATGATGGAGTGTTTAAAGTTTTAAATAGAAGAGCTAGAAAGTTAGCGCTTTGGATTTGGCTTGAAGGAAAGCTGTTCGAGCTGGCTCTTTCAGCAGTCGAGCTACAGTTACATAGATTAAAGAATTAAAAGGTCAGCCCATATTTGTAATATAGAAAAAAATATATCTCTGCAAACAGGCTTTCCATGATGTCGGTACAAAATATATTTTGTTTAGAGAATGCACTGCTCCATACTGACTCCCTGGATCTCAAAAGGCTCGCGATAATTTGTATTTCTGTATCTTTATGCTAAATCGATAAATGCCTGATACCAAATTCCATTTCAGCACTATGACTAAGGCAAAAGCTCAAGCTTTGGTTGGCGCTGTCAGTGCAACTCCTTACGATTCCCGTTTGCAATTGTAAATCGTAGTAGTTCTGTTTTTGCTATTCTTCGAATTGTTTAAAGTTTATAGTTTACTGGAGATGTCAATCATCACCAATAGTGACAACAAAGACAGATCAAACTCTGGAATTTTCACAGTCCCTCCTTTCTAGTACATTCATTGTATCCTTTATTTAATAATCTTTCTCAACCTCAGATATGATTTAAGATTTAACCAATAACTGTCATAGACATTCTACTTGGCTCTTGATTATCCAGAAAAATTGACACAAAACTTTGCACAGTACTTTGATGAAATAAAATTTCCACTATATCTTATTCAAGGGCTTCACGCCTCTCTTGATAAATGTCCATCCATCCGAACGTTTCTCATTCTCACACAAAAAAAAGGTTTCCATTTTTGCTGATAAACAAAGATTCAGTGTTATTTAGCTGCTAATTCCCCAGGACTAACTACTGACAAAGCCTTATAAAACTACATCTGTAGACTTTGCACAAGTTATTCATTGGCTAATAGACTTTGTTCGAGAAAATATTGGGTATCCTTGATGCCCATGTTTGTAATGCTATTTCAAAGCAATAATCCTGTTCATGATTTCACCCAACACCTAGAGACTTGCCAATCAACAAGAATCGGAGCAAGTTGCAGAAAATTTGATAAATCTTTCAGAAAGCACATATGAAACTGATCGATAAAAATCATATTTTCTTTCATTGAAACAAACTAATTAGAGATCAAGTTAAGTATACAATTGTGCTCAGATCAATGCATGAGGGAAATGGAAACGACATTGATGAAATAATGAAAAAAGTTGGAGCTGCATTGGTCGTCTCTTGATATTGAGGATTGGCTTTTAGGACAAAAATATAAAGAAGAATAAAAAAAAATATGTAAGTCAATGGTGCCATTACTATATACTCCTCACCAGAATATTCATCATTAAAATAATGTGATAAAGCTCCATTGTGTCTATCAAAGTTCGTGATAGTTGGAACATAATGAGAACAAGTTTAATGAAAGAATAAGGTGGTCCCTGCAATATAAAGAGATTTTCCGGAGATTCAATGGAGTCTTGTCTATTGTATCTACGTCATTTTAACCTTTTTTTCTAATCCAATACGAATGGAATACAAATAACATTTGAATGAAGTTTTATACTAACGTTAGTGACATAATTTCCGCTGGACGTTATGGAAATGAAATAAAAATATCAGGTATCCTGTAAATAGTAGTATTCGACTTTTCATAAGAATTTTCATTGCTCAGTCTTTCACTAACCAGTCCAATTTGAATAGTTATCAGAGAACCGTTAATATAATAATAGATAATATAACTATCTAATTCTTGTAGTGAAATACACTCAAAATAAAATTTCTGAAATGAAAACTGATTTGCAATGTATAATCCTATACTATAATTTATTGTTTCTTTTTTTTTGTTTTCAAGTCAAAGCTCATATAAATGAAAAATCGAAACTCTGGTTTACAAAAAGCAGTATTATGGACAGGGATTCCCGTATTTATATATAAATATATCAAGGGCGTATGGTGTAGTTGGCTATCACGTTCGCTTAGCATGCGAAAGGTCTCCGGTTCAACTCCGGATTCGTCCATTTTTGATTATTTACACTTCAACTACTTTTTGTAAAAACACTCAAAAAATGTTGAGTAATATTTTTCGGTATATTATGAAAACTCCAGATATTAATGATACGTAGAGTAAATATGACAATTCATAAAAAATGATTCGACCCAGGATCGAACTGGGGACGTTCTGCGTGTTAAGCAGATGCCATAACCGACTAGACCATCGAACCTTTGATATGTTCTGGATTTTTATAATAAAATGTTTTATAATCAGATTAGAGATCTGAAATTGGTTTTTTTAATAGTATTCGACTTAACTTGAGAAAACGCCTTATATAATTGAAAGGATAGTTCTTAAATATTGAGATTTATAATTTTTTAATTAAAAATCCAGTAATGTACTTTACATACTATCTAATTTTACGAATTGTTCTATAACTGTCAGCAAAAAATACACGAATTGAATCAAAATAAACACAAATTGAAAATTGTAAGTAATTGATACTAATAATTGCTGTCCGTTATCTAAATCAATCAATTAATCCAGAATTGTTTATCAAATTTTTGATCTTTATTTTTATAATCATTATTTTCATAATTACTATCCAATATAAACCTTAAGTGGATACCAAATTAAATTATTAACAAGAGGCTTTTTGCGATTAGTAGACGAGGATTTGAACTATATGAGAAACTGATTTAGATTTCAAGATTTGATTATTTTAGTATTTATCTCAACACCGACAGAAAATCAACATATCGATACCAGTCCTAAACCAATCTATGACCAAGAATTTGAGTGGATCAATTCATATACATTACTATATATTCAAAAGCTAAACAATTGTTTGGTCTTTTAATCATGATCAAAACCAATTAGATGAAATACGTGAACATCGATTATTCGATTGCAGCATCATAGATATTCTTGATTTATATATCTTTTTGTCTTTACGATTTGCTAAATATATTTGTATTTTTTCAAATGACACAATTATAACTATTTCATAATGTTTAATGGGAAAGCAAAAATTTCTGTATGTCTAGATGGTATTTTTAAATCTGATTTGGACAAATCATCTATTTGTATACCTCTCTGAGTTTAACTAGACGTGCACTGAAAAAAACAATTCAAAACCGAGATTTATATCCGGATGTAAAAATGCCATAAATGAATTGATTTTACCAAACTAACATACAAATCCTCAAGTATTCAATATTTTCAAGATAATTTAAAACATTACTTAAAAGTTTAATGGTACCAAAGTGATTTGAAATTTATCTATAAAGGCACTGAAAATTGAAAGAGTTAGTTAAAAATTTCCGATAAACCAATTTTCTTGTATCAGGCCTTACAGATCATAGAAATGTTCAATTGTGAAGCCAATGAAAATTACACATAAATGTCCTGCTATGCCTTAAATACTATTCCATATCGTGTACCAACGAAAGATTATCCATCTCAGTTACTCTAGATATTGCCTTCATTTACAATATTAAACTCAATTATGTCAACCTCTAGTTGTGCTCATAAAATGCTAATCAGGATTGTCTTGCTCCGCTTGCTTTTGAACAAGCAGTACTATTTAATGGCAGCGTACCATATCATGTTGTGATAATTTCAACATATTTTTCTGCTAATACCTGGAACGTGAAAAACTTCCTCAGAACATCATCTAACACCAATTATAAAAGATTTCAAAAGACAAGCCTTTTATAAGACGAATCCTACAGACTTGAAAATGATGCTAGAAACTTTTCTCTTGAACCATTCTTTCTATTTAACAACTACGCTATTCAAAATCATATTAAATTCAAAGACATGAAGAAAGGAAGGAAATAGTTATATTGGAGATAAAGAAATTTCAATAGCTTTTCATATTAATAATATAAAGAATGCTTATTGATTAAAAAAAAAGAATAGGATATGGTAAAAATTTACCATATAGGCAAAAAGTTGCTATTTACATGTCCTATTTAAAACTAAAAATCACTTTCATGAAAACACAAGATGAATTTTCCATCCCCGAAAACTAGAATTCAGATTCATCAATATTCACTAAATATATTTTTTTCCTGTACTAGATAATTTCTATGCACAGAAGATTGTTCTCCAACATGTTTTTCTCACTATCCCATGACAACCGAATGTTTAATTTTTGGCTATAATTTAGTGATTGCTAAAGAGTTAAAGCTCCCCACAATTTGGTCTATACACTTTGCTATAGAATCTAAGTTTCAATTTAAATTTGAACACATCCCTTTTTGTCTGACTATAAATTTACATCAAGGTACCAAAAAAAGGTCAGAAGGTTTCTAAAGACAATACAATATATATGCCACCCGCATAATACTCCAGGTAGAGATTGAGTAAACTTACTTTTTTTTTTGGTTCAACGCAAGAACATGCGAAACAATAATATGTTTTCTAGTTATTAGAGAAACTTTCACTTCAACTGAACAAAATCGATTTATGGAAACTTTCATATTCATGATACGCTCGATCCACTTGCACTCGAGTATCGCTTAACCTGCATGAACTATATTACAATTGCATTCCGGCAATCTCTGAAAATGCCAATGAAGGATTGACATAGAGTTGTAGTAGTTCAAATGCCCAACCGTTCTATTTATGGATTGTATCAAATATAAGGCAATTCAATTTACTGGGTAAAGACAGTTGCATCAATTGCACTGCTAGTGATTAAAGTTTATCAACTTCACTGGGCTATTATCCACTACTTTTTGTATTGCTGTAGCTGCAGTATACTAATCATATTCTGAGCAAATGAATATTATGAATAAAAAGTAAAGTTTATTCAAATAAATGAGAAGATTGTTATTCACTGAAAAATGCTTCTACAGGTCTTAAAGGGTCGCTTGATAGTTTGGTTCTTCTTGACATTATTCTCAATGCTTCAGGAACCGGATCAATTGGGATCTTGGACCAAATGCTTGCAAGTGTTTCTTGAAATCTATTTTTTCCTCTTCAAAAATAGCAGTATCAAATAGAATCTTTGTACGTCCATTTCCATGCAGATTGTATGCTTACTTTGTACTTTTGTAATGTATCGACCTTCTCGTGTAACCTATTTTCGGAAAGGGCTAAACTACATCACTATATCATCATCACCTTGAAAACTGACTTGATTTTGAGCTACAACAAGGCAACATCAAATTAATCAGATTTCATATTGAAGGGGCTTTGGGGTCAAGCCTTTCAAATGGCCAATATGTATTATGCAAATTAACATAATGCAAAAGATTCCATTCTTCGTAAGAACTATGTTAGCAGCCGTGATCATGATCAAGGCTTCTCCATCAAGGCAGTTCTTGGAAATATAATGCAGAAGCATATAAATCACAATTGAGGGATGAAACAGTATTGAAGGTAAATTAAATGTTTTCCAATCCAATTGACAGTATGAATTGATTCAAAATGGGACCAAATCCATCACGCAACTAGAAGCTTTTCACATTCAGGTTATTGGAACTATGATCTATTTTCAAAATGGAGTATTTTGAGTCTCAATAGAAATTTGAGTCTCAGGTACATGATCCATTTGCCACTGTTATGATAAAAATGCTAGATTATGGAAGTAACAGAATTATCTGATTTGCATAAATATTGAAAAATACGGGAGAAAATATGTTACTTTGTCAAATATGAAATTTGAATCTACTAAAGTTTCAGTGAATCCCAAGAATCAGAGATTAATTGAAAAAAGTAAGTATTACTCTAAAAATACGATTTTTCCTAATCTCAATGTTCGTATTTTTTCGATTTTATCTCTGATTCTTGGGATTAAATTCTCAATTTTCTAACAGAATAAAAATTGTATTTTGAGTAATTGAATAAAAATCGTTTTTATAATTGAATGAAAATCGTTTTTATAATTGAATGAAAATCATTTTTATAATTGAATGAAAATCGTTTTTATAATGAAAACAAAAATCGTTTAGTAAATGTAAATAGGAATGAAAACAAAAATTGAATAAAAATCGTTTTTATAATTGTAAATAAAAATGAAAAAATAATTGAATATTTTTTAATTATCAAACGATTTATTAATTAAATATATCTTCCGAAAAAAATAAAAAAAATAAACGGATATCAACACTTGATTTATTTAAAGAAGAAGAGCACCAGCAGCAACGAAACCGGCAGCAAGAATGCCTCCCTTAACAGCAACTTGTCCATTAACTTGGGGAAGAGAAGAAGAAGACATACCAGCACCGGTATCAGTGGGAGCAGCTGTGCTGGATGCAGAAAAGTTGACAGAAGTAGGAACATTGGCAGTAGAAAGGGTTCCAGTAGAAGTGACAGTGGTGAGAAGGTCAGAAGTAGTGAGAGTAGCAGAATCAGAAGAAGCTGGGCTGCTTCCAGTGGCCTGAGCAACATCTCCACCAAGACCAACGTCGGAAATGAGGGAAGAACCCAAACCAAGAGCTTCATTAAAGGCAGAAGCAATGTTGGGGTCGCTGGAAGAGAGCGAAGAAATGGGAGGCAAGATCAAACCAAGAATAGGAGAAAGGTTTCCTTGGACAGAAGCCAAAGCAGCGCTGGGGTTAAGGTCGCTTCTGTAAGAAGAAACCAAGCCAGTGACGGTAGCGTAGTCAGGAGAAGCCTGGAAACCAGCAAGAGAAGACTTTGCAGTGTCAACGAGACCAATAATGGCATCAGAGTTAACACCACCAAGAACAACGTTGGCAGCAGAGGTGAAGACGTTCATCAAGTCGCTGTTGCCGGTAACAACGCTCATGATATCACCGACTTCAGAGGCAGCCTTGGCCTCGTCAACACCAGATTGGCGACCGGCGACGATACCGTTGGAGATTTGGGTGATGACGGATTGAATGATACCGTCAACTTGGGCATTGGCGCCGACAGTGGCGATGGCAGCAGCAGCAACAACAGATTTAGAGACCATTTTGAATAAGGATTGATAGAAAGCGAATGTGAGGATTGGTTTGTAGAAATTTCAATGAGAAAAGCTAGACCTTTTATATTTTGACGGGTTGCGAGTCAAAGGGCTAGTAATTTCCTAAATTAATCTCAAACCCTATGTTAAAATATTTCAATTTTTTACTACGTATCGGTTAGTGGAGAAGTAGCGAACATGAAAGTGCCGAAAAGAAATTATTTAGTCCTGTATCAATTTGAGTTTTGAAAGGTACAGAGAAATAAGCATGAAGGAGCATTGAGAACACGCTTTGTGCTACGGCCACATAATTTTATGGTTTTATATGGAGGGGACGAGCTTGAGGTGAGAAAGTGATTAATGTTGGGCATTGTTGTGCGGTGAGTTTAGTATGTTCAGTATGAGAATTCAGTGTGTTCAGAATGAGTTCAATATGAGAATTCAGTATGAGAATTCAAAATGTTTAGTATGTTTAGTATGTTTAGTATGTTTAGTAAGTTTAGTAAGTTCAGTATTTTCAGTATTTTCAGTATGCTTAATATGTTCAATATGCTCCGTATTTTCAGTATGGGACTTTTGAGTTAGCGCCATTGGAATTGGCTGAAATCTGTGACATTTGCAACAATAAAGGTACTTGCTAGATCAAGATCTTTGAAGCCCGAAGCGGGGAAAGGGTCCATGTGAACAGTAGGCCGTAGTCGATCGTAAGGAGTAGTTTACAAAAGCCGAGGGAGTCAAATCACGATATACAATTTACAATACGTTTTGTACGATTGTTCAATTGAAGATCAAGATCTGTCTTGACTTCAGGCCCTCAGATTCACAGAGACATCTCGGAGACTATACACGGAGACTAAACACGGAGACTGGATTAAGGTTGAAATGCCAATATTTGACGGGTTCCACTCGGAAGGCTTCTGTGCCACTGTCGTGATTTTCATGTTCACAAAACAGCTTTTTAGAGGCGCTTAGGCTAACTGATTCCAGGAAAATATAAGGCTTACTAAGTTACCCCACAATGTGTCAACGCTTTCCTTTGTCACTCAAAGCTAAGTCAAAAAAAAAAAAAAAAAAAAAAAAAAAAAAAAAAAAAAAAAAAAAAAAAAAAAAAAAAAAAAAAAAAAAAAAAAAAAAAAAAAAAAAAAAAAAAAAAAAAAAAAAAAAAAAAAAAAAAAAAAAAAAAAAAAAAAAAAAAAAAAAAAAAAAAAAAAAAAAAAAAAAAAAAA